>OY284475.1:42695541-43268764 GCA_958336345.1 Dorcus parallelipipedus
GAAGACGATACAATAATTATTGCTGCAAGTGCTTTGATAATGTGTGCTGTTATGGGTTTCAAATTCCATGTTTTGGGTTCCAAATTACGGGATATTTGTCATAAAGAGTCAAAAACTCGATAATCATATTGGATGTAAAGTGCGTTCAAAAAAAGCCGTTATCAAGTAGGCTTATGTCAAATGCAAATTTTACGAAGTCACGTTGTAACTTAAGCCATATGATTATAATAAACATAACCCAACTTTTTATACCTACCCATTTAATTATGATTTTCTATAAATTGAATAAGAGAATGCAATTAATGGAAACATTTATTTTATTACAAAGGGTGCTTAAAATGCCTACCACCTTCTTCACAACATTTTAAAACTCTACGTTTAAGGGAACTCACGACTACATTTTCTAACAAGTTCGGATTTTGATTGATTTCTTCAAATTTTTGCCTTACTCGATGCTGCAGTTCTATTGAATATTGAATTTTTAAGGTAAGGCCATAAAAAATAATCACATGTTAAATCGCACGACCTCGGAGGAAACGGTGTTGGGAGTGTTGCGACTTCAGTCATAATAAAACTCGTGAAGCATGGCCAATGTTTCTGCTGTACAGTGGGGTGTTGCACCATCTTGTTGAAAGTAACCCCCTTCTAATTCATCACTTACAATTTCATTTCGGTATCTTGCTGCATTAAGCCTGCCTAAAAATTAACATGCGAATATAAGTTTAAAGGTTATTTTTATGATTTATTTATTTATAAACACCTTCAAAGAAAATTGGTCCAATTAATCGTTTGTCGCTTATAGCTGCCCATAAACCAATTTTTTCGGGATGCAATGGACGTTCAACGAACATATGAGGATTATCTGAATTTCAAGATCTCATATTCTATGAATGTACATATCCAGATAAGTAGAACCACGATTCATCAGTAAAGAAAGTCATCCGTAGGGTATTATCGTCATTATTTAAAAACCATTGACAAAATTCTAACCTCTGTGGTGTATCAATGTCGTTCAATTCGTGAACTGCTGTTAGTCGATAAGGATATAAATGTAAATCCTTTCTTAATATTGCATGAGACGTTCCAACTGAAACTTCCATTTGTTGAGCTAATTGTCGAACAGTTGTTTTTGGGTTATTTTGCATGATTTCTCGTCCACCATCGATTACCTGTTGGCTTCGTTTAAGAGGGTGACCAGACCCTTTCTTTATTAAGACACCTTCAGTTTCACGAAATAGCGTAACACATCGATCCAGCGTAGCATTAAAATGGTTGTAGTCGATAATCAACTCCGGAAATTCAGCTTGAACTCTTCTAAACTATCTGGTCTATACAGCGTGATTCAAAAGGGTCGCACCATCGCTTTGGTGTAAATACAGACCATTAACAGGAGCACAAATATGTTTTTAGAATTTTTTTGCCATGAATAGTTTTTAAGATATGAATGTTTGAAAATAACGCAAATAGGCAACGCTGCACCTTGTAGATGCACTTACAAATTTGAAATCATAGATCATAGGTACCCTCTTTTTTGTTGACAAGTGCATATGCGCTGGTTTGTCACCTTTGGAAATAAAATTTGACATAATACTTAATGTCAATTCTTAACTGTGGTTCTTAATATGCTACTTTCTTCAGCTATTCTAAAGTTCTTAAGTAAAAAAATAATGAAAGAGTTGGTTGAGGCGTGCTTTCAAAAAGAAAAAACACGGTAGTTTACAGATCTAGCAAAATGCGCAGGTGCATCGTCTAATTGCAACCATATTGGGTTGACTAAAACCGCCAAGGGAATATTTTCTAGCAGTTCTTGAAAATCGCCTCTCAAGAAATTCAAAAAATTATGCCCATTGAGGCGATTTGGTAAAAAGTACGGGCCCATCAATGTGTCGTTGATAATGCCAGCCCAGACATTGACGGAAAAACGTTGTTGAAATGCTCGTCGATGTATTACATGAGGGTTTTCTATTGCCCAATAATGACGATTGTGTTGTGATGTTAACACACCGTCACGAGTGAAGGTACATTCATCCGTCCACAAAATCAGATCCAATGGCAAAAGTTAATACGAAGAGGAAAATCATCTTCACACAGAGCTTGCACTTTTGTATAGTGGAAAGAATGGTAACCTTCTGTTTTTAATACACACTGAACAACATTGTAATTTTTGTAGAACAGCTTCCTCGACTTGGGGAGTTCTGGCGGAGCGTGGCCTACCTATCACTTCAAGGATTACATCCAATCGACCTGTTTCCCTTACACGCTAATCAAGCCGTTGAAAAACATTTTTGCTGGATGTCTACGTTCACCGTATCGTTCAGCATAAGCTGCTGCAGCGCGTCCAAAGTTTTCTCCACTCTCTCCCAGAAGAAGATACATAACACAGTATTCATTTAAATTTGAATAAATTCTTCAAATCAATCAAAAAATTTGACTTTCAAAATGTGAACATCATTGATAAATTTTATTTGTCAGGTCACACCAGGGTCACACTATGGTAACCATAGTAAAACCGAATTTTCGGTGCACCGTTGCCGGCTTTATTTCTAAAATAATGTTAACATTTCCAAAGACTTTTCCTGCTTTATTACTTAATAAATATTATGTTTTATTAGCAAGGATAATTTTACAGACCTCTATCTACACCTTTCATTAATAAAAACATAAAGTTACATTATCTAATTACTATAAAATCAACATCAGTTTCGTAACTTTGAAAGCCTATATCTTCGTAAAGAAATCATCTAGAAAATTTTTAATAACACTTTTGAGAACAAATAAGTGGGTCTAAAAACCACCTAAGTGATGGTGCGGTCCTTTTGAATCACGGTGTATAGAGTATACCCAATTGCCGTCGATTTTACGTCCATTTCGAAAATACGACTCTAACATAAACACTCCATGTTCAGTAGTAAACATTTCTCGGCAGTTTAGTTCCCAAAAGAACTGTTTTTAATGGAATTAAAGCAACAACACAAATAACGCAATAGAATACCTCGAAAATGTAAACAAAACCTTTGACAGTAAACATCGTTGACAGTTCGCAGTTATTCAATATACGTACTAAGCTACGACATGCCGGTATAAAATGAAAGCAAATTCCAAGCCATCTCGATAACGGATTTTATTGAACGCACTTTATAATGACACCAAATCGTCAAAACTGAACAAAACGATGAAGATATGAAAAAATATGAATACGTTTTCCAAACGTTTTTCAAATAATGTGCAACGGTGTTGCCGGATCGCGTTTAAGTATGCACAAGCGGGAAATATTTCTTTGACTCAGGTCTCATTTACCGACTTCTATCGAAACGTAGACGAATGCAAACGTTGAAAGGAGTTTGGCAAATGCTCTGCCATATGCACTATTCGGCGAACTTCACACATCACAATTAATAATAATAATAATAATAATAATTTATTGACCATAGTTAAATACAACAAAAAAAAAGGTACATGCACCTCATTAGCAAACTTAAATTAAATTACATTGGTCAATGGGTTCTGAATCAGTGGTCTCGATGAGACACGGACTGGTCTTCCTTCAGCACCCTATATTAAATTAACTAAGATTTATTAATATGGCGTATGGTGTATGCATGCATTTATATAATCTGCAATGAGACTGGAAAATATATAGAAGATGCGGATAACTTAACAACTAATACTAATACTAATACAAATACTGCACATAATACTATATATGTAGCAAAAGAAATGTATTCCTGTGTAAGCAGAAAGGTAATAATAATAATTAATTGGTTTGATGTTTTGAAGCAAAAAGCAAAAACAAACATGTAAATATATATATATATGTATATACTTATAACCTAATTTTATGAGTTATTCATTAAATGAACGCGGAACTGACGTCTGAATTTCGTAACTGAATATGATTTAAAAGCTACCGGCAAGTTATTGAAGAACTTCACGATATTGTAGGAGAAAGACCTTTGAAATATAGCGGTATGATGTATAGGAGGTGTTAGTAAACCTTTGTTTCTAATATTAAGATTGTGAATATCAGTTCTATAAGAAATCCTTTCAAATAGGTACTGCGGCAGTTTGTCATGGATAATTTTATAAAAGAAAACGGCTGAATGTAATTTCCTCCTTTTAACCATATTTAACCATTGCACTCTAGCGAAAGTGTGCGAGATATGATCTCTTTTTCTGAGCCCAAGTGTAAAACGGAGACATGAATTCTGAACACGCTGTATTTTTATAGTATCAATATTGTCTAAGCAGGGACCATATATTGCATCACAATAACTGAACAGCGAGAGAACTAATGAATCACAAAGTAATTTACGCATATGTTGATTTAAAAAATCTTTACTTCCGTATAACATTTTAAGTCGGCTATAAGCGAATTGCACCATTTTACTAACATGGGTTTTAAATCTTAAACTTGTGTCGCAGTATAGACCGAGATTTTTAGCACAATCTACTACTTGTAAGGTTGCATCACTTACTTTAATGTTAATTTGATGTAAAGCAGCTAGACGAGTTTTGTGTCTGCCAAACACAAGAACTTGTGATTTATTGGGATTGATTGCTAAACAGTGGTCAGAAGCAGCTGCACATACCTCTTCCAAATCTGCATTCATATTTGACACACTATTCACGATGTCTGACGCCTCGAAGCATTTATAAAGTTGCGTGTCATCCGCATAAAGATGACATTTACAGTAGTTAATGTTCCTAAATATAAAGCTAGTATAAATAGAAAACAGCAAGGGACCTAGTATGCTACCCTGTGCAACACCAGAGCAAAGTGGCAAGGCTTCTGACATATTGTTATTATAAGTAACCTTTTGCCTTCTGTTGGACAAATAATTATTAAAAAATGCAATAGTCCTATCACTAAGACCTATGTAATGAAGAATAGCTAATAACAAACTATGATTGATATTATCAAAAGCCCTGGAAAAGTCTAGTAGGACTAAGACACATAGTTTATTTTCATCGATGGCTTTAAATATATTATCAAATATCAGAGACAAAGCAGAGGTACAACTAAAGCCTGAGCGGAAGCCTGACTGAAAAGAAGGTAATAAATCAAATTTATTTAAATGATATTGTAACTGCTTCGCGACGCATTTCTCTAGCAATTTCGAAATAACTGGTAATATACTGATGGGCCTAAGCTCGTTATACCGAGTCGGTTTGGCAGTTTTTGGGAGAGGTAAGACAAGTGCTTCCTTCCAACAGTCTGGATAAACACAGTTATACAGACAAAAATTTATAATATAGGTGATATACGGCACAATAAAAGGGCAACACAAACGTATCATGCGGTTACTAATATTGTCCGACCCAGAAGAGTTAGATTTAATAGAGTAAAGAAGTTTGGAAACTTCGTCTTCGGAGACAGGTAAAAATGTAAGTAACTCGGAAAATGCAATGTGTGTATTACTATTATAAAATAGTTGCAACTCGGGGTCAGGGATATTTGTACCGATAGTATTTACAAAATGTGTGTTTAAAGCATTAACGTCAGCGAGATCAGACGGTAACTGACGATTTACAGTTTTATTATGCAAACTTAATTTATTAAGGTCTTTCCAAAACTTAGTCGGAGTGTTATTGGTTAAACTGTATTGTAAATAGGCTTTCTTTTCTCTACGGATGGCAGCAGTTGTGTAATTTCGTAACGATTTATAATAATTGAAGGACCCAGCTGTTCCAAGGCGCTTGGAACGTCTAAGAGCAGTGTCTCTCAATGACATTAGTAGCTTTATATTGTCAGTTAGCCAAGGAGTTGAAGGCTTCGAAGAGTAACAATTTTTATAAGGTGCATGTTTGTCAAAGAGTATTGTTAAATTAGCGTTAAAAGTTTCTAGAATATCATCTATACTATTTAGCTCATATAAAAAGGTCCATGGAATTGAATGTAAATCTGATGTAAAACTGTCATAATCTAAATTACGAAAGTCACGGAACATACGAGTAGTAGGTGACTCTTTGGGCAGCTTTGTTGAAAAATTTCCATAAACTAGAAAATGATCCGAAAATTCAGATAAATCAATCACTCCACAATCAATTAGATTATGATCCAAAGTAGTGACTATAAGATCTATTAATGAAGAATTGTAAGCACCAACTCTTGTCGGCTCAGAAACAATTTGTTTGAGACCGATAGAGCTGATAATATTCTCAAACATTTTACTAGAGTTCGCGCTGCAGTCTAACAAGTTTATATTGAAATCTCCGACACATATTACGTCAGTAAAGTGAACAAAGAGATCACCTAAAACATCTTCAAATGCGCTTAGGAAACTAGGAACGTCAGTGTTGGGCGGTTTATAGACGATACCAAAAACAACCGTAGATTTATCTATTTTAGTAGAAAACCATAATTGTTCATAACATGTGTTATTTTCTACAGAGACAAGATCAGTAGTACGAGTGTTTCTTACATAGGCACCCACACCGCCACCCCTTCTGCCGTCAGCTCTATCAAATCTCAGAAAGTAATAACCATCAATAGATACTATTTCATCATCTACAGTGGGTGATAGCCAAGTTTCCGAAATGCCTATTATGTCATAATTATTCGATAAAATGTGATGCTTCAAAACATCAAAATTCCTAACAAGAGACCTAGCGTTTATGTGCGCTACAGATAACATATTTAAATTTATCGACTATAAGTAAAAGAAAAATATGTGTAAATGTAAATAAGTACGCAAATGTTAGATGTAAGAACACATGAACTAAGCAGCAAATCCTCAAAAATACACAGTAATTCGTAGAAGCAATTTATCAGTACAAAGTCCAAGATAATTTAATGGAACTGAAACTACTTATTCTATTATAGAAATTTGTGTTTATAAAAATAAGAAAGCCTAACTGCAGAGTAAAAAAAGAAATGAATTAATCTTCAAATAAGAACTAATACGTATATCTTAACTTGAACAAAATCTGAAATTCTTTTTACAACAAAAAAAAAAAAGAAAAGGTTAGTTACGCCTTTGTTTCTGCCTTGCTGCACCAACATCATCCAAGTTGATAGACTCCAAAGATGCAATTTCAAATCGTGTATCTCTAACTGAACAGTAAATTCGGCCATCATACGTCCAAGTTCGTGTTTGTCCAATTTTATTTTTTACGGTTTTAAATAAGGAGTATCGTGTTTGTGTAAGGTCGTCCGTGATAAAAATTCCGGTGCCCTTTAATTTTTTCTTGTGTTGCATGATTTGCTGCTTCCAAGAATAGGATGTAAATTTTACGATAATCTGACGAGGACGAGACTTTTTAGATTTTACATTGTTATTGCCTATACGATGGGCACGATCAATGTTGCTTGCATCTATTGGAACACCAATTTTCTTAAAAACATTGCTGATTACCTGAATCGCATTTTCACCTTCTTGGTCGTGAACTCCATAAATACGGATTGAGTTACGGCGCGTGTATTGTTCTAGAGAGTCCAGTTTGTTGTTTAACACTTTATTTTCCGATTGTAATTCCTGAATTTCAGCAGTTTTTTCCGCTACTGTTTCGGTTAGTTTGGATTCCAATCGTTGCATGATTGCATCAATAATGTTAGAGAAAATTGTTGTATCAGCTAACAAACACGTGAGTGTTTCCTTAATAAATTCGCACAGTTCGGCTTTTTCTCCACGTGTTAAAGTCATTTTAATTTCAGTATAAGTTTTTATCAAGAAAAACACCGTTTAAGAACCAGTTGCTTGGAATGACCACTCGGCTTGCGATAAACAACAATGTTTTTATTATCACTGTATTTTATATTTATTTAAACACTTAAAATTATAGAAAAATTGCGGCAGCGATTTGGCACACGCTTATACACTATTCGCCATTATAAAACTTGCGTTGCCATGTAATGTGTGGTCGCCTTTACATATATTTCGATTGATTGGGGGTATCACTTCCATTGGTCTGCATTAGTCATTTTTTTCATTGTAATCGTTATCTAGTAATTGATACTAGTGTTTATAAAAGTCCGCAAAAATTCAACTGTAGTCGTGTATTTTATTAGAATTAACATGTGCACTCGATTGCCGCATCTTCGCAACAAAAATCATATACTTTTCAAGACTGTCAAAAAAGTTCCGAGTTCAGTTTGTAAACGCTACCGCGTTTAGTCGGTGCGCTTAAAAAAAGTTTGCTATTAAAAAAAAAAACAACGTTTAAGCGTGCTATCAAAATAAAGTCGTTATTTCCATCTCCACTTGCACAAGCCAGAAAGTTTGGCGCAACTGCGCAAGCAAATTTGTATGCGCAAATGCTTACACAAATCCATTTGCGCAATTTGCTTGAGCGTGAAACAGACCTTTATACAGGTTGTCCCAGAAATGCATATAAAGCTTCAGGTATTTCTTTTCTACATTCCCTAAGCGTCCCAAAAATGCAAAAATTAATTCTCAGGGTTTGTTAGTTTCAGCACACGAGACAAAATATGAGATTAAAAAAATTGGTAAACTTGACAACGTTGCTTATGTATGCAGTTGCCAATGTAACGCCTTAATTAAAAATTTATTTTACTGTTCTCTGCGCTGCTGTTTTTAACAGTAACCCAAAAATCAGTCGTAGGTGGGTGAAGTGCGTTTTAATTATTTTCTGTTAATGATAGACTTCCTTACTGATTTAATAACATTTTCCGTTCCGTTGTCAGCCGTTTACTTCGCAGTTTTCTGTTAAAAGTGCTCTATTTGGAGGGTTCGTACTAGAAAAGTACACTACCCTGGAAACCGTTTTTTGCGGTTTTAGAATGAGGAAATATAGAGGAATAGGTTTACCTGAAGCTTTATATGCATTTCTGGTACACGCGGTATACGACCACAAAAAATACTTTTTGCACGAAAGAATGGTTACAAAAACGTAATAGTTTAATTCCTGGTATGCGTTATTTTTCAATGCTCTATTAGCATATGCCGCATCTTTAACTTTCCATAAACATTTATATTTATTATTTTCAGAATGCAAGAGAGATGTATCATCAAAATTAAAATGATGTAATTTTTCTATACTGTGAACAACTAGACCACTATGATTAAGATTATAATTTCTTAAATGATATTTATCCACAATCACATTATAATTGGACTTTTATCTACACTTATGAAGCATTTAAAGTGAATAAAGTTACATTATTCCACTAGTGGATATTAATAAACAAGGTACCATAGTAACCAGTAGATATGACAAAGCCTGTCACGTTGCATTTTACGAATAAGAATATTTTTCAATAAAATTTCGCTTCTTCTGATTCCATAAATGTGATGATTGTGGATAAAACGTTGTATTGTATGCGTGTTTTAGATTAAGAAAACACTTATACAATAAATGAGGAGTTGACATTCAAAATGCATTTTGTCCAAAATTTTCACTTCAGAAATTTAGATGGTATTGCATTCTGAACAAACAAATACACCTTCTGACACCATATTTGTCATTCATGTAGCAATTTGTCCTGTACTTCTAAATGACTAAATATTGTATTGATATTCAAAACACCTTTTGTCTAGTAGCATTTGCCAAATAAACTGTAGTGTAATACTTTGATATGTTATTAACAAAGAACGGACATTTGTATGGCTGTTCACGGTCACTTCGCCTCGAGGACTCAACGCGCACGTAAGTCCATGAGGGCCGGGCAGGAGCCGGGTCAATATATTAATATATTACTTTCAAAAAAGTGATTAATATACTATAATAAACATGAAGTTATAATCTGTAAATTATAATTTCTTATTTTGAAAGGATTACTATATTTATTTAAAATTTAAACTGTAGTGATGCGAACACCAAATTTTACGTTCGGGATATTAAGATGACCAGCTACAAATCTATTGCCGCGCAGGGCGTGCCGCTCATGCGAACGACATTGAATTTCATCTTTCCGTCCATTATCTGGTTATTAATATAGTGGTTCACTTTTTCTTTGTTTCAAATAAAATATTTCTTTAATTTGAAATTAACCATTTTGTATAAGCCTTAACAATGGGCTAATTTGCCAAACAAAACGCGTTTTGTTCAATTTTAATTGCATTTTAGCGCTTATTTCTGAATTGTTAATATTGATATATTTTTGCAAACTATGCTTCCTGCATTCCCTATTAATACTGTAAACATTACTAAAATGAAAATTTTTTAAATAATCAATAATTGTTAAAATATTGGGTTTTTTATGTTTCCTGAAAATTTATCGAATTGGACAAATGCCTTTTTAAATGTCAACTCCGCAAATAACTATTATGTAAATAGATTCTTTTATGTATATATTGCGATGTTTCACCAACATACAATTACAATCTTTACAATGAATCTTGTAAATTACATTATAATACTTTTTCTATTGAAAGGAGTTTCACTTTTTAGTTTAGTTTTAATGTAATCTTATTTTTTATATGAATGCCATGCTGGAATATTATTTTTTAAAAATTTGCAATGCGTTTTTTTTAAAGCTGTGTAAAACTGCTATTGACCATAAATTTAAAATTATTTGAAATGGTCGCTCATTGTCAATCATACCTACAGTAAATATTGTTTTAAAAGCTAGGAAAGCTAAAATCACTGTCTCCTTTACTATTCTTAGTTTAAAAATTAGATGTACGTTATAAAAGTTCTTAAAAACTTATCAACCAATCGATTGCAAATTTTTTAACTATGGGGGTACAGGTCCACACGTAGTTTAAATGCCTGTTAAAATTCATAATAAAAAGTGCACCATGCTGTTTAAATAGATTAAAGAAAGAGTGACCGCTTCAAAACAATTGAAGATTGTTGAATCGGAGTTCTTTGGGTTGTAGCCGTTAACATTCAATGCAATTTTTCTGAAAGACTTTTTGCTCTATCTTTCAAAACAAGAAAGTTATTTTGAAAATACAGAACCGTAGCTCTCCTCGTATCTTACTTTTTATGAATTACTTATTTTTAATTAAAAAATAAACTATATTTACCTGTGCTGTATTGACGATGACGAGTATTGTAGCTACTACACTACACAATAACATATAATCCGATAAACTGTGGCCCCTTAGACTCACGGCATCAAAATATGTACCTACAATACAGTGAATTAAAAGCAGAATGTTAACATTAAAATCAAGACTTACCAAAAGGAATAAAAAATAATACTATCGAAACGTAACAGCCTTGCAGTGCACTAAGTAAAAACTCTTTTTTATTAAAAAATAAATTATAATGTCCAGGTTTATACAACTGAGGATACTGTATTGAGTTCTTATCACTAACATCTTGATCAAAAATGCCGACGGCTAGTACAGGCAGTGAAGTGTAAAATAAATTGTACACAGAAATGTACATGGGATCAAAAATTGTCTGAAATAAAAAAGTTGCTGCATTTTCTGCAAGTACAAATAATCCAAATTGCTGTTACCTGTGCACTGAATCCACAAAAAAATGCAAACCAAAAGTGACATAAGGTGAAAGCAAAGTTTTTATTGAAGAAATATCTAAGGAAGCTACACATTCTGTAATAGGACCATCGACCATGTACCAGTAACAGTCGTTCTAAAAAGTGGAATTGCGCTATTGAATAATCCGATGCAAGAACGGCTTGCATTCCTTCTTGACCAGATATTCCTACTCCGATGTGTGCAGCTATAAACAAAGAATAAATAAATAACAAGGTTCATACACTTTAATTATTATTATCTAGTGGTTACTATTGCCAACATAAATAAGTACTACAATGTAATTATATTATACAGGGTGCATCATTGGTACGCATTTTTTCAGTGCTCCTCAAATATTAATTACATATAAAAGAAAACATCTTCGAAAAACATTTTCGAAAAAAGTTTTTTGGAATATTTTATAAATTTCTGTGCAAAAAATGTTAGTTGCAGAATCTCTAGTTGCAAGAGACGTCACATTGTTTTTACGTGTAGTTAATAGAAAAGTGACACAATGTTTAATCAAAAATCGTGAAGAAAAATGGGACTTGTCTCGTTAGCAACACTTTTCTTCACGATTTCAGTTAGCAACACTTTTTTTCATTCATTTTATTTATTTATTATGGTGACTTTTCATAGGTCGAAGATTGATTGATTGATGTTTTGTTACTATGTCAACAAATGGAAAACAAGTGGAAAAGTTGCGCATGAGCCGCGCAGCGGCGAATGCAAGTAATTCCACAAGTGCGTAATTGCTTCACAACTCAAGTTTTGTACTATACTTTATCTACGACCACAAAAATTACTTTCAAAGTAATCAGCAATGACACTTGTAATTTTGACGACTGTCAATCTAATGTGATTCAGCTACGTAGATCTAACTGCAAATGTGCGTTGTGCGTTTTTTTTACTTTACGCACGACGTTTGTAAACACCGGCTTACTTAGTTTCAGTGTCAAAACTCAAAGACAGATGCACTGTTGCAATTCAATCAAATCACACCAACTTCAAGACAACGATTTCTTGTCTCCTTCTATCAAAAATTAGTGAATTCATGCCAGAAAAACCAGTTAATTTATCTCCTATTACTATTCCCTTTCACATCAATCTGGCTGATCCTAATTTTAACAAACCAGGCCCTATTGATCTTATTGGTGCTAGTTTATTTTATAATTTGTTATCTGCTGGACAAATATTTTTAGGTAAGAATCAACCTGTACTGCAAAACATTTTGCTAGGATGGATAATCGGGTGTATTCCATATATCAGTGATTAATATGTAAACACTGAATTATGCGCATGTGCTGTCGCTTTTAACCACTTTTTAAGCATTTTGCTATTCCACAAGCGTAAATGACATTGAAAAGAAGGATATGCAAATATGTTCAGTGATTATATTTTACAAATGAAGTTAACTAATATTTAAAATTGTAAAATAACCGCATTGTGCTTATGAAATACGTGTAATACGTCTTCAATCAGTGATTTAAAAGCAGTGGTTAAGAAGTTATTATTAAGCACAGTGACAAATACCCACTACATTATGGAATACACCTGAATATCTGGCCCAGTATCTTCTTTTTCGCAAAGCTCAACAAAGTTTTGTAATTTGAATAGAAGCGCTAAGATTCAAACGCAATTAGCAAAATTTTGGGAGATAGAGGAGTCTCTGTCATCATCAAAGGACGGACATTTTTATGGCCGTTCACGGTTACTTTGCCTCGAGGACTCAACGCGCACGTAAAGTAGCAAGTCCATGAGCGCCGGGTCAATATATTAATATATTACTTTCAAAAAAGTGATTAATATGCTACAATAAACATAAAGTTATAATCCGTAAATTATAATTTCTTATTTTGAAAAGATTACTATATTTATTTAGAATTTAAACTGTAGTGATGCGAACACCAAAATTTACGCTCGGGATATTAAGACGACTAGTTACCGCGCAGGGCGTGTCGCTCATGTGAACGACATTGAATTATCATTCCGTGTGTTATCTGGTCATCATCAAAGATTCTATCAGCTGAAGAAAAAAGGTGTGAAGAGATTTTTATTAACACAATAATAGATTTGTAGTTAAAATTCTATTAAAGTATTCTCCAGCTCTACTAGGTAATTCACAGCATTTAGCTTTGCAGCGATTTTGTTCTTAAAAAACAAATTAACAAGGTCACCAAAATTACAACAAATGTATTCTGATTTCATATTGGAATATGAGCAATTAGGGCACATGTCAAAGGTCAGTAAAAAACAGCAGACAAGTGACAAAGCATATTTTCTTCCGCATCATGGTGTTTTAAAAGAGCAAAGTTTAACTACCAAACTTATGCCGTGTTCCAAATGCAGTTCTGAATCGTTTAGTATGTACTACTTGTTAGCATGCATACCCCCACCAAGTATACAAGTGTGCAAAGTATAAGGCTGTATGTTCCAAATGAACGATAGGAGAAAAGTATTGATAAATTCATATAAATTACACTTAAAATAGGTGATGTTTTACGTTATACACATACATTTAAATGTTTAATTTATTTCTGTATTTTCTGTCATTATTTCTACTGCTGTAAAAGACCACACTCTGTCATTCACGGAGAAAACTGACATAAATTGACACTTACAATCACCGATTATACCAACTGATATGTGTTACTGTTGTTTATAAAATTGGCAGCACAGGGAAGTACGCATTCTAGTCTGCTTTTTCGTGTACTAGCTTTAAGTACGCGTTTAAGACCGTATTCAAGTATGCTTGGCATTCACCACGCCTATTTTTCTGTAGGTGGGGATACGCGACCTAAAATCTAGTACGCATTCATCTGTCAAATGTGCATTTGGAACACGGCATTAGAGTATATAGTATTTGATGCTTCTGCTCATTCTGATTCTGGTCTTTCTCTCAACGATATTCAGTTAGTTGGTCCTACAATTCAGGATGATCTATTGTCAATAATTTTTCTCAGATTTAGACAACATAATTTCGTAGTATTTCATTGATCCTAGTCAAAGACATCTGCAGCAAATTGATTACCAGACTGCGGAAGTTTAGGCATTTGCCTTTTCTATTTGTTAGACACTACTTTGATAGGACCTAGTTATAAATACGTTTCACGTAGTTACTGTTCAAATCGTAAAGTTTTATAATGCCTATTTTTGCCTATTCATGCATAAATGCCTATTTTAAATAAAAATGCCTATAATGTGCCTTTTTTACTAAAAATTCTCAGGATCAATTTTGAAGTTGCAGAAAATTAGAATTAAAATGATTAACGGCTGAATCTAACCGGAGTATAAAAAAATTATGACTGCGACAATTTTTTAGAACCTTGTAACATACTCTGTGTATATCCACCTAAAGAGAATTGCGGCTTTTTTGTTGAAAATGCAGAAACAACTAGCTGACATTGGTACATTTCATTCTATAAATATTTTCTTTGTTGTAAGCTGAATTGCATGGGCGCGTCGCCGTCGCGTCGGTCATTTGATTTTTATTTTATCGGTCCGCTTTAATAAAAACAAATTTATATTAAAACCGAATGCCTCTTTCTTTCGCCCCTGAATTGTACATTTTCCCACGCATGAAATTTATGCCTCATACTTATTATTTAATTCTGTAACCGATTCTAAACAGATAACTTTTCTGGTTACAAGCTAGTATTAAGTGATAAAAGGATGAATTTAGAAATGATTTTAGTTATTTATTGTGAATGAAATTACCAATAAATAGGAAACATTAAAATTAACGTTCTACTAGTATTATACGTATGTACGCACATTAAAATTCGAATTAATAAAATATGTTTATAATTTATTTGATTTTTTTATTGTAATCAATTCTATTGTATAAATATTTTGGAGACTATTTATACTTTATTTGTGCCTATTTTGCACGCAACTGTGACGATTCCAAGACTCGAACTGTGTGGAGCTTTAGTACTTGTTCAGTTGATCAAAAAAGTTATAAGTTCGATGCGAGCGAAGCGAGTGTTGTAATTCATTCGAGTGATTAATAGCCATTATTCGGTAGTAGAATACTATAGGTACTTTTTCCACGGCTATTAATGAAAATAAGGAAATAAATAAAAATACGAAATCTGACGTTAATAGACAGTGCAAATCTGACGTTTGTAGGCAGTGCACATACATATTTGATTGTTTTCATTTGTGGTTGCTATGATATGAGCCGTGAAATTTGAAGTTATTACTCAACGGGCCGGGCCATTGAATAATGAACGTATTATTCAACGGGCCATTGAGTAATGAACGTCATTACTAAATTAAAAAGTATTTAGTAATAACAATATGTATTATTAAATAGTCGTGGAAAAACAATTATTTTGTCGCTTTTTGGTAAATTTAGTTTACGTGTTGTGTATCATTAGGTTGTAAAAAGTGAGCAAATAAAAATCAGATTAGAGCAGGCGGTGCAAAGAAAATGTATGTCTGTGATTAACTGAATTAATTAATATAACATTCATGGACTGTCAAATTGATTGACTTTTTATTTAATACATTTTCTTTGCACCGCCTGCTCTAATCTGATTTTTATTTGCTCACCGGTTATATGCTGAAAAGAGGTTTCCTGTCACTAATAGGTACACATCAAAACGAGGTTGCTATCAGTAATAGGGACGCTTACGTATCACTAATAATTGGTAGCTGAATATCAGTTATTGGGACATTTATATAAGATTCAATTTAAGCGATAATTTACTTAAACATGTTAAATACAAATAAAAGAAAATTATTATTAGATAGAAAAGATATTAATGCGCGCGGTGGTAGAAACGCATCCCATTTCCATCCTACAAATTAGTTGCTTTTTACTCGCATCCTAACGACTAATTTTTACGACGCCACTGACCGACACGATATATTGCAATTGGCACGCATTTCGTTCAATATTCAAAAAAACTTACTTTGTCACTAATTGGGACATTTATCTTATTTTATTTTGTTCCAGATACTTTCTAGGCGGATTTTAGATAAGGGGCTATTGAAGAAATGCATACCAACGATGCACCCTGTATGTAATAATTATACAATGTGATCGACTAATAAATTAGTCAAAGTTGGCCAGGAATAATAAAGCAACATGTAGTTTCTTAGTTTTTTTTTTTTTTTCAATTTGAAAAGTGACGCTGACAATTAATGTCTACGAATGGCTGGCTGCTTCGGCGGAAAAATGTTCCTGAAATTCTTCATAATAGACAACATAGGAATACTGTCATTCACCATTATTACTAGTATTTCCACATATTAGCTCCATATATTTTACCTCCTCTCCAAACTTAAATTATTCTTTTTCATACAAAAGCTCCCTATCCGCAATTCACTATTCACTTATTTATTTCACTAACACGCATAATCATTTTGTCGAGATTATTAGGATTAAATTAATAATAATATTGTACATTGTTTAAAACAACTTTTAATAGATAATTGCAAAACACAACAAATGTAACATTATTGTACTTATGAAAAACTATGTTGCCATTTAGTGATTTTGTCAATAATTCTAGTGACTTTCTGTTGAAAACTTCCGGTGAGTTCAGATTTGTCGAAAATTTAGTAGTTTCATGATCGGTTTAATGACAAATCTAGTGATTTTATTTCATTATTAACAGAAACACTCATGATTTATGTTTCTTTTTAATGTTTGTTCCACTCATCAGTTCTAGAACGGTTCTAACTAGTAACTGCTATATGCATTCCACTGAGACAAAATAGTTGTAGAACTGTAAAGTAAAACGTTCCAATGTAGCGGTAAAACTATTTCGGAACTGGTTCGAACGATTCAAACATTTTTGTCGGAACTAGTATTTCGAACTTCGCACTGTCAAATTTGATAGTAAATTAAGTTGAAAGTTAATTGAGTGTCTCATCATAAATGAAAAAGTAAGTGTATCCTATCGGGGTCTAGGACGTTTCAGCGCCGCCGGTTCATCACCGCCGTTCCGTCCCTGCCGTTTCATCGCGAGGTCCAATTCATCACCGACTCATTCGCCGCCGCCAGTTATAATTTTATAATTGTTATCGTATGTATGTAGGTATATAAAATCTGTAGCACAGCATATTTTTTTTATCGTTCCAGGTACTTTAAGTTTATTTTACAAGAACAAATCTGTTAATAGTTGCATTATTTAAGATTACATACGATTAACGGATTACAATACTTAAATTAGTAGAGATGTATTGACTAATAGGTTAGTCGACTATTTGTCTAGTTTGGCGATTAGTCGAATAAGCATATTAATCGACTTAAAAATCGACTAGCTGTCTTATTTTAGAAACTAGGAAGTCCATGAAGTTAATTTATATTTCTATATAATTATATTTAATAATAGTTTTTCATTTTCATAAAACAGAAGATTTATTATTTATTTATTTATTTATTTTTATTAAATAATCGGTTTGGCCGACTAGTCGGTACATCTCTACTCATTAGTGTACGAGATCTTTGTGCCAATAATAGTTTCTTTAGTTATAAGTGAGAAAAGCTTATTGCTGGGTTAAAAGCAATTATCATGACTGACGACATTTTCATGAATAGACGTTTTTTATTTTTTTATTTTGATATTTGTATGTAAATCTCTCTATGTTACAAACGTAACTCAACAATCTGTATAAAACATTTACAGGCGAATAACTAGGAACTAGGCAATCAAATTGAAGCGATTAAACGGTTCGGCGATGAAACGACGACGACGAAATGGTGGCGATAAACCGGCGGAGCTGAAAGTTCCCATTCCGTCTTATCGTTCTTATTTAGTGTTTAGAATTATAAATTAGCTGAGGGTTTGTAATCTTAGTGAATCTTTAATTGGTAATGAATTTTCCTCAGTTATAATTTGAGTATTTAATACTATAATTTACAGCCGTTCCATAATGACGATTATTTTTCATCTTCATAACATCCATAGTACCTACACCTACTGAAGTGATACTTCAACTTTAAGTAAAGTCAAAGAACCTAGATATTTCGTTACACAACAAAATAATAGTCAGCGTACCACTGATATTAGTTCTAGGACTGCTTCAGAAGCGTTCAGTTATGTCATATGGATCGAACTCATAGTTCCAGAACTCAGTTCGAACTGGTGAGTGGAACAAACTTAATACATAGTTCTCATAAAATAGATGATTACATTCTGTTGATTCTGTCATATGCATAACTGTAAAAAAATTCCTCTAAAAAAACTCTGGCAGATCAATTTACTTCTGAAGTTAGGTGATTTTAGTGTAGTTCTTGTTCGTGATATTGTAGTATGGAAAACAAAACAACCTTAAGGGAGAAAATTTAGAACAATTTTAGAGGAGAAAATTTAGAGCAATGGACTCATTCAACAATTTTTTTTAAATACTTTTTTCGATAAGTTGTAAAATAAGTATACTGAAATTCAAAAAGAAAAATTTGTTTGAGCGTTCTATACGCAGAAAAAAATTAATAAAGTATAACTTGTGTATAACTTCAAATATTAAGCAACTTTGAACTCGAATAACTTTTAATATAATTTTTTTCCCATAAATTTGTTTAAGTAAAATTCGTTTTTTAAGTCAAAATATTGGGTTTTTCATATTTAGAACCATTTTTGAAATTCAGTGAATGCGCCCATTTTAGGGAAGAAAAAAGTTGGCAACATAGTTTGTCAAGCATAAAAATCGAATCTCCTTTACCAACAATGCGTGCAAACTTAAAGGCTATTTCGCTAACTAAAGACTATTCCGCTCACCCTAAGGGCGGGCGGTCACTGCGCGCGAAACTAAGCTAAGCTAAGCGAAACTAAGTTTTTTGAAAATTAGATCTAACGTAATCTTACGCGGACGAGGCAACTGAGCAAAGATAAACATTGTTTTATACCTTTGCTATCCTAATTTCGCTTCTCTTAGCTTTAGTTGCCACGTTCGCATAAGATTACGTTGGATTTAATTTTCAAAAAACTTAGTTTCGCTTAGCTTAGCTTAGTTTCGCGTCCAGTGGCCGCCTGCCTTTAAGCTTCATTTACATGAATTTCGTGCTAGTATGAAACTTCACAAAGTGTGGTCGATGTTATAAATAAAGATAAGTAACTCGTGTATATGATGAGTGGAAGGAAGCAGTATGGATGGGTGGTCACGACCTTCATGCACTTTTGCGTTCTCGTCCGTTGCACAGTGGGTTATTTTCAGTATCTAGGAGGACATAAGTCAAAATTTGACTTGTTAGATTTAAAAAAAAATTAGTTTTTAAATACCTAGATGTTCACATTACATGTTACCAGAAACATTTGCTCGCATGCATGTCTCACTAGATCTTAGCTAAACGTCAAAGTTACTGCTGTGTATGTACTTTTTGAGAAGTTTATAGCAACTTTAAATATTTTATTTGGAGAAAAACTGATTTTATAAAATCAATAAAGTACTAAATATAGCTTCTTATCAAGATAATTTTATTTTACTAATTTTAATAATAAAAGACATTTATAAAATCGCAATATTTGAATAAGAAATCATAACTTTTAAAGCTGTGCACATAGCTCTATTAAACGTTCCGGATATAATTCGCTTCCGATTTTTGGGTAAGTGGCGCCAGCAGAGAAACACTTAAACCAATATGTATATTGTGCAGGCCGGATAAGACACGCTGTCTCGTGAAATCTAGTAGGTCGCACGTCAAAGTTTCGTACTGGCACACAAGCCAATGTAAATGTAGCTTAAGGTTTTTTTTACATTTTTCCAAAAATGTCATTTTTCTAGCAAAACGCAGAAAGAAAGAAAAAAGATCGATTCTTATCCTGTTTTTGGGCGTAAAAAAAGCAATATTCTAAAGTTTTCTTTTCTACCATCGATCATATTTTATTTATTTATTGCGTCTATAGAGGAAAGAAAGACGAATATGCTTATAAATTGGTTTCACAGTTGATTGTTTTTTTTTATCAAGAAAATGTTGAAATTCGAATATCTTTTGTTATCGCTTTTAATTTAATTTAATGATTTAATGATTAGGGGCATTCAACAAACAAATCGATTCTATGAAAATACTGAACGGTGGCGTGACCGGTATAACCCTACTGTCAATAATATTTGGTATTTAACTATTCAATAATAGTAATATCACAATATTAGCAGTGCGGTAAAGTTATTTCTTTAATAAATCCTTGAAATAAACAATACACTGTTATAAACAACTCGCACATATGTATGATACAAACCGCAACACCATATTTAATCGCAAAATTTTTAGGACAATTTAACGATCGATGTTGAATCGATTCAGATGCGTTGAACGTTTTTAACAAAAACCATCAAATCCCGTTCTCTTTTGTCATTTCAACGGAATTTTTTCTTGAGGTCAGTGTTACCGATCTTAACGTAGTTGAGTACACTTTTCAGTAATTAATAAAGGAAAATTCAATTTGATTTTTTCGGCATTTGTTTCTAATGAAATTATTGTCTGCTTATGGTGACTTTTTAGTTACTGTAAGCAGACATTTTGTGAACGTCTATTGTCTACACACACAACAACAACCTGCTAGGAGTACCACCTACCAATAACTTATTACACGATATGTGTATAGTATTTTATTACATTTTTACGGAAAGCATACTTGTTTGAAAAATTACTCCTTTACCGTTTTTGCCATAAAAAGGTTAAAACCCTCTCATCTGGCATCATAGAGTCTAACTCTAATTTCTAAAATGGGATTCTAAAAGGAAGACTTTGATTTGCTTAAAAACATTGGCCGCGTTCAGGTAACCGCAGCGTTGCAGTGCTTTTCATAAAGCATAAACCTGAACGAGGTGCATGTGATGTCATTGTTTGCAGTACAACTATTTGATTATCATAGCTGACTCGTCGTCCCTTTTGGAGCTCATTCAATTGGTGTTGTGTATGTGTATGTGGTTAACATATTCGTTAAAATATGAACAGATGTGCAGTTCCTAATTAATTGTTCAAATCATTCACGCAATGGTTCCAAATTTTTCTGGCAAGTAATTTCTTTTCATTATAAAAATAATATATTTATATAACTTCACATTGGGCTCTAAAATGGTGAACGAGTCAGCTGTCTTGTACATAGTAGCTAGTTTGCAGCGCTTTCTTCAAACGGCCGCCATTAATAAAGCGTGGTATTTATATGCTACATAGCAGCGCTGCATTACAGCGTAATGAATTCAAAACCTCCACAACTGAGAACCAGTACAGCTAATTTAAAGCGCTGCAACTTTACGCTGTGCTACAACTAATTTTCTGCCTGAACGCGACCATTTCCTCGTGTCAGTTGTACGTCAGTTGCTAAATAACCTTCAGATGAGACGTGCGGATTTAGGTTAGGTTCCTGGCCAACTTTGACTAATTTTTTATTCAATTATACTGTAGACTAATTTTTTATTCAATCACAATGTATACGATAAAAAAATATATTACCTTTAATCATAGACACGTCGTTAGCGCCGTCCCCGATGGCTAATGTAACGGCATGCTTACTTTTCTTTACCATTTCCACCACCAATGCTTTTTGTAAAGGTGTAACTCTGCAACATATCACCGCTCGGCATTGCATAACCACATCCAAGAACAACCTTTCTAGCTGCGGATGTAAACAGTGTACTAAAGAGTGTCCGTTCACTATAATAGCGAAACCAGCGCCTGATTCATCAATTTTTTCATCCGGAGAACCGCCCCTGTATTCCAGTTCAGTGCTGATTACGAAAAAAAAAACAAACAAACAAATGTATTACTGGTAAGAATTTCTCTCGAAAGTCATAAAATATTTTAGCCAAAGCATGTGTACTATTCTAGAGAGCAAGTAGTATATAATGGTTTTAGTACACTAAACAGGTGTGACCCAACGGAAAGTATTGATGTTAAAGACGATAAGACTGTAAACATAAACTTTTGAAAACTAAGGTGTCTACCATATAACAGACTTAATAATAATAACGACGTTATTTTTTTGTAATAACTAACCAAAACAGTCTTTTCAATTAAACTGAACCCTAACTTATATACGATTTTTATTATGGAAGTGAGAAAAAAAGAAACAGAGAAGAAATTATGGGATAATAGCGTTATGTTCAGAAAAAATTCAATATTTATATTTGATTTTACTAAAATTGTACAGAACGTTCATAAATGATTGAAAGGTGTCTGAAGTTAGACGCGTAATTGTGTTAGTAACTTTCGATTTAAAAGTTGGTACTTTTGCCGCATGTACTCAGTGTTGCCAACCTGTGAGTAATTCCCTAAGTGATGAGGAATTTGTGAGTAACTTCAAGTTGTGAGGGATTTTGGGGAATATACCGGATATTTTTAAAATTTTTATCAACTCTTGTCCTGAAATTCAAAAAGTATGTATAGCTTAACTGCAAAATAAATCAGTGCACTTTTTAAGGTTATGTAATATTGATACTGACGGTTGCTAAAACTTGTACCTTTGTTCACAAAAAAAATGGCTTTTACATAAGCGCAAGAACAAAAGATTTTCATCATTGAATCTTAATTTACACTAGATAATAATTCTTAGATATCTTAGGATAATTACATGCATATTCACAATCGCATTTCTCGACACTTGAGTCGTGATGAAGCTGTTTTGTTAAGTGAAAAAAGGATAAAATAACAATACACTGCTAATGTTTTAAATGTGCAACAGTTACAATATTAAGAACGACTCAAAGATTTATGGAAACCAATTGATATGCTATACGTTGAGAAAAGCTCGAAATACAGGCTTCAAATGGTCGTTTTGTAAAATTAAGTGCATTACGTACTGCACTGCTAGACTGCTTCAAAGTCAACTCCAGGAAGTTTTGAAATAACAAGATTTCATTACAAACCATGTTTGTTGGTTTTGTACAAAAATAAGTTTTTTAGAACTCATTTACTTTATATTAATTTTTTATTTTTCGTTACAAAATGGTGTTTACCTTAAGCCTAGTCGTACAATTCCAGCTTAACCTTCAGCCAAAGCTTAAGCTCTTGACTACAATTGTCGAAATAATCGTTGTTAGGGGTTTAAGCTTCAGTTTTAGTTTAAACTGGCATTGTACAACTGGTCCTAGCAGAAAGCATTTGTGATTGAAAGTTATTTTCGTAATTATCTTCAGGACTCATTTACTTTAAGTAATTTTTTTATTTTTCATTACACAAAATGGTGCTTACCTTAGAGCAGAAAAAAAAAACATTTGTGATTGAAAGTTATTTTCGTAATACTTCAAAAAACTGATGGATCATGGTTGTGTTCTCAGTACGAAACTGCTTGGAAGAGTTTAGAGTTAAATCACAGCGTAAGGATTACAGAGCAACGCAACTCTCATGAAAAATTAAATTCGCGCATAACATCCCGCGCAAGGTCTGAGTCACAATCTCGGGATGCAGAGCTCATTCATTCACGGCTCTGGTGCCGAATGGATCTTTATAATTATGTTAATAGTGTTAATACACATTATTTATGCCTTGTTATTTTCTTACCACGTCCACTAAACACTACAATCCGGCCATGGTGTGTGACCAGGTGTAAATTTACAATTTACAACAAAATCGCTCACACTTAAAGCAGAACAAACAATTCGACACATCCCTTTAATCTACTCGAGGTCAATGAAAATCCAGTAAAGGGATCAAAGTGCCGACAAGCGAGTTGCGCTACTGTATTATTTATACTGTGGTTAAATTTCCCAATGTTATTATTGACCACAAAATATTTGAAGACAACCTGCATCGTTGTGTACAGTTGTTTCATGAAAGTGGAGTTTTTTCCGAAGAAAAACAATAGGCCAATTTTGAAAATGTACTGCTGAAGTTATCAAAACTGCAAGAAAAATGCTCCTCACACCTCTAACCGCCAATTCATAACAATATCATAACAGATTGATTTTTCTGTGGGAACGTGCCATAAATTGTTACATAAAGATCTAAAGCTCTACCCTTACCGCATGACATTGGTGCAAGAATTGCTGCCCGGTGATCCCTTCTGAGATTGTCTTTCTGTGAATCTTATACCAGGTGTCCACTTTAATTATGCACCATTGGAATTTCAAAGCAATTTTTTTAATTGTAAATTTCTGCTTCCCTATTGATGTTATTGTTAAAGAAGTGGAATACTGAATGGAGGCTTGTTGGCCCGCGATGGTCGGTACGTTCGTCTGATTTAACACCAAACGATTTCTTCTTGTAGCCTTATTTAAAATCAAAAATTTATCAGATTCCTTGCCGCGATTTGAACGAGTTAAGAGGTAGAATCGTGGAAGAATGTGCAGCTATTATTCCTAGAATGTTAAGGAATATTCGTGGAAGCTTCCATGACAGGTTGGCCGTAAATGACAAATTATTGAGCATTTGATGTAGTAATGACGAATTATTGAGCATTTGATGTAGTATCATTAATTTATAAATGAATATTCCTCAATACAAATTATGTCTGATGTCTCTATTTTTTTGTTATAAAATTTTAAAAACCAATAAAGCTTGTCAATTAGAAGTTGTGATATTAAAAAATATCTGCGTATTTAATTTGTTTCTTTTTTGATTTTGAGCCCATGTATTTGAAAAACATACTAAAAGTAGTCTTAACTAATGCATAACACAAAGCTCTGTATTATGCCGTTTAATGCTTTATAATACAGATTCCTGGACTTTAAATAAGACGATTTAACCCAACTTATCTATATCCAAAAGTGCTTCGTTAAGCCGGAATTGCTTCAAAGTTCTTGAAAAAGAAATTTATTTTGATTATAACAGAAAAACCCTTGAATCAATTTGGATGATTTTTGGCATAAGGTCCACAGGAACGTAATTCACATTTTCAGATGATTTTGGTAATTTGCAGTGGACTGCTAGTATAAAAAGCAGGGTTGCCACTACCCTGATATTACTATAACATTTTTGTGTTAGCCAGATAGCTTTAATTAATTAATTTTTTGAAAGAGTCGTTCATTAGGAAACTTTTTTGTGTCTTTGTAATTTTTGATATTTATTTCTTACGGTTTAGTTACAAAATAGAAAAATCTAAGAGACTACATTGCCCTTTTTTGAAAACAAGTATAATCTAGTACTAGTAGACTGTACACGGAAAACAAATGTCTATTAGAAACATAACTAATTTATTTTCAGAAAGAGGTGTTCGTTAGTAAACTTTTGCATCTTTTGATATCTCTTACGGTTTAGCCACAAAATAACCGCCTCTCGTTTTATAGAAAGAGGTAATACTTATTTTTCGCCGAAGTTTTTTACATTCCACAATGACAGTCCCTACCTTCAATGATACATTTGCATGATTCACATGCACAAAACTTTTTATACACTCTACCAAACAAATTATAACACAGGCCGGCAAAATTACAGTTTCTGTCTGAGGTTTGGATTATTTTGTGTAAATTTGTTCAGTATGTGTTTATACATTCCTAGGATACCATCAAAAAATTTCTATTATGTAAGGATTTGAAATTACAGGACAAATTACGAAATACTTAATGTGGGCAATATTTAAAAACGCCCTGTTTCACGAAGACATCTTTCCACGTTTGTAACTGTTTTGTGATTAGGTACACGGCGATTTGGAAATCTTTCCCTGTAAACTCTGACGCTTTTACGACAATTTCCTTCACAAAATCCTAAAACCAGTAACATGTCTGTTTGTTTGGCATAAGTGTACGTTAGAACCATTATTATTCAAAAACACCTACGAGCCCAGAATCATATCGTTTGGCCCATTTTACATTTTACAGATAATTTTTTAAATAATTTAATACGTTCACTATCCAATGATCCATATGTGGATGTGGAGTCCGTGACTCATATGTGGGTCAGAATCATAGTTCTCATTTCTAAAAATATATTACTTGGACGTGAAAATAAGAACCATCTGATTTTCAAGGGGCTCAAGAAGACCATTTAAAAAAATTAATTGAGATATCTGATACCGTTCTGTTTCAAATAATTTTAAAAGAGTCGCGTGACCCATAGGTATATGGGGCTGGAAAATCTTTGTGGCGGACTTATAGCGATCTAAATGAAATTGCTATATGGACAGTGTAAGTGTTAATTTAATTTATAGACATTTATTATTGCTAAAACTGTTTGAAATATTGTTGAAAACCTTGAAAATTATGATTAAGAGACATTAATCTGAAATACTTCTTTAGGTTTGTAAAACAAAATTATTTAAAACGTGACTTGTAAAATCCTAACTTGGGCCAAATGATATGATTCTGGGCTCGTAGTTATTTTCTTTTAATGAATTTTACAAATTTGACAAACAATAAGCTATTAATTAATACCGCACGTAAGAGTAATTTATTTTGTTCTTCAAAAAAGTACGCCGCACCACTTAGATTATTTTATTTTGTGGCTAAACCGTAAGAGATATCAAAAGATGTAAAAGATTACTAATGAACACTTCTTTCTGAAAATAAATTAGTTATGCTTGTAATAGGCATCGATTCTTACATCGCATCGTTGAATTGACGCCTCAAATATATTGACTATCAAAATACAAATAAATTCTTATTTATGTAAGTGTTTAATGTTTTATTGATATTTGAAATAATAATTAGTTAAAAATATTTGATTTCATGGCCATCCAGCATTATAAAAATTATTCCACATCCGTTCGATTATACCTGTTTTCAAAAAGGGGCAATGCAGTTTCTTAGATTTTTCTATTTTGCAACTAAACCGTAAGAAATATCAAAAATTATAAAGACACGAAAAAGTTTCCTAATGAACGACTCTTTCAAAAAATTAATTAATTAAGCTATCTGGCAAACATAAAAAAGTTATAGTAATATCAGTGTAGTGGCAACCCTGCTTTTCATATTAGCTATAACTTTTAATTCTGAACAACTTATTCTTATGACATTTTGCTGTATCTTGTAAATAAGGGTACTTTACTCTTAAGCCATCTTCATTTCTCGGTGTCCACGCTGTATACCGTTCAAGATAAATTTCATCTGACATTTTCCAATTTGACTTTAAGGGATGCAGAAGCGTTCTGCGTCAATAAATTTTTATAAAAACCGATAATAAAAAAAATTCCCATTTGTAGCACACTTTTTGAAAGTCACTGTAGATAAGTTGTGTTAAATCGTCTTATTTTGAGCCAAGGAATCTGTAGTTAAGCCATGTCCACGGAATTTAGCGACAAGGTGTATATTGTAGTTGCGTTCGAAAATTATACGTCGGATGCATCTGGAGCGTATAATCTCATCTTTCTCAATCACGATTTTTAACCTATTTTGTATCTCGCTCATTCGTTTAAAAAAATCTTGTGTTTCTATCTAGTATCTAGTATTTTCATGACAACAGGCGATCTCTCACATCCCACATTTAAGTAGGGTGTGAAAAGATCGCCTGTTGTCATGGATATAAATAAAAATAAAAATAAAAAAGTGGATACTTTTTTTGGCGACAATTTTATATAGAGAGTGTGGCAGTCAAACCTGACGGTTTTAGTTTGAGTGTCACCCAAGGTAGGAGCAAAAAATTGGGAAGAAAACGGTATAATTCGATTCCACAAGTACGGAAGTTTTGTATTTATGGAGCAATGGGGCCATAAGCATCGCGCTTTCGTCTCAGAGACGTATTTCAAAAACGGCGATTCCATAGCATTACGCATGACAATATTTTTCGAGGTTCTGACGGTCTGAACAGACCCACCCCTCCTCCTTGGCATAGCTGAAGACGTAGTGCGAAAGTTTTGCACCCACAACAATTCCGTGTAGGAATCCTCCTGCGGGGAGGAATATTGAAATGCTGGCGAAACTTTCGTTGCGTGATCGTAACGGAATCGCCGTTTTTGAAACACGTCTCTATGACGAAAGCGTGATGTTCATGGTCCCACTGCTCCATAAATACAAAACTTCCATACTTATGGAATCGAATTACACCGATTTCTTCCCAATTTTTTGCTCCTACCTTGGGTGACATTCAAACTAAAACTGTCAGGTTTGATCGTCTTACCATGTACTAAAACGAAAAAATGAATTTTTCAACATACTGTTGAGCACGATAGGACTTCCGGTTTCGCCGGAAGTGATGTCAACTTTTTATTTATAAACACTTCTTTGATTGTATTTTGATTTTTAACATTTTTACTGCATTTCAAATTTTCAGTGGGTCGTAACTCATTTTTTTAAATGGATCGTCACGTGCTTCTTAGTCTAGTTCAACAGAACTTTTTTGTGAGTACGCTTATACTAAATACAGTTCTTCCGCTCGATCTTTGTAGTTACGTCAGAAAATTATTGACTCAAAATGACAAATTTATAAATTCTATCATTGTTTTAACATACGTATTAGATAAGTATAAAAGAATATGTTGATTTCGTTTCTCGAATCGGTAAAGTGTGACGTGACTGCAAAGATCGAGCGGAAGAACTGTACATACTTTATATTTTCTTTGAAATTCATTTAAAACAGAGTATGATTTATTAAGTTTTACGACCACCCAGTTTTAAATAACTTTCAAAGAAAGTATGAAGTATTTGATATCAGCGTCCTCAGAAAAAAAAATTCTGTTGAACTAGGCTAAGAAGCACATGAGGTTCCAGTTGCGACCCACTGAAAATTTGAAATACTGTAAAAATGTTAACAATCAAAATACAATCAAAGCAGTGATTCTCTAGAATTACTTGATCGCATTAGAACGAAAATACACGATTCATAGCTTTCTAGATTGAAAAACAAAAAAGTTCTTTTTTTATTGTCATGGAAACCAAAATTACCTAATGATACATAATAGTATATTATTTTACCAGTTTCACAAGAAGGCTTATTGTAACACGAGTGGGGTTGGGGTACGACGAGCGAAGCGAAGCAAGCCAACGGAACGAGTGTTACAATGCCTCTTGTGAAATGTGTAAAATATACTATTTTTTCTACTTTGCGTCACTTATTGAACAAAAATGTGAAAAATACTGTCAAAAATTGGATCGCCTTAGTATATGGAGAATTTTAGTTGTAAAGCGTGACAACACTGACAACCGTTCGTTTTAAACAAAAATCACATTAACAAGTTATTAATTTTTCTTATCCAGCTTCATTGTGAGTACTCTGTTAAATAACAAATAAATAATGAATTATTTTGTAAAATCTATTAAATATTTTCAATTAAAAATTGACTCAAAAACAGTTTCACAATGAAGCTCATTGTGAAACTGTTTTTGGTGTCACAATGAATTCATTGTGAACGCAGAGTAGAAAAAGTTTGTTAAATGGATCTTTTTACGCACGTCTTTTTTCCGTATGAAACACATCAATACTTTCTAGTAATAAATCGTAAGTTTTACTTTACAAACATTCGTATAAAGACGTTCCTTTTTTATTCTGAACGAATGATGTACCTAGATACAATAGCTACATATAAAAATTGGTTTTACTAGTGTCGTTTGTTAAGGTCGTGCGTAAAAAGATCCAGTTAACAAACTGTATTCGAACTCGTAATGATCTGCAAATTCGAAATATGTAAAAATATATAGGCTGTTCCATTTAAAATATGAAAGTTGACATCACTTCCGGCGAAACCGGAAGTTCTACCGTGCTCGATAGTTTGTGAGAAAATTTATTTTTTGTTTAAATTATCCTTTCGAAATTTCATGTAAATCAATTAAAACACCCGGTATAAAATTGAGTCAACTCTTTTGGCCGCGACTATATTATGTTCTCCAAAACAAAATATTTCCACAGGTAATGCTACCGGATTATTAAATTAACACATGTTAGTAGATTGCTGGTGATAACTTAACATGTTAAGGAATTTTTAAGTGAGATAAATCCTTACTGGCAGACACCTCTTTAACACTACCAGAAAAACTAGCATTTACATGAACCAAGAGTTATAAAGAAAGTAATTACAATAGAATTTACAAGTCTACCTTGCTCTCTGATTGTGACATGTTTCAATGGCATCATCCCACCTGAAAGTGACGACGCTGATTGCAGGTGGTTGTGGCGGAGTAGATGTGCCGATTGAATAGTCTGTTGTGTCCACCCCGCCGTTCGTGGTCCCTACATGCGTCGGTGGACTGCGAGGTTGGTAAGTGTTGACGATTTTAATGCTATCCCTGAATTTCAACAACTGATGTTGTACTTCATCGAAAGATGTCGCGTCTACCACGAATACATCGACCATTTCATCAGTTAGAAGTTGGCATGCATACCCTACATTAATTGCAGTTTCTGAAAAGATAGAGATGGGTTTTAGCACATTACCCAATCAAATAAAAAAAAACTGTATTACAGTATTCCATTGCTTTTAATACCCGAAATCATATATCGAAATTAATTAATTAATTAAGGCCGTACCACTGGGATTGTATCAGAGAGATGTAGAGATTACTATTTTTTTATGATTAAATCGTGCCCTTGAATGGCCGTGAATAACGCGTTCTATCTGCCCTGGGCAAAAGTGCAGTTCAAGCGAGCTCCGCCAAGCACTGATTACCAGGCGCTTTCTTAACCTAATTGACTGCTCTGTCACATGTAACGGCCAAGAGAGGGAGTATGGTGGTCGACTAGTCAAGGATGGTAGAACTGAATAATGCGTATAGGAGGTTGCCTTGATTCCATAAGCATAAGCATAATAGTTTGATGAATTTACCCCGCAAAAGTTACTCGTGACTAGTGATGTAAAATAGGCAGCTATTTATATAAATAGCAAAAATAGCCGGATATTTTGCATTTGAAAATATCCTGCTAAATATCAGAATAAATATCCGATATATGTATATCAGGATAGATATCCGATATTTATTCGGTTAAAAGAAAAACAAAAGTAGCAGATAAATAATATAATCGGCTACTTATTGATTTTTATTCAATTTCGAGTACATTTATAACACAAGAACCTGTTTTATTTGTTAATATTTTTGTTTCTTTACAATTGCATTAAAATAAAATTAGTTATGTGGTAGAAACAAGTAAATTGTTTTTTTTTTAATTAAATTTCTTTCTCTTTAGATTTAGAAAACTACATAGCAATGTTACGTTTAATTGCCAATTACTATCGCAACTACTGGTACTGGCCACAAAAAACTAACCTTAAATGAATTATTTGGCGGCAAATTTGAAATAATTAGCCACTCGGCTATAAATATTTATACCCGTGGATTTATAAAACGGCTAGAACTCCCAACTGTTCCCGTGGATTTATATCCGGATAAATATCCGGATATTATAAGGGCTATTTTTGTACTCACAACACTACTCGTGACGTCACTCAATGCGTGCAAAATTCAAAACTTCAAATTTATTAACGTCAGTCAATATTATGTTAACTAATATTCATACAATGCGTTAATATATTTTTTTTAAATTAGAGGAGTCTATGAAAAGTAAAACCTAAGTCGTAGCTTAAATGAAATTAACTTATGTCAAAATTGAAATGTCAAGATACATTTGACGATAGCATGGCCTTCTAAATGAAAAGCGAGTTCTAAACAAAGAAACAACATCTAAAAATTATAATACAGTTATTTGGTCTATCTATGTTTTTCAATTTATCTGCAAGTTCATAAGAATTTTTTATAAAGTATTCTGATTTACTAGTAACTTGAGTAAGAATTTTTGAAACAAATTTCTTTGTTTACTAACATTCCAAAAGAGCTTTTCCAAAGAAATTTTTTTAGAAATTGTTACTTTATGTTTTGAAACATTTTATTCCGCTTTCAATGATAAATTTTATAAACAGATTTTCGGTACAGCAATGGGTTCTCCTTTATCGCCTGCTTTAGCTGAAATTGTTATGCAGGAACTAGAAAAAAGTGTCATTAACTCATTACCTTACAATTTAACTTTATATTTTCGTTACGTCGATGATATTTTATTGATTTTGCCTTCAGATACAGTAGACTTTGTTTTAAGTAGATTTAACTCTTTTCATAATAGATTACAATTTACAGTAGAAAAAGAAATTAACAATTCACTAAGTTTTCTAGATGTAAATATCATCAGACGTAATAATAAATTAATAACGAATTGGTTTCATAAACCTACGTGGTCAGGTAGATATATTAATTTTCATTCGTATACATCTAAAAACTATAAAATTGCAACAATTATTTCTTTAACAGATCGAGCTGTTTTATTTTCAGATAAACTTTTCATTTATGATAATTTAAATTTAATAAAAAAGACTCTTGTTCAAAATTCTTATCCAATAAATCTTATAGAATCAGTAATAAAAAATCGTGTTAAATATTTACAAAATTCAAAAATCCACAATAACAATAAACAAACTTCAAACAAAAAATACATATCATTGCTGTCGAATGACTGCGAAACGTTAAGTGTTTGTGCGCCATTTAGTGTCCGTTTAACAGAGTCTGTGATACAATTTTCATCGGACAAGAACCAGCTTTCAAGATAAGGGCTTCATACACTAATTTCGTACGTGGTACGCGAGGGGCATGGGCAGGGGGAATCACTTTAGAGTTTGAAATCCTTCATAAAAAGAACGAAGAGCGTTCGGAGTTGCTCGGAGCTGCTCCACGACGTAAAAAGAAAGCGTCTTATATTATTAGAGTACCGCAAAGTAGCCATTTTGGCCGCAAACAAAAGGCGGGAAATTTGAAATCATTTGAAAAAATGTCCTCTGAAAGGCTATTCGCGGCGATTTATACTTTTCGCCTAGCTTTATTCTTCATGCATACCTGCTGGTATTCAAAAGGGGCGGAACCCCGGTTTGCACAACTCAGTATACAACAATCTGGCATATTATCAATGCAAACATTGGAAGTTCAACTATTAAAAGTTATTCCTTCCCAAAACCCGTCAATGCATTTTTGCAATTCTCTGTATAAGATGCGTAAAATTACTAAAAATTTATATGTAAAAAATATAAAATTCAAAATGTTAATTTAAAACCTGCCACGGAGCGATAAAAGTGTTTTGTCGCTCGTTTCCCATATTAATTTGTGGCAAAGCACACCTTGCGCAGGCTCAGAAAACGCTTACTTGGGGCGATTCATTTCAAAATGGCAGGAAATGTTTCCCATGTAAATAACAGAAGGAAAGAACTTCGACATTTTTTTCAAAATTTAGGCGCTAGTTTGATTTGAAAACGGATGTAAAATGTTTTACAAAGTATAAGCTACGACGTGATCCATTTTTAAACCGAAATGGAAGTGGAAATTATTTTAAAATAAATTAACAAAATACTCGATGTCATACACATTAACAGAAAATATTATTTTAAGAAATAACCACAGCAATTTAGAAGAAATGAAATAGATCACGTTGTAGGTAAACATACAGCGTGTCGCTAAATTCCGTGGACATGGTTTAACCATAGACTCCTGAGCTCAAAATAAGATGATTTAACCCAATTTATCTATATCCAAAATTGCTTCGTTAAGTCAGTATTCTGCTTCAAAGTAGTTGAAAAAAAAGTTAATTATTCTTATAACAAAAGAACGCTTGAATCAGTTTGTATAATATTTCGCATGAGTATCTACAGGAAGGTAAGTCACATTTTCAGATGGTTTTAGTAATTTGGAGTAGACAGCTAGTGTGAAAAACAGTGTTACCAAAGCACAGATTTCGCAATAACTTTCTTGATGTTATGAAGATATTTTAGATAATAAGTTTTTAGAAAGAAGCGTTCATTAGGAAACTTTTTAGTGTCTTTGTAATTTTTGATACTTCTTACGGTTTAGTCACAAAATAGAAAAATCTAAGTGGCTGCAGCGCCTCTTATTGAAAAAAGTAGCCCATACGCGAAGAACAAATACCTACTTTTTATATGGATAACTATTTTATTTTTAAAAAGAGTCATTCATTAGTGAATGTTTTTGCGTCTTTGCAAATTTTGACACTTGTTATGGTTTAGTCAAAAAATAGAAAAATCCAAATGGCTGTTTTTTCTAATTTGTGACCAAAATTTTAACTCGTATCAAAAGTTGCAAAGATGAAAAAAAGTTCACTAATTAATGCCTCTTAATAAAATGGTATATTATACACCTAGGTAGAGAAGTCTAGTGTTATAACCCGAGGTCCTTGGGGCCGAGGGATGTAAAGGACCGAGGGTTATAAGACTTCTCTACCGTATATGGTGTATATACTATTTTTTCCACTACTAGTGCAAATGATAATTTTAATTTGAACAAATATTTATTTCAAATTACGAAAGGTTTACAGTTTTCTGTATAACCGATATGACAGTTGATTTAATTTTTTTAATTTGTCACAAACATTACGTCGATCTTTTTGTCAAATCGTCAATTAAATTGTACGCCGCCTGAAATGCGGGAAATTGCCGGACAAGTGGCAAACAATCTATTGCCTGAAAAATCAAAAGATTTGTACCTGAAAGCGTACGTAATATTTATGTTCATTATTTCATGTTCATACAATTTCTCGACCTGAGGTAAATAATTTTATTATTTACCTCAGGTCGAGAAATTGTTTTTCACAGCAACCTAACACATGTCAAAATGACAGGCTATAGTACTAGTAATGGAAAAAAATATTTATGCAGTAGCAGGTATTTGGTTTTCTATGCAGCCTATTATAGTGTACCTGTTTTCAATAGGAAACGCTGCAACCTCTTACATTTTTCTATTTTGTGACTAAATCGTAAGAAATATCAAAAATTACAAAGAGTAAAAAAAGTTTTCTAATGAATGCTTCATTCTAAAAATTGACTAATTAATGTTACCTTCCTAACCTTAAGAGAGTTATTGCAATATATGTTCTATGGCAACCCTTTTTTTCACACTAGCGACTCAATGTAAATTACTCAAACCATCTGAAAATGTGCCTTACCTTACTATTGATCATCGTACCAAATATCATCCAAATTAATTCAAGCGTTCTTTTGTTATAAGAAAAATTAACTTTTTTTTCAACAACTTTGAAGCAGAATACCGACTTAACGGTACTTTTGGATATAGATAAGTTGAGCTAAATCATCTTATATTGAGTCCGGGCATCTGTGGTTAAGCCATGTCCACGGAATTTAGCGACACCCTGTATAATCCATTCACGATCTTTTTACACTCAGAGTAGCCCATGTTAGGGTGACATTTTTGTTGGTACCTCCAAGTGAATATGTTCCATTTTAATTTGATGGCTATATTTTTGAAAACTGACGCCGAAAAACATTGATGATTTTTAGCATTTTAACTTTAGCATTAAAAAGTCACAAGTAATTATTTAGGCCCGATTTTTTCATCTCTAATTAACTTTATCTGGCGATTAATTCCAATAGTAACGATTGTGATCATAATTGTTACTATGGGAATTAATCGCCAGATAAAGTTAATTGGAGATGAAAAAATCGGGCCTTATTAATGTTATTATTTCACTTTCTTCATGCCATCGTAGAGTATAAGAAGCAATATACATATGTTGAGTTCGGAAATTCACGCGGTGTAAGCTCGGAGTGAAAAGTAGAGTGAGAACGCAGCTGCTTTGATACATGTAAAAGTGAGACAAAAGTGCTCGAAGAGTGAATAGAGTGAGCGCGGAGGAATTACCGAACCCAGCAATAGTCGATGGGACTGACATTAAAGTGTCAGAAGTTTACATTAGTCACATTTTGAGTTCTATCAAAATTCATGTACGTATGTACGTAACTTAACGAAAAAAAAACATGGCTCTCTAGAGAACGTGAATGGATATTATAAACTATAATGCCCGGTTGCACCAATTTTTTAAGCAGAGCTTAAATTTAAGTTATGTATAGAATGTGACATTTCCGTATGGTCAGTATAATGTCAAATAAATTCTGATTGACATTTAAAGTTCAACTTGAGTATCAATTAGATTGTGACTAACATATGCAGTTTTAATTTTTTCGTGAAATCTGTTGCTACTTTATTAAATTTAGTAATTACTAACTTAATTAACAATAATTAATTTGTATTTACAAAATCTTTTTACGCACGTCGTTGATTTTTTCCGTATGAAACACATCAATACTCTCAAACCAAGTAACAAATCGCAAGTTTTACTTTACAAACATTCGTATAAAGACGTTCCTTTTTCAATCTGAACGAGTGGTGTACCTAGGTGCAATAGTTACCTAAAAGAATTGGTTTTACTAGTGCCGTTTGTCAATGACGTGCGTAAAAAGATCCATTTAACAAACTCTTTTTAACACATTTTACATTATCAAAAGTCAAAACTCTTTTATGTAATTTGTAATTATTCATAACACGAAAGCTTTTTAAAATGACAGTCTTTCTCTATTGTGCAAGCGTACTACACTCCGACGCGACGCGCGACGTGATCAATTGATTTGTGCATGAACACAGCATAAATACACACAGTAGGTTCACTCTAATCTGTCATGTGACCTATAGAGTGCATTCGATTGAACGCACGGAGTGTTTTTTTTTCTCACTCTTACATGCACTGAAACGCAGTCGCTCTCCCTTACACTTCTGCTCATTGCGTGCATTGAACATTAGGTTTGTTCTAGCAACAGTACATAACTGTTAGAAATTGTATTGAACATGCGCAGTAACACTTTAGCGTTCTAGCAGTGAAAATTTTAAGTTTCTCGTTACCAGTTTGATGTTCTAGCAGCTATGGATTGTAGTTTGCTGACAGTCCAAAGTCCAAACAATTAACGTATTCTTTGCGAATTTCTAATTGTGACATGCGCACATCGAATCATCACCGTGCACAATCGCGTGGTAAAAATATTTATATTAATCAATCCGTGGACCCACTATTTGTGTTGAATCTGATGTGATGGATATATCTGATGCATCTAGTACACAGTTTTTATTTACTACCCGTGAAAGTGATGAGTTATTTGAGGAGAACCAGCGACAAAAAATAAAATTATGTTGAAGTAAATATATTACTTATACCGAGCAGCAAAATAGTGGAAAATATTTATTACATACCTATTTCCTAGGCAATTTATCAAACGAAGTTATGACTTGGGTTAATGAACAAGAACAACAATTGAGATACGGATATAACTGACTTGGCGCGAAATGTCGTATTGTATCTTCATAAAATCAGGGAAACGTTCTAGCACAGAAAAGTTCGAAACTAATTCGACAACATTACGGATTATGCATGCGTATAGGAAAAGTACACAAACTATCAGAAATTGTTTGCTAGAACAAACCTATTATGTAGAATGCGCCCTTAAATTGCACGAATACGGTCAGTGGTGTCTCGTGTAATTAGCAGCATGATAGGTGCTTTCGATTATGCATACTGGGCCTACTGGGGTGCACTGAGTAAACTTAAATTCTAGGTTTTCAAGTAGTGATCTGATAATTCAAATGAAAAATAATCTGTCATCCGATTATCAAAATAACCTAAATAATTCGATTATCAAAAATATTTTTATTGCGGTACGGGTTTATCCATTCGCAAAATGGCGCCAAAGTTAAAAAATCTTGCCCCGCCAGATCAAAGGTGCCGACAAACAGTTTCCGTGCTGGTTATGCTGCGGCATGAATCTACAAAGTTTATATCACATAATAAATTATGTTACACTTTGATTGACAGTAATGACAGTGGCCATCACTTGGCGCTTAATCGGCGCCTGGTAACTAGCGCCAAAGTGTCCACTTTAGGCGTTTTCTCGAGCACAAAAATTCAATGTAAATTTTTCGAAACGCCCAGGTCAATTAGAACACGCTCTTCATTTAGAAGGTCATGGATTAAATCATATTTGTCTGTATCATTTTCTTAATATACATGGATTTTTTTCTTTTTTGTATACATAGCTCCTATGTATACTTTTAAAAAGAATATATCAGTGCATTGCTTTATTGCAGTCTATAGGCAACCAACTGTGTAACAACAAATTTAAGCTTCAATTTTTGGAAAAAAACAGAGCATATTAAAGGAAATGTACGTAATGATTAGCATTAAGGCGGGGATGTAAAAAAACAAGTGGCAATACAGTATTGTTGAATATTCCAGCCCAAACATTTATACTGAACCGCTGCTTATTCTAATATTGCGAAGATTATCGAGGGACCACGCATACATGTTATGCCATCTCTTGTAAAAGTCACTTCATCTGACCATAAAATAGAAGATATGAACCTTCTATCTGCTGCTAGTTGGTCGAGACTCCGATTGCAAAATTGCACTCGTCTTTCAGCATCTCCATCATGTAACGCATGAACATATTAGGTTTGTTCGAGTTCGAAATTTCAAAACGGTTCAGGGATTGCGCAGAATTGTAAGCGCTATGAACAAAAATCTGAACTGTCTCAGAATGCGAGAAAATCCGATAAAACCAAAACGCTTCGTTCACTTTATAAAATAGCGTGTAGATAGTGAAACTAGATACGCCAACAGTTTTTGTGTGGAAATGAATTACTTCTACTAACTCTTGAAAATTATCAACGCAGCTGCATTCAATTTAAAATGCGCAGGCACCCCAGAACCAGTTCTCAATCGTACGCACTTCGGAACAAGTACTGGTTAGGACGGTTCCAGTACAGTTCAGGACAGTCCTAAAAAAACGAAAACACCGGATTACTGGATCCGTGACTATTTTGAAAAAACTCGAACGCCTTTCTTGTTATGCGCATGCTTCTGACGGTTCTAGGACTGTTTTCGTGCGAACCCGAACAAACCTATTGGTAATGATATGGATGCATCACTTCGCGATGAAGTGTCCGGCAAACGAAAGAGGAAACATTTTGTTGAACCGCAATACGCCGTACACTTAAATTGGGATTGTCTAGTCTAAAACGGCATCAATTCCTGAGTCATCAATTTCAACTCGTTGACAGAATTCACCAATTTCTTCAACATGTCCGCGGTATCATCACTCGATTGTTTTTCTACTGAACATAATTAGAGCTACATTATTTGTTATTCCCTTAGTAACAGTATTATTTTGCTGATGCTGACGAATTTCCATAAGGGTGCGTTTTATTTGTAATGCATTCTAGGCATTCAAGGCAGTATTCAGAGAATTCGGATGTTGCATAGATGCTTCTCTGACACTTCAGAATCTATACTAATTAAAAATTGCTTTACGAGCAATTTCTTTTTCGTAGCCTTACTATATTCTACAAAAGCTAATCCTCCCAAATACTATACCGGGTAATGGTGAGAAGTTTCGTTACTTTCCGGCATCTGTAACTATTAGGTACTTTTTCAAAACTATTCGTTACTACAGTTTACTCAAGATAAGAAGGTAGAAAGCATAGGAGGCCTCTGACCTTTACCGTGATTGGTTAAAGCACGAGACAATATTACATAGGAAAAATAAGCATCACGGAGTTGTCGGTTGTCTTGGGTCTATCATTATAAAGAACTTTCAATAGGCCGCTAAAGCACTTATGCTAATGGAGACTATTTTCTATCGTTCCATTAGGTATGAAATAGCTCGTACAAGTACAGTTAACGTTTTTCGGGAGTTTGTTATGTCAAAGGTAATGGTGTAAGCAATGCAAATGAGCGCTGAAAATGTGTTTACGCCCAAACGAAACTTACGAAACGCAGCCAAAGTACCTACTCGCTATGGTTGGTAACATTGTTCAATTATTTGTAAATAAACTGCAGATTGTCAAAGTCTGCTAATGGGCTCATTCAATATTTTTTTTTTTAATATTTTTTTCGATAAGTTGTAAAATAAGTATACTGAAATTCCAAAAGAAAATTTTTTTTGAGCGTTCTATATGCCGAAAAAAAATAATGAAGTAGAGCTTGTGTAACGTCATTGTATCCGTCTTCCAATGTATTCCTTATGCAATTAATTTGCGCGCCATTCTCAACTTTTCAAATATTAAGCAACTTTGAACTCGAATAACTTCTAATATCTAATTTTTTTTTTTCGATAAATTTGTTTAAGAAAAAATTCGTTTTTAAGTCAAAATATTGGGTTTTTGATACTTAGAACCATTTATGAAATTCAGTGAATGGGCATTTGTTTTTTTCGTGGCGCATTTTCCTTTTGTATGTCTATCAAGTTCGAGTATTTTATTACAAAATCGTTCTTCTCAGAACTTTTTCAGTTTAACAATTTTGAATAACTACGTTCATTTAATTCCTTTTTAAAATTTGGCGCGTTTTTAATTTTTAGCTGTGTGTATTTTCTTTCGAACGCAGCGACATCTACTACCTTCTTATCTTGAATATACTATAGTACTGATTTGATACGCTACGCTGGATGTCGCGGCCGTCTGTGGATCACAGGTTCAAACGTTCGAAGTAGTCGGTACTCGGTGTCAGTAAATATCGAAAGCAAAACGAAAGTAACTGGTATGCGTAATGCACCAACTACGTGTTTTTAGTTAAGAGAGGCGTGAAATTATTTTATTGAAAAGAGGGAAAATATGTCCCCTACTCCACTGCTCATTTTTTACAATAGGCCTGTTTGTTTGTATTGATCGGAGTTACTCTAAAAGCTATCATATGTAGTTTTCAGTCATATTCGTTTATCTCGTGTTGAAAAAACTTCGAATTTGACTGAAAATTACACGATAGATTTTAGAGTAACTCCGAGCAATACAAACAAACAGACCTAAAAAGTAATTAAAAATATACAGAAAAGGGAACAGCGTTTAGAAATTTGATAACTTAATAACACCACACTTACTGTTAAAATAATTTTAGTTCGAATTTAACAACTAATAAGATTCTAATTGAATAAAATACAGCATATATTATATGGAACCTTATAAAATCAAATTTTGATTTAAGAAAATTATTTTTAGTACAGTATTACAGGAATCTGTATTGGAAACCAGTTACATGTTCTATTACGATAACCGCTACTGTCTTAACAGTTTCCTACTAAAAGATATTTACGAAACTATCGCTGCAATCCTTGAGTACCTACAGAAACCCAGGAACGAGTACTTCCAACAACGAATAATCGGTACTTCGGGTATTACCGAGTAACGAACACAAAGTAACGAATAGTTACTATCCGTCTCACCACTAATACCGGGTGTTTGTAGAACGGTAGCCAATCGATAACTCCGTTAATAATAGAGATATTTTAGTAAACTTTTTTTTTGTTTTGTTTGACAGAAGGTAGCCTATATGGCAATATGCATTGCTCTTTTCCTAGGCCTACTGTGATTGAGTTATTATACATAACTTTGTTAGAAATAAAGGTACAGTGAGTCAAAGTAAAACTCATACACCTTGGTAACTTATACAAAGGTAGACTACTTAACAATATTTGTGTCAGTTTTGTTTCTTGTGTGAACTTTACATATTTGTCTAGGTATTCTAAGTACTATAAAACATAAAAAAGCAAATCTTTCCTGTAACCAACAATTATTACAATTATGTACAATTAATAAATTGGGAAAATTAGTAACTAGAATTATTGCTTCCGCCGCGCCGGTCTGCTAAATTATTTTCAGACTGAACTTGGTCATATGAGGTAGAAACAAATTCGGAAGCGGGCAAATTACGAAAACGGCAATTACCTTACAACATGTGTTCGAATAATCTGCGTATTCTCGAAACGTGTAATCGCCCATCGCACACACCAACACACCCACACACACACTTACATAATAAACTTAAAAATGAAAAGTATAAACTACACCAACTAATTACTAGTCATTACAATGTTAATCAGAACGGAGTGAACGAACTAATTGTGTTTCATCATATGCGCGACAGTTTATGGGGTAATAAAGTAAAAAACCGAACGTTAAGGGAGGTTAAAATTCGGGGCGCTCTCATCTATTGTACGTTTTAAAAATATACGATTCTCCTTTCCCTTCGATTATCTCAAAACTTATTCATTTAAAAAAAAAATATTATAGGAAACTTTTATTTCTTTTCACGATATCTATCAACATACCGAGTTTGGTGCATCTTCACTGAAATAGCCTGTATATTTTTATATTATTGTAAAAATCTCTCCGCGGGATATCCAAATTTATAAGAATATACAGGATGTTCCATTAAAAAAAATTGCTTTGTATACACCAACACTTTCTGGAACACCCTGTATAGTTGAAAATAATTTTAAAATGTGCCGCGTGATGTCTAGGATAACTTTCTTAATCTTTTTTTTTCTCTACTTGTTATTCCTATAGGCTCCACAGAAGAAATACACACCGTTGGAACACCCGGTACAAATACATTCAAAACCATGAATTTTCTCCAAATTTTGACACTGACAGTGCGGATGTTAAGTAAATGGACTATACTCCCGCTATATTCCCGACGAAAATCCGCTGCTTATTGACGTTGAGTGAAGGAGTTTAAAAAGAGGCACAGCCATATGTATTTTTTCGTAGCCAGCGCAGGATCCGACATGCGATCCGAGATCAGTTTGGCAGTAAATCTCTCTGATTAAATGCTAGGATCCGATATTTCTTAGTCGCGATCCTATTATTATTCGACGTGATGCGTTGTCTATTTAAAGTATAAAATGGTGCGAAATGTTCCTTCCCTTCCAATTATGAACTCCGATATTCTTTCCAACATTTTGACATTATTATGTCCGCAGACTGAATAACAGACACACTTAATATGTGTATTATTTATTAGTAATTTACAGATGAACACGTGATTCCCCTTAATATATCTCACAGACATTACTGATATTGTGTGTTGTGCGCATGCGCATATGTTTAGGAAAGGCTGCGTTCCAATACGTAAGACGGCTAAGTCCCAATACATAACAGACATTGATTTAATTTAGACATAAATGTAAAACGCAAATTGTTTAATTTCCAGTTACGTACGTTGATACAAGATAGCAGCACTAGAAAGTAGACAGCGGGGAGCAGAGGGACACCTGTCGTTCTCCACTGTTAAATTGTGTCCCCGTGGAAACGGGAACGCAACATTGCATAAGGCTTGCGTATATTGGTGATAAAGTCCCGCAACAAGCTCATAATTTGTTTATTTAATGTTTTTCGCAAAATCCTGAAACAGGTAAATTTTTAACTTTAAAAGGACATTTTTTAGTGCAAAAATCTTTTCTCGATCGACATTTGTTTTTCCGCTGTGACGTATTCATAAATTTTTTAAATAGCAACCCTAACTATTTCATGCAGATTTTGATAGTCCTTCTTGTCAGCAAAATGGCGATATAAAAAACAGTACCATACGCAACTTTTTTGAAAAAAAAATAGACATGATCCAGACCATCGTCTGGAATTTTTTTGAAAAACTTATATTATGCTGCAATAAAAATCTGAACAATTGGTTTCTAAGAACAGCTTCAATATTTTTCTTAATTTTTGTTTGTTTTTGTTTTCAGTTTCAAGATGATCATTAAAATAACATTGTATTTTTGAATTATGTTCATCTTTTTCGAAAAATTTGTTGTGAAAAGTACAAACTTTTTTACATCACCATTTTACTGACAAGAAGACTATAAGACTATCAAAATCTGCATAAAAAGTTAGGGATGCCATTTAAAAAAACTAATGATGACATCACAGCGGAAAAACAAATGCCGATCGGGAAAAGATTTTTGCACTAAAAGTTGCCTTTTTAAAATTAAAAATTTACCTGTTTCTGAATTTTGCGAGAAAACATTAAATAAACAAATTATAAGCTTGTTGCGGGACTTTATTACCACCTTGTATTTATGTTTCTTCAATCAACGTTATCATCACGTTGTTCTTAAGATAGATTTTTTACCTTGTTTGTCTCCTGTTAACACCCAAATTTTGATTCCGGCCAGGGCAAGATTGGAAATAGTTTGAGGAACTCCATCTTGCAGCTTGTCTTCGATCGCAGTGACTCCTAGCAAGATCATATCTCTCTCTATTTCTTCATAGATTGCATCCAGTTTTTCATCTCTGTCTTCTAGTGACACGGCCGCTTGTTGATGTCTTTGTTTCCAGTCGTTAAAAAATTCTTCATCAAGATCTCGACAGGCCAAGCACAGAGTTCGCAGGCCCTCGCTGGCGAATTTCTAAAAGAAAGCAATTTAGTCTGCAGCTGCGACCGATAAAATGGAAACACTTGCTTCGTGCTTTGTAGTAATGGTTTTTCGAGTAAACCAAATACGGATAAATGGGGCGCATTCGACATGGACGCTTGGAGCGTACGGAGTGTTTCCTTCTGTCACTCTGTTTCCTTTTCTCACTCTTACATGCACCGAAACGCATTCGCTCTTTCTTAGGCTGCGGTTTTACTGGACGCATACTCTGACGATAATCAGGTCGTACGTACGTAGCACGACACTGGTCGTATGAACAGAGTAGTTTTACTGCATGCATTTAGTTTCGACTTGTTTTAATATGGCTAGTGATGCCATATTAAAGCTAGTCGCATGTAGTATAACCACTCTGTTCATACAACCAGTGTTGTGCTACTTACGTACGACCTGATTATTGTCAGAGTATGCATCCAGTGTATCCGCAGCCTTACACTTCTGCTCAGAGCATGCACCGTATCATGTCGAATGCGCCCTTAGATTTCAAAACATTTAAACCCCAAAAACATTTAATATCTCTAAAACATATTAAAATTTCGTTATACAAAAAGGGTTTATTATATTAATTTTCACGTAAATTTTCAATAGTTGCATTTTTTGTATGAAGTTGTGAAACACCCAGTACCTATAACAATACAATTAACAATAAGGTCCAGTTGTACAATTCTAGCTTAATTTTAAGCCGAATCTTAAATCCTTAATAATTGTTGAAATAATCGTTTATAAGGGTTTAAGCGTTAGCTTAAATTTAAATAGGCATTGTACAATTGGGCCTAAGTTGTACAGTTCATGCTACGAAAGATAAACATGTTGATTGAGTCATCCGACTTGGACAACACACGTTGTAACGAACTCTGGTCAGTGACATAATCGACAATTACTTTAAAAGTGCTCGCAGCTAAGGTACCATCACCCCTTCAAATTGAATATAGGCCCGGGTGTACTCAGATTCTTCACTCTGGACCCTGCGCACCTTTAGTGGTGTGCTGGTCTTTCGTTGCTAGAACTCTAAGGGCCCGTATTATAGCATTAGTTTAAACTGCAGTTTGACAGTTAAACTTCAGATTTTAAGATATTCCCGTTTTATACCTGCCGATGACAACAACTTCTAAGTTTAAACGTCAATCGGTGGTTGAAGAGAAGCTTAAACTTACTGTTAATATAAGTGAGGTTAGTTTGATCGAGTTTTTTTCATTTTATTGTCTAATTTGTGTTTAATTTCACACTCATTAGTCTGAAAATATTATACTGATCTGAAGTTTTACCTTTAGATTAAACTGCCATTTAAACCCATGCTATAATACCGGCCCTAAATAACTTACATTTAAATGCTCCAGTGTCTTAGCTTTCAACTCTTCACTTTCAGCTTTCAGTCGCTCGTATATCACATTATCGGCTCCTTTACAATACAGCCGCAATTTCCCGTCTTTTCGTAGTATCACCGACATTCTTTTCCGGACATTGTTAAAATCCAATATACACAATAGTTCGTAAACCTCCTTCTTGTTCATGACTTCGATTGTGATGCTGTTGGGTGATCTCTCTTTGAACACGAAACCGAAGTTCCTCGCGGCCGAAACGAGTGCAGCTTCGTCTGGTGACTGCGCTTGATATTCAAGGCGACCGTTTCTATCCTCCGACATCACCGTGTGACACAGGGCCAATAATCGAAAGAAGCTGTAGCAGTATTCGTCGTTTCTGTTTATGGAATCCAGCAGGTTTTTATCGTAAAACTTGAATTCGGGCTCATAGTTTGGATTCGAGGAGAAATCTAACGGTTCGGTGTCTTCCGTGACTTCGATTATTTCACCGGTGTTCTTGTCGATGATGTCTCCATAAGAGTGGGCGTTAATGGAACATTTATTAAAGGTCATGATATTTTGGGTTAATGTACCAGTTTTATCCGAGAATATGTACTCAATTTGACCTGCAACACGTAAATATGGTAAATAATTTTGGATAGCTTTAAAGCAGAAATCTATTATGTAAGGTATCTACTACCAGAATATTTTTCTACAAGGTTAGCTAATCAGACTAATAAGTTTGTCATAACTAAACTGCGGAAGTTTAGGCATTAAAAAATTCAATTTTAGGCGCCTAAAAAAGGCTCATGTATATGCAAAATAGGCACAAATAAAGTATAAATAGTCTCCAAAATATTTATACAATAGAATTGATTACAATAAAAAAATCAAGTAAATTATAAACATATTTTATTAATTTGAATTTTTAATGTGCGTACATACGTATAATACTAGTAGAACGTTAAATTTAATGTTTCTTATTTATTGGTAATTTGATTCACAATAAATAACTAAAATCATTTCTAAATTCTTAATTTCTAAATTCATCCTTTTATCACTTAATACTAGCTTGTAACCAGAAAAGTTATCTGTTTATGGTGCGGTCACATTTACGTTTAACGTGATTTTCAAAGTCTAATTTGACTAGTTTGGTGTAGTTTTTACTTGTGATGTGATAATATGGAAAAGAAAACAAATTTATAACGAGTAACTTGACATTAAACTTAAGTGCAACCGCAGATTTATGTCAAATTAGATGTTAAAAATCTCGTTAGGCGTTACATTAAATGCATATCTGGCGGCGGAATTAGAATCGTTTACAGAATTAAATAATAAGTATGACGCATGAATTGCATGCGTGAGAAAATGTACAATTCAGGGGTGAAAGAAGAGGCATTCGGCTTATTATTTTTTTTTTATTAAAGCCGACTGATTAAATAAAAATATTAAAAATCAAACGACTGAGGCGACGGCGACGCCCCCATGCAGTTCGGCTTACATTAAAGAAAATATTTATAGAAAGAAATGTACCAATGTCCGCTAGTTGTTTCGGGTTTCGGCATTTTCAACAAAAAAAGCCGCAATTCTCTTCAGGTGGGTATGCATGTACAAGATTCTAAAAAATTGTCGCAGTCATAATATTTTTATACTCCAATTACGGTTAGATTCAGCCGTTAATTATTACGTCACGATCTTCTAGACTTCACGAGACGGACTCTCTTACCCGGCTCGCACAATCTTTCTATACAAAGCAAATTTTGCCCGTATTGGCGCTACTTACCGAAATTGAAGTTTATTTGGCACGCAAATGTCAATTTATGTGCGTGTAGTATTTTGCGAAATAATCAAAACAAACTTGTAACAATTAGTAAATGATTTTTCTTGAAAAGAATAACGTTATTGATCAAACAATAAAAATTTTAAAACTTTTCTTAGGCCAGGTTTAGATAAAGAGAAAGTGTGGTATGAAAATGATCGGTTCTATTTTAAGCGATGTTTGTCCAACAAGGTTTAAGTAATTTTTGAAGAATTACATAATTAAAAGTTCCTCCTTGAGGTCGCTGCAAACGAAGAAGTCTGAAGACGCAATTGAAATTAGGAACAGTACGGTTTGTTGGATAAATGTGAGAGCTTTTAGGTAATTGTACTGTACGATTCAATATTTTTTAGGTAAGGGGAGGCTACGAAAAATGAAATCACAGTCTTAGGGCCAATTGTACAAAGTCGGTTTAAACTCAAGTTTAACTTAAACAGGTTCAAAGTAAACAAATTCGCATAAGGACATATGGCAATTCAAGCATTCATAAATAAATTTTGATGCGATTTTGTTCACTTTGAACCTGGTTCAGTTGAACGTCAGTTTAAACCTCTTTTGTACAACTGGCCCTTAACTTGATTCAAAATTTTTAGTCTGACATATGCTTTCCGACTTCTGTCAAATCTGTTAGTTGTTTAAACCAAATACCGTAAACGACAATACAGGAAACTCCTGTAAAAATACATATGTTCTGACGGCGACACCGAAACTAGCGCCCACTATTGGTAGGAGTTGCATACTACACTGATTAGTATGAAAATTAGATCAATTTTAAACGTGAAATTATCATATTTTTTATGAAATTCTGGAATAATAGGATGGGTTTTGCAAATATTTAGGCCTTAAGAAATAACAGAAACTCAATTTTATGATGAAATAAATCGTTATTGTACAACTTAAGACGGCAGAGGCGCTGCTAAAAGTGTCGTCGGTTTTGGAGCGGAGTTTCCGGTATTGTCGTTTACGCTATTTGTTTAAAAGCTCTCGAATACATGCGCGGAATTTAAAATCGATCGTTATCATATTAAAGAGTTTTAGCAAATCCTTATGTATTCAATTAAAAGATTTTGGAGATGTGTCTTGACGTATCAGTTTTGGCAGATGGTCAATAGGTTAATTGTATCAATGAAGCTATGACTCTAATTTTATTTTTCATAGCCTCCTCTTATCTAAAAAAACCTGTCCGTCCATTAGAGGTGTCCGCCTAAGAGAGATGCAAATGCATGTAAATTATATAAATGGGAGATTAAAAGCTGTCCAGCTAAGAGAGGTATCCGCTTAAGAGAGCTGTCCGCTATGGGAGCTTTCACTGTATATTGTTTTGTCAACGTTGAGTCAGTTGGGTTTAATAATAAATAAGAACTTTTGCTATATTGTTTTATTTTATAAATACGCTCTCTAGTTATAACTTACTATGGCTGTCTGAAGTGTAGTGGCGTAACTGCGATTAAGTGCGTGTATAAGGGTTCGTATAAGAACCATGCACATGCGAAGCCAGCGCCACCGATGACCATATTGTGGATTAGTGGTATGAATATACGAGTTGTTTCAAATTATTAGTATACTTTTGAACTTGAATATTGTGATGTATTTCAGTACCAGGAAGCTATAGGCGCCATGCACATCTCTGCGTTCAGCGCCGCCTGGCGTGGTGATTTGTGAATTAGTGATAAGAAAATATTTTTTGAGACTCATTGCATGGGAATAATATAACTCTTATGACAATTTACGATTGTAGTACATAATACTTGAGCTTCTTGGTATTGAAATACATTACAATATTTAAGTTCAAATGTACACTAATAATTTGAAACAACTCGTATTTTCATACCGCTAATGCAGAATATGGTCATTGGTGGCGTTGGCTTCGCATGTGCATGGTCCCTATACAAACCACACGCACTTAATCGGCCGTATTTAAGTAGACTTTACATTACATGTTTTATCATATAATTTCTCATATGATTTGTCATTATGCAAGATGTCACCTGAAAGAACTCATAAGATTACTCATACGGCAAATCATACCAAAACATATCGAAATTGATAGAATAGAACGGTGTTTATTCCATATGACTTTTCATATGATTGCCGATAATGTAATTGCTTTTCTTTATCGATATTTTAAAGAAATAAGGATGTTTTATTGACTTTTGACAGACGAGATGTTGTCATGAATAAAAACGTCCAAGGATATTTTTTGTTGTTAATTAATTAATTGTGTTTATAATTATATTATATAGTATTATTACGAACTGCATCCATGTTTATATGATCCGAAACAGAAATTTAGTTCAATAAACATGCACGTAATGATGCATTATTAAAAATTACGGAAGCAATTTAGTCAAAAGAGCCTCGCTTTATGCTGGAGGATATAAAGAAAAAAAATCACAAATACTCGATCTCAATTTGCACATGAAAATAGTAATTTTTTAAACTGGCTGGATCTTCCCATTTTAATTCTTTAAAAACTAAATGTGAGATCCCGCGTCCATAATCTCTTGGCAATAGCCATTGTCGATCCCGCAGTTTTCTCTTTCTATATGTATTTTTTTAACTTCGATTATTTCTGACACATTATTAATAGAAGACACATTGCCATTCCAAGTAATATAGATTTATTTTCAATCACTTTTATAATTTTTAATAACAGTTTTATAATATCTGAGGTTTGGAATTTATCGATATGTCAAAAACACTGTTAAACTACAAATAAATTCTTGCTTACGTATTTAATGTTTTATTGCTATTTGAAACAATAATAATTAGTTAAAAATGTTTGACTCCACGGCCACCCAAGACTACAATAATTGTTGGACACGTCATGTCGTTACCATGTAGGGGAGACCAGGGTCATAAAATTTACATTTACGTATTTTATGGAGTTTATTTCTATTTTATCCTATTATTCGACAACCTATCTTATATAATATATCTTTGGGAATATATGTATTGCCGCAGTTTCAAAACGAAAATTATGAACTGTGATTTTTAATCGATTTTTTTAAGTTGGGAAAGATTTTTGTGACAAATTACCCCGGTTCCGGGGTAATTGACGGGTAATTTAAATGCACAAAACAGCAACTTTAAAACTAGTAAACCAGTAAAAATAGCAATAATAGTAAGAATTATTTTAAAAGATAGTAAAAAATCTTTATTTTTGCTTTAGAACAAAAAGACACTGGATTACAGTAATTTTTGTTTTTCCTATTAAAATAGTTAATTGCTGTCTTCTGACAATTTTGACAGATGTATGGGATGCACAAAACATGAGCCCAATTTTTACAGTCTGTGCATTGCACCTGTTTTTTTCGAGCTTTAACTTGCCCCAGACGATATGTGACAACTAGCCCCAGGCAGTCATTTTGGATAAAAAAAAATATTCTGGAAACATAAATAGTGAAAAGAAAATAGTGAAAGAATTATCAAAAATCTTACGCTTTAAATATTTACTAACAGATGAAAAAATTGATAATTCGCTATAACTTCCGCGGTCCTCCACCAATAAACACGAAAACAAAACTAAAAGCATAAAATGATGTAAACAATCACTAGTTATAACCACAGGCAATATCTGTAGTTAGTTACTAGAAATACTAGGTGTGACAACCAACCCGTGAGACAACCATACCCGTTCTCCCCTCTAAATTTCCAATATATTCTAATAGGACACTCAACGTGAATATCCCTGTATAATTTTTTAATATTTTACTGTAATAGAAAAGACGCAAGTCTATTCTAAAACAATATAATAATGCTAGTTAGTTTACAAAATACATATAAAACGTAAATAACTTTTGAATCTATGAGCTGCCATGCTGCCAATTAAAGTGAAGTAACATACTTTTGGAAATAATCAGCACAAAACTTTAACTAATAATTTAATATCTACATGTTCTCCATCTTATAGACGATATCTTTAATAAAATAATAGTAAAATGAGTAACACGTTCTTGTAAAATGGAATCTCCGTTAAAATAAAAATATGCTGTGCTATTAAGAAAGTCTGGCCACGCAGTTTTTGATGAAACTCAGGTTCTTCTACATTTCATTCTACCTATACTCTAAGGATTATGATAAATATAAACTACAAAATGCTGTGCATTTAATTTGGTAACATATCATATTCTTTAATATATGTATGTAATTAAATTAAACACATTAATCAATATATTATATATATATGTATATATTATTATTATGTAATAATTATGTATTATGTAATAACTCCTAACGGAAAGTAGTAACAGAGTATTCTTGTCTTCAGAATATAAGATAAATGTTATAATTGTAATAGAACTTCCAACCCTGGTACAGTCAGTGGCAAATATCTACTGAACAGTGAACTTGATCTTTTTTTTTTTAAATACATTGGCGGAATAGTTTATTCACGACCGGGAGCAGAGAGCTGTTCTTATGACACGACAATTGTGACAGAAATAATATATTTACTCCCAAGGGAGAAAAAATCTTGTTATGTTTACTTCTTAAATTCCTATGGAGTGTTCATTTTTCAATATATTGACACTCACGCTTAGCGTAGAGCTTTTGAAGGCAGTAAATTTAACACCGCTTCACTCGCTGCGTTCAGCAATTTTTGCAGTCTTATTTGTTCTTCCACTTTCACTAATTTTTCTATCAAATAATAAACTTAAATTCGTTTTAAACGTAGGTTTGTGGTCAAATAATGATTGGCTTCGTTCAGATGACGGAAAATATCATACACGGTTTATCATTTTTTATCTGAAACGTTTATGCTCCAAGGATCGCGATGAAACATGTTTACGTAGCGGATGTCATTTTTTGGAGTGATTCGATTTTACGCTACCCTGGCGAAAACGTGTTTAAAAACATGGCGTCTACAAAGTATAATATGATTTATACAATAAACGGAGTGCAATATGAAGTGTTTGGTGATAGAGAAGTTCATGAACGATTAAACAGTTTATTAATTTCCATTTCGAGGATCGTTAATTCTTGCTTTGCAATTTTTGCATGAGTTCCCAGAGGTTTATTATTGCACCCAAAATAACATCAAAATTAATGCCAGTATCTAATGCTGCAATTATTGCTTAATTCATTGTTATTTAATTTAGCTCGAGTTGCTTCAAGAAAGACTTACGCACTAGGCACTAGAATATTTATATTTAATAAAACGGTCTACGCTACCAATTGTTCAACTTAAAACTGTTTATGCAGCGTAAACTGTTTATGATTAACCATTAACCGTTATTTTCTTCATCTGAACGAAGCCAATGTCAACGAGTACTATTCTCCGAAATTAATTGATTGTCAAAAGTAGCACTTGGATTTATTACAATTTTTTTTCTAAAAATTCTTATCATTCATCAATTCTCGGTCGTGAATAAAATAGTATACAGGCTGTTAGAAATTCGAATTGGGGTCTCGAAAACGGTAAGATACAATGTCGGTTAAATTAGAGCAAAGTTGCATATTTTGCATATTATTATTATTAAAAATAATCCGTTTTGAAAACTCTTCTACGATTTGTAGTTTTTGAAATATTTCCGAAAAACGTAATTTTCTTTTTTATTTTTTATTTATTTTTATTTTAGTTATTATTGCAGGGATTATAACAAAATTAATACATTCATTTGAGCTCTTTACCATGATCTCATTAGATTTTATTTAAAACGTTTCGTCCCGTTCTGTCTACCTTCAACTTCACTTTCTTTGTGGCCGCCATATTGGATTTTAATACCAATAAATACATCTACCTTTTCTGATGCTTTTTCGTATCTCACACATCCTTATTTAATAAAGTGAAATATCTATACAGGGTCTCCCAAATAGAATGGCCTGTTAAAATATTATATATATACAGGCTGTCCCAGCGAGACCTTTCATTAGAAGTTTATGGGGTTCTGGCCAAAATAGAAACTTGAACATTTAGAATTAGATACAAGTGATTGCGTTCTCTTCAGCTAAAATATTTTCAGATGTCTAGCACTTCCGGTTATACCGGAAGTCGCCATCTACTTTGTTATTTTAAATGGAACACCCTATTTATTTTTGCACTTTTAGATGGGAATCATAATTTTGAATCTTTTTTATTGAAACCATACCATGTCTATCTATTACAGTTTTTGAGATAAAAATTATTTTCCGAAATCATGGCAGGTGGTTGACCTTTTCAAAACGGGCTGTAACTCTTATTTGAAACGAGATAGAAAATTGAAATCTAATTAAGTTTGTAGTTTAAAGATCCGTTCATCGTAGGTATTCTTTAAAATAAACATCTTTGCCTGAGAATAATTCTTAAATTTATACTTTTCATCAAGAGTTAAAAATGTAAAGAGTTATTTCCAAAAAACGGATGTAATTTAGCTTCTGCGGCCGTCGTCCATGTTTGAATTGGCTTCCGGGTGGAACCGCGTCACGTTGATTCTTCTACTGCCGACAGGGTTGCTTCTCGTTAGTCGTTGAGACTAGTCTCGAGCAGCAGCCCTGAGGAATTTCTTCTGCAATGGAGAACGAAACGTCGGCAGCAGAAGTCAACGTGACGCGGTTCCAACTGGAAGCCAATTCAAACGCGAAAGTAATTTATTAACCACACAACATAAAATATAAAATAAATCTATTTTATAATGAACACAATCAAAGGATTTAAAAAAAATTAAAATACGTCAACATTACGTTACATTTGCGGTTTGCAATAACTTTTATTTTCACAAATTTTTATTAAACTTTATTGATGCAGAACGTTTCTGCATTCCTTTATATCAAATTGGGAAATGTCAGATGAAACTTATCTTTTACAGTCTACAGCGTGGACACCAAAATGTGGAGACGGCTTAAGAGTTAAAGTGCCCTTATTTTAAAAATACAAGAAAATGTCATAAGAAAATATTGTTTAGAATTAAGAGTTATAGTTGACAGGAATTTTGATTGGATAATTCAGCAGATTCAATTAATTAAACACAACTTATTTATTAAGAAGTAGAAAAATGTACAGTGTACAAAAGGTTTACGTTTGTGTCATTTCGGCACGGCTACTAAGAGAGAACTGCGCGCACTTGTAAGACTACCTGACCCTTTTTCCAGGAATATTTGTTGACGCACTTTTCAATACATTTCGTCATCCTTCTAGAACATGTATTCGATGCTATTATATTAACGCATTTTCAACACCCCTCCTATCGAATATATGTTTTCGAATTACATATAATTCCTTAACCTATATTATATTTAGTTTTAACAATTTTACACAATATTCATGTTTGTACTTTGTCAAGGATTTCGTCAGAATGTCTGCAAGCATTAGTCTGTCTGAAAATAATTTATTATTATGTCTCCTTTTTCGATTAATTCATGCGTAAAGTGAAGAGATGTCTATATGCTTGCTTCGTTTATGAAAAACTGAATTTTTAGATAATTCTATTGCGCTTTGATTATCACAGTAAGTATTAATTGGAGTCTTTACATACTTTTCGAAACCCATATGCCTTAAGGGTCTTTTCACATAAACAATTTCACGACAAATTTCGGAAAGCGCTGCATATTCCGCTTCCATGGTGGATAACGCTACTGACGATTGTTTCTTCGATTTCCAACTAATTGAACCTCCAGATAATGTAATCACATTTCCCGTACATGATTTCTGTCGTCTATGTCCCCGGCCCGATCGGAGTCAGTATACGCCTTGAGATTTTCTTTACTTTTTGTATACGTAATGCCGTAATTTGTGGTCCCTTTTAAATATCTTAACACGTGTTTCGCTATTTCCCAGTGTCTTCTTCCTGGATCAGCACAAAAACGACTTAATATGCTAGCCGCGAACGCGATATCCGGGCGCGTTGCATTCGCTAAATAAATCAATCCCCCAATTAATTTTCTCTATGGTTTATTTTGCATTTCACGTCTTTCATCTTCCGTTGTCGGACACATTTCTTTCGTTATTTTTAAGTTCGATTCAATTGGAGTTGACGCGGTCTTAGCATCCTTCATGTTGAACTTTTCGATCAATTCTTCAATGTATCTTTTCTGAATTAGGTGCATTCTTCCGGTCGCGTTGAACCTGGATTCCGAGTATGTTGCTTAATTGACCGAGATCTACCATTTTAAATGCTAACATCAGCTTCGATTTGATTATTTCTAAGCTGTCGATTCTTTTTGCAGATAAAATTAAATCATCTAAGTATATCAGTACTATTACTCGATCGTCGTTTTCGCCAAATACATAAGCACAGGGGTCTGCGGGAGTACGTGTCCCACCATTAATCGTAATAAAACTATCGAGCTTTTTATACCATTCGCGACCAGATTGTTTCAACCCATACAAAGTTTTTTGTAATTTGCACACTTTGTCTTCGTATCTGCTTTGAACAAACATTTCCGGTTGTTCCATGTATATCTGGTCGTGCAACTCACCTTGAACGTAAGCGGAGATTGCATCCATTTGATGCACATACATTTCGTCATTTACGGATGCCACGAGTAAAGCTCGAATAGTTTCGAATCGTGTCACTGGAGCAAAAACTTCTTCATAATCGATTCCGAATTTTTGAGTATGTCCTCGGACGACTAACCTCGTTTTGTATTTGTCGATTCCACCATCTTGGTTGAGTTTTGTCTTAAATACCCATCTGTTTGTCAAAACCCTTTTGTTGATTGGTCTGGGTACGAGAATCCACGTTTTATTTTCCTGCAAAGTGTCGTACTCCTTCTTCAATGCCGCTAGTCATGCTTCTTTATCTTCGTGTTCCAGAACTTGACTTGGAGATACTGAATCGGTCGTTTCGTCTTTTCTTGGGTGATACACTTTTGTCGGCCTGCCTCTTCGTCCACGTGTCACTATTTTTGGTCGACCGGGTCCTCTTCGACCGTTGTACCGTTCTGATTGAGAATCTTCAGAGTTGTTCCCATCAGCTTCGCCTTGAAAACCGCTTTGGACGTCATTTTTTCGCGGTTCTTCGTTTTCTTCAACAGACGTGTCAACTGCCGAGACTGGTAAATCGAAAACTTCTTTTGGTTGAACTTGGGTTGTTTCAATATTTTCTAGGAATTTTACGTCTCGCGCTTTAATAATAGTTTTCGTTCCCGGCTTCTAGAGACGATAGGCTTTCGACTCGTCGGAGTAACCTACCAAAACGTATTCATCGCCTTTTGAATGGAATTTTCCCCTCCTTTGGCCTTTGTTCAATGCGATTGTTTTGCTGCCAATGATTCTAAGAAAACCAACGTACGGTTTTCTTTGCGCCTATGCTTCTATTGGTGTTATTTGGTTGAGACACTTAGTTGCGCATCTATTTCTCAGGAATGTCGCTGTGTTCACCGCCTCTGCCCATAGCGAATCTGGGAGATTTGTCTGCAACATTATGCACCTTGCCATTTCGACCAACGTGCGATTTGCGCGTTCCGCAATGCCATTCTGTTGTGGTGTATATTCCGACGCTTAATTGGTGTAAGATTCCTTCATCTTCAAGAAAACTTTTGAATTGTTGTGACAATTCTTTTCCATTGTCCGTCCTTAATTTCTTCAAACGTTGACTTGTTTGTTTTTCTGCCCTAGTTTTATAACTTTTAAACGCTTGAAACACGTCCAATTTATTTCGAAGCATAACAATTTCCGTGTATCGCGAATAATCGTCTATGAATGTCACAAAGTATTTCGCGCCGCCAAGAGATTCTGTTTTCATTGGACCGCAAATATCCGAATGAACTAATCCCAACACTTCTTTTTCGCGATTAGACGATTGTTTAAACGGTTAAACATGAATTTTGCCTTTCGCACATATTTCGCAATTTAGTTCGCTTGATTTCGAGAACAAATTCATACCAACGATCATTTCTTCTTTTTTCATTCTTTTCAAATCGTTCACGTTCAGATGCCCATACCTTTGGTGCCATCTGAGTAAATTTTGATTATTATCGTCATTGACGAAAGCTGCACGCTCTTCTTTTTCGTTAACTACATATAAATAATCGCGTTTTATAGCGGTAAGTGCCACGGAACCGTCAGGTCGATTGATTGTCGCATAATTTCGTTTAAATATCACCGAATAGCCGTTGTCAGTAACATTCGAAATGCGGACAGTAAATTATTACGCAATTTCGGAACACACAACGCGTTTTTTAATTTCACCGAATCCGTTTTATTGTTAATTTTCACATCAAAACTTATGTCCCCGCTACCTACCGATTCTACGAAATGTTCCGCTGCAGTATAAACTTTTAATTGTTCGTTCTCATTCAAATTTGCAAAATTTAGTTCGTTGTTACACATATGTCGAGACACATCGCTGTCGAGGAACTAGGATTTCGTTTTGCTAACTCTTTCCGCATTGCATGCAATCGCCGTCATTGCATAATCTGTTTTATTCGCTTCATTAATCTTCCATCTACATTGTTGGCTCTTATGACCGATTTTGTTGTATTTGAAACACTGGCCCTTCAATCGCGTGTTTGATTTCGTGTTTTCGTTTCTCGAAAAATAATTTGATTGTTTTGTTTTTTCGGAACGGCCTTTTGACAACATCGCTGATTGATTTGATTTTGATTTTTCTGATTTGATTTTTCATTTTCGCTCGTTTTAGCAGTTCTATCGATTTGCCTCACTTCTTCTTCTATTAATTTTGCTTTTAATACCTCTAATTTCGGAACTTCGTCGCAAGTTTCTATTGCTACGCTAAAATTTTCATAATCCGCGGGTAAAGAACCTAATAGCATTATAGATAATAAGTCATCTGGAATGGTGATCCCTGATTCTTGGAGTTGCTCAGCTTTCTGCATAAAGTCCGTCACATATTGCGTCATTGTGATGTCCGGCTTCTTCTCCATCCGCAACAATTGTTTGTATAGCACTGCTTTCCTCACGGGTCCTCGGTATTCGAACACTGCTTTAAGTCCATCCCACGCTTGTTTCGATGTGGTAGCGCGTTTTACATAATTCAGCTGACCACTTGATATTGCTAGGGTTATCAGGGCCAGCGCTTTTGAGTCTCTCTTAATCCACTCAGTTGGATTATTTGACGGTTGCACTTCACTTCCGTCCACATACTGCCACAAGTCATTAAACACTAACATGCTTTTGATTTGCACTTTCCACAGTTCATAATTGTTTTCAGTTAGTTTGTCAATACTCGCGAAACCGGTTACAGTAGCCATTTCACAATCAATTTTAATGCTGATTGCTAATTTTAATTTTTATGATTCACTTTACAAACTGTACTTTAATGCTGCTGGGCCCATAACCTGTCAGGAATTTTGATTGGATAATTCAGCAGATTAAATTAATTAAACACAACTTATTTATTAAGAAGTAGAAAAATGTACAGTGTACAAAAGGTTTGCGTTTGTGTCATTTCGGCACGGCTACTAAGAGAAGAGAGAACTGCAATATTTGTTGACGCACTTTTCAATACATTTCGTCATCTTTCTAGAACATGTATTCGATGCTATTATATTAACGCATTTCCAACAATAGTCAAATACAAAATTACAGCTTCCTAACTCAAAAATAAAAAAATCATTCATTATTACGCCTAATTAACTCTTTATAAACGCCAATATTGGAAGTAAATCTATTACACTTCCGATTGTCCAAAATTTTTAATGCTAATTAATATTAAGTGCATACGTTACCTAATTCTTCGTTCAGCGTCGTTGTTCGCGCCTTGGCATGTGTTTTACTTTTTTCGTGATACATCTGTTCATCCCAGTTGATTAGAAAACTTTGTACAAATCTTATGACTTCCACCGACACGTACAGCGAAATCGGCACCACCGTGTTCAAAACGATGGCATACGAAAAGAACACAAGCAGGGCAATAATTGTAGCGCCTCCCAATGGTTCCGAAGGCACGAGAGTGTCCCACGGAAGGAATGTTTGAAAGTAACGTCCGACTAACGACTCCCAGATACCACATGCAATCATGCAGAAAAGGCACATGGACAATAAAAAGAAGACTATCTGAAAATACAACGAATTTTTTATTAGTTCATATTGACTGCATTTACGTACCGGGTGTCCAAGGGACAATGAAATATAGGGATTTAACATGGGAAAACAGAAATTGTTTTATATTATCTGCCTGAGTAAATTTTTATGAAATTTTAGGTTATAGCCGAAAATGCAAGGGCGTTTAAAGTGTTTTGATACTAAATTTATGCTATTTTAGTTGTTAAGTACGTACATACATATATAGAAATTATGAAAAAAAGGAATTATTTTTTCTGTATAAATTTAATAGTTATTTAACGGAAATTATAAACGATTCTCGTGGTCTATATTATTTGCTCTTGTTTCGCAACTGAGGGTCACGAGATCAAATCCGAGTGAGGACATTTTTTAAAAAATATTTCAGATATGAAATCATTTTCTTAAATATTAATTTATAAGGCTAAGGCTGAGAATTAATAATAATAATAATAATAATAATAATAATAATAAATGATAAATTCGATCTCAAAAGCTGATCTAATGTTATTTGAATATCAAAATGCAACTTATGAAAGATATGAAGATACGAATAAGAAATTTAAAAAAACTATAACAAACAAAAAAGGCTGTTAGAATATTCCAACAAAGAAAGAAAGAGTTAGAAATCTGAAAAAAGTTTCAAGAGAAAAAAAAATTGTGATCTGGGTTTGACCTTGCAAAAGTCACAACCCTACGGTTATAATATTCGAACAAACACCTCCACAACGAGATTTATTAATTATGGTTAGTATGCTATTAGGGCACGGCATTTCAGTCACAGTTTAACTTTAATCTTCAATTTATTCCCATAGTAACTTAATTATAAAAATAATTGTTCCTATGGAAATAAACTGAAGATTAAAGTTAAACTGTAACTGAAATATCGAGCCTAAAAATAAATAAAGAATTTTTATCACAAAATCTTTAAACCGGACACTAAATAGCGCACAAAACACTTAACGCTTCGCTGTCAAACGACAGCGAAACAGTGTTTCAGCGACAGTGTCTTGTGCGTTATTTAGTGTCTGGTTTAAAGATTTTGTGATACAATTTTCATCGGACAAGAACCAACTTTAAAAAAGAATTTTTAATTAATCTTTCCTTAATTTATAAATAATATGCTTAAAACATCATAAGTTGAACATCAAAATGCTTTAAAAATCAAAATTTTTTCTACAAATTCATGTGAATTTACTCAGTCATATAATATAAAACAATTTCTGTTTTCCCATGTTAAATTCCTGTCTCATTGTCAAATGGATAAGCAACTAAGTTTCATCTAAATCCGAAGGGACATTTGGGCACTCTTCCTTGTTAGTTATAATGTACGAGTATAATTAGCTCCGTTTATTTTTGAACGTTCAATGTTTATTTTACAATTAAATTGCATTTTTTTATAAATTTAATGCCTGTGTATTTTTAAATTTTTGTGTAGAATTATAAAATTTTTATTTTTTACATTGTTACGGTTTAAAAATTCATTATAATGGACATTTTCAATATTTGGAGCGGTAGATACGTTCCACGGTAATCAGCTGGTTTTCTCTGGATAAATGCACCACGTGCCACATTATTGAACTCTACGGTACAGATACGGAATGGAAAGTTCCAAATCCGAACATATAAAACTTACATTGAAAGGCATGTTTATGGAGATTACTGCTCGCCATTTAAACATACAAAAATAGCAATGATCTTAAAGTAGAGAGGTAATTTTTCCGGAAAAATAAAAAAATGGAAATTTTCCGATGATCTTTTCCGGTAATTTACCAAAAAATTTCAGAATCAATTATAGTAACGTATTTCTTTAAAAAAAAATTATAAACTCGAGGAAACGCTAGCTAAAATAGTACCAAATACTCATGTACAACGGTAATATAAAAATGACAGAAATTACAAAATAATGTGTATTCACAAACCAAACTTACGCTTTGGCGTTCGCTTATATTCATAACTCATAACTTTTGGGCGCATAATCTTATGAAGTTAGGTTAGGTATTACATTTTAATAAATGATTTTATGTTAAACTGCGCAAGCGCAACAAGTAATAACTTATTTAAATTTTCGTCGGAAATTTTCCAGAAAAATTGGTTGGAAAGTTTCTGGAAAATTTCCCATTTTAGAAAATTTCCAAATTGGAAAATTTCTGAACCCACATCCCTATCTTAAAGTAAGGAAGGAGAAAATTATGACCAATATTAGCGTACTAAAAGTTAATAATTTCGTGAAAATTAAATTTTTAAATTTCATCTGAAAAATTTAGTTTACTTTAGTATGTCAGATTTGAAACCTTCAAATATTTTCTATTAACTGAAAATAGTTTATATGTCACTTAAAATGTATCATGAATAATTTTATTCACGACCGAGAATAGCCAGTAGTTTCTATGACATCAAAATTGTGACAGAAATAACATATTTAATCCTTTGAGAGAGAAATGATATAAATTCATCTGCACGAAATTATTAACATTTAGCAATAATTATAGCATGTTAATACATATTGGTCATTAATTTTCTGTTTCCTTTACGACCATTACCAATTTTGTACGTTTAAATGACGAGCAGTAATCTCCATAAATGTGCTTTTCAATGCAAGCTTTCTATGTTAGGGCACAGAATATCTAACTATCAGAATGTAAACTCTCGGCGGCACCTTTGATCTTTTCGGTATACATTTCGGTGACCTTCAGCCATTTTGCCAGGCTAGACATTGGGTGGGTTTTGTTGGGACAGCGCTGTCGAATAGCGCAAGCGGGGAAATAGTGCACGGCTGAACAAGATGTCTTTCCTTCGACGTTTGACAGAGCAAGAACCACATGCCAGGCTACCTGTGCTGACTTAAGGCGGTGACACAATGCATTTGCGTAAAACATAAGACAATAGCGTTGACACAATACAATCGTTATGTCTTATGTATAACCAATCAGCAGTTAGTTTGAATGGCGGAATTTGGTGTTTTTTTTCTGTACCGATAGAGTTGCCTTGCTCTCTGACTGGCCCAATATGAGGCATACCGCATAAAAATCCAGCGATATGGAAATTCGAATCTTCTTATGCCATATGTTATGCCTTACGGAGATATTGTGTCACAGCGTACTTCTTTACATATGCCGAATTACTACTAGGTGTTTCTTACGGCTTATGTCTTACGTATTTTGTTTTACGCAAATGCATTGTGTCACCGCCTTTACTAAGCGCTACTTAGCGCAAAATGTATTCGCTGGCAAAAATGGCGTCCGCTTAGCTCAACGATGTTAGTAAGCGAATCGTTTGTAACGTTCGCTTGCTCATCGCCAAGTCAGCGCTGTCCCGGCTAAACCCACCTATTAGCTAGCCATATATGAGCATTCATTCCCGCCGGAAAGTGCAATCGTAAAAGAAAGAACGTGCGTTAGTGAAGCATGAGATAACTAACCAACATTCTTTATTTCCTTCAGGAATCATATTGGGGATGTTCCGACGTTCCTGACCGACACGATAAACTTTTCGTGTAAAATTGTTTATACTTCCACTCTTTTCAGGATTCAATTTGTGTTAGTGGGATAGAACAGGATTTGTTTCATTTCAATTTCTTGAAGTTAAAGATTGTCTAAAGAAAGAATGGCATGAATGAATGCTCGTGTATGGCTAGCTAATAGCTAGCCATACACGGCGGCGGCGCCAAATATGAAATTATATTTTCATTTTTAGCTGTGAAGCGAGAATGAGAATTTAGCTTCAAATCATTTAAATTTTATATGGAAATAAAAAATTATTTTTTATTATATTAAACATGAAATATACATAGATGACGCGTTTAATATTCACTCTAATGTAACCCTTGTATCCATGAACATAACCTAACAAGCATATAACCACGTGCACTACACTATAATCAAATTTAATTATAAACCTAGTTCTCACAATGTTGATGTTGAGCTATCATTTTCTTGTTTTAAAGATATTTTCACAAACTGTGATGTTGAACGATAATTTTCTTGTTTTAAAGATATTCTCACGGCAAAACAAACGAATGTCACGGAAGAAAACTTGGAATGTTATTTAAAATTAATATTAATGATTAATTGGTGAGAAATTTAAAAATTATCTTTAAATTAATACAAAATTACGAAAATATAAGACCTGCTCCGTATTTGAATGCGTGTGAATTACTCAAACACGCGCGTTCCGGTTACATTGGACAATCAAATTCAATCAATTCAGATCTGCGCTATTCCAATAGTGTGACGGTGCGTAATCGGCATCTGAACGACCAGACGGGCTTAAATCCTCGAGCCTTTAATTATAACATTGCAAAAGTTTTGATGCATATCTGGAATGTACAACTTTGTAATGTCCTAGATTTTCTATGGAATGCAGGATTGCTTTCTGAGGATGGGATATAACCCTTTTCACTTGGAATGTGTAAGGCTTGGTCTTAGCATGTATTACGTCTATAAAAAAACGAAGTAGATGCTAATACTTCTCAAATTAGTACATTTTTCGAAGTATCTTCTATTACATAAAATACCTACTACAGGTCTGAAGCATATACTATGGAAGCAAAGTTTATACTACAATACATAGTAAATGTTGCACTGTATTAGTACTTACTATTAAAATAAAGCATTACTACAGACGTGGCTAAGAAAAGTAAGTGACTTGTTCGTGCATTTGTTATACACGAATACGGTGTGTTGAATATCTACCATACCCTATGTCTGTGTATTTTTGCAACAATCTATTGGTACATCAGTTGAACACTTTAGAATTACAAATTATGTCACTTTTACATGAATAACTTGGATATACATCATCAGTATATGTATATCCTCCTTTTTCTGTACACTTTCCGGGTACGCATATTCATAAAAGCAGCCATAATATTTTATTATAATTCATACCACGTGTCGAAAAAGTTTACTAAATAGTAGCTTCACGTAAGGCTGACGCCTTGCAAGCCCAAAGTTTCTGAGGGGCTAAAGGGTGAAGGGAAGGAACAGTCGGTAGGCGTGTCGCTGATGAACCCCCACCAAAAATCTTTACGGAGACAAATGAGGCTAGTCTAATTATCACACCGAACATTCAGTGGTACCAACGTAATAAACTCACGTAGGTGAGTAAAAGGAACCTACAGTTGGTGCAATTTTTAAGCGGGAACGGAGAAATAGGTTAGAAAGTATTTCTACCAATTTCTACACTCACTTTGCTGGTCGTAAAACGATGTTAAAGAGCATACTTGCACCTTGTATTTGAGGCTTTTATCGACTATTTTGTTTATACGTTATTATTGTTCGCTGTGATTTACACAGATAGTTTAGGTTTAATCTTGTTCTAATGGCCGATTTCTTCACCATGTTTAACCTAAGGTTAATTTATCTAACAGTTTGAATGTGACGTACAGTTGGCCGTACACATACTATGTGCCACATTCTAACACAAATTTAACCTCAAGATAAGGCGATGAAGAAATCGGGCATAGTGTTACAGTTTTCGTTCAAATCGTAAAAATTGAAATAATATGGAATCCAACAATAATGGTGGATTTCACAAACGTTACTTAACTTTAATCAAGCGTTAAAAGTAAACGTTGCCATGGTTACATGTGTTGAAGGTATAGGAATGATTATTCTTAATCGATGATTAAAGTTAAGTTACGTTTGTGAAATCCAGCGTAAGTGCGATTATTGCAATAAATCATTTTTTAACGGCAATTCAAAAAACAGGCACATCAAAAGGATTCATCAGCAGTCTTTGGAAAACAAAAATAAAAGTCATATGCAGGGTGTTCACGGGAAGCCGCTACAATAGCTAACTTTTTTATTTGAATATTTACGAGGTAGCTTAAATTAGAAAAGTTTCAGGACCTCTCCTGCTGGATTTTACTATTTGACATTTTTAATATGAACTAAATTTCAAGAACTGATTAATCAGAAGAGTTAACAAAACTGACAATTTGAAAACAATTTCGATGTTCTCTTGTTTCAACGCACACCATATTGTGGTCCAACAAAAAAGCTATTGTTGCTATGCACTTCCCGCGAATACCAATGTTTATTTACTAAATAATTCATAAAATAGTACGCCTTGGAAGGTAATATTTTAGAGAGATAATTAATTTGACGTCTTGAACGCGATGCGATGTAAAAAAATCTAACGTTCCATTTAAAAAAGTTGAAAACAATCGAAAATCTCGAAAACCTGACAGTCATTTGTTTTTCTGATGTTGCCATAAAATCCAGCAGGTGAAGTCCTGAAACTTTTCTAATTTAAGCTACCTCGTAAAAATTCAAATAACAAAGTTAGCTATTGCAGCGGCTTTCCGTGAACACCCTGTATATTCTCCATTGTGCAAGGATGAAACATCATGGGGAACTTATGATAATTTGAGCAAACATCTCACTGAAATTCATAAAGTAAGTATATCTGAAGTAAATTTTATATTTTCTAGTAAAGAGGAGTATAATATATGGAGAAATATGGAAAAATTAGAAGTTAATTATGCACTCTGTCGAACAAAGAAAAAAGAAGGTCAAACTGAAATTTATTATACAGGGAGAGTTTTTAAGCGCCCTTTCTTCCATAGCTCATTTATAGAACGAGATAGAATTTTTTTCTTTCACAAGGACATTCTACCTATTGAGCACTATAACCTAACATTATTTTGGTACATACAGAGTGTTACGTAAAGTAATGCAGCATGTAGCAGGATTTTTTAAATACCCTGTGTATTTTCTTATAGAAAGACATAACACTCGATCCTCTAAACAATGGCATTAGCGCATAAAATATTTATACTTAATTAACCAACTAAGAGTAAATTAATATTTTATTGAAAACGGTCTGATTTTCAACTTCTCTTGAAATACTAACTGCACACGTATTGTTTATTGTACGGCAATAAAAATCGGTAGTGTTATAAATTAAAGTGTAAGGAATGACCTAGATATAAATTCTTTTAGTCTTACTTGTTTTTTCAAATGTTCAAGCATGTGTAATTGTCAGAATTTCAAACTGCCGTTATTCGATTTTTTTTTAATGCAACCCCCCTATCTCATTTCATGAATAGATAGTGTTCATGTTCCTCTTCAATTTTGTTATAGGTTTTCTGTATCTAATTCTTACAGTTCTTTTGCTATAATAAATTTTACATTTTTACTCTGAAATCAATATTAAAATAGTATATTATTTTACAAGTTTCACAAGAAGGTTTATTGTAACACGAGTGGAGTTGGGGTACGACGACCGAAGCGAAGTAAGCTCGGGTTATTCCCTATACTTTAATTTATAACACTACCTATTTTTATTCCCGTACGACAAACGATACGTTTACAGTTAGTATTTTAAGAGAAGTTGAAAATCAGACCGTTTTCAATAAAATATTAATTTACTCTTAATTGGTTAAATAAATATAAATATTTTATGTGCTGCTGTTTAGAGGATCGAGTGTTATATCTTTCTATAGGAAAACACGCGGGGTGTTCCATTAAAAAAAATCCCGCTGCATGCTGCCATTATTTTATGTAATACTCTGTATGTATCAAAATAATTTTATGTTATAGTGCTCAACAGGTAGAATGTCCTTGTAAAAGAAAAAAAATTCTATCTCGTTCTATAAATGAGCTATGGAAGAAAGGGCGCTTAAAAACTCACCCTGTATATGTAATCAAAGCAATGCAGTTGGTAATTAGGTAGGATATAACATTTAAGTTACACATCAATAAAAGTGTTACTAATTTTAGGATATACAAACAAATGTAAAATTAGGACGGAAAAAGCTGGAGGATCTATTAAAATTCAAGGAGTTTGTCCTTCACGTTTAATTATTAATTCTTTTGATAATGGTAAAGTAGTAACATTTAATGTAATAAGAGATTGTAACACATGAGATTCTGTTATTGTAGGTCAGGTAATGGTTAAATATGTGAAAAGTCATGTAGGCCATGAAGAGGATATAAGAAACCAACATTTATCCAAAACAGAAAAAGATAGTGAAAAAACTTCAAATGGGAATAACTGTGGACAGGATTATGGAAGATGTACGAAAATTAGAATGTGACAAATTAAGCAGGATGAATGCGTTAAGTAAAAAAGATGTTAATTATTTATCTACTAAATATAACATTGAGAAACGACGACATGCAAATGATATGGTGGCAGCTGCCTTAAAAATCAAGGAATGGAATTCTAATGGGAAAAATTATGTCTTTCTTTTTAAAGCACAAGGTAAACATGATAGATCAGACGTAGTATATATATTATACTGAGAGATTTTTAAAATTTGTTATCAACCCTTGCTATGAAATTTGGACGGCATATCTTAGCTTATTTGAAAAATAAGTCATTGCACTCTTGAGGTTATTGGCTTCCAAATTTCATGGCAGGAGTTGAAAAAAAAATTAAAAATCACTGCGTATTTTGCATGTTAATGTAGGTGTAATATATATAATAGTGTATTTAGTGTAGTGGTGTTGGGCTTATATTGCCTTTTAGGTGAAGGTCATTCTATTCTAAAGAAGCAAGATTTTGCAGTGGGATTTATGAATGCAACAATGGAGAGAAAATTGAAGGATTATGGAAATAAGATAGTTTGCATGGATGGTACACATTGCACAAATAAAAGGGGCTTAGATTGAACTATAATACTTGTGAAGGATGATAGAAATGCTGGGTTTCAGATCAGATAGCTCAAGAAATTTTTTTAGATGCTTTGAAGAACAAGATTAATTGTGACATCAATCCACTATATTTTATGTCGGATAATGATTCTAAGTATTATAATTCTTGGGTTAAGATTATGAATAATAAACCACGACGACTTTTGTGTACTTGGCATGTAATAAAAAACTGGAATTTTCAAGGAAAGAGTAAAATAGAAAATAAAGAAGTGAAAAAACTAATGAAAACAGATCTCAAAAGGATTTTAAATGAGACTAGAGTGGAAAGATTTTTACATTTAAAGGATGATTATTTCAAAAAATTGGAATCTGATGGTGAAGATAAATTTTTGAACTATTTAAAAAAGTGTGTATGGTGTAAAAGTATGTAGGTGTTTCGTATTAATTTTTTTTTGCAGTCATTACTTTCAGAGTGAAGAAAGAATCCACACGTGGGTACACTGCTTTAGGACATATGCAGGAATAAATACTAATATGGCATTGGAGAGTCTTAATAATTTAAGCCGTTTTTTGTTGTTGCACTATTTTGGACTGGTTCGTTCTTTGGTTCAAACCTTATCCAAAGCTGACGTCATTAATTAATTCGTCAAGAAAACGAAAGAATTAAAACCACTAGTTCAAGCGTTAATAAAGGAAGTTATGTCACACTACAACACTTCTGTAGTAAACAATTAAAAAATTAAAAGCGTTTTAATAGATGCGATTTTGTAGTGTATGTAATGAATAGAAAGTACTAAGCAAATAAATTAGTAGCATTGCTCAACTAATATAATGTTTTTCAGACGAAAGCTGATTTTATTATATGTATTAAACGAACACCTTACAATTTACAATAGTCAGTTACGCATTTTGTATTATTTCTGAAAGAAGGAACAAAGTAAGACAAAACAACAGCTCTTGACAGCTGATCTTCTGCGCCATGTTGAATTACAATAGAACATACGCGCGGAGTATGTTCGCACACGCTTTAGGTTTGACTATAAATGCATGCTGACGTCATAGATCTAACACAAAAATGTAAGAGTTTGAACCGCTAGTAACCAGGTTCAACAAAAAACGGCTTTACTGAAGACAAATCAAATCAAGAGAAAAACAAATATGACAGTAGAAAAACTATTAGATAAACTGGAAGACTTGGTGGATGCAAAAATGTGGCAAAGAATTTTAAATATCAAAAGACCAAATTCAAATAATTACCAAGATCAAATAACAATAAAAGCACACAAGCAAGCAGAGAAAATGGACATTAAAGGACTGTTTCTGAAAACTCTTGCGTTATGCATACGGCCTGGCATACCAATAAAGCAATCTATGAATCTATCCTTTTCATCACAGACACCTAAGAATTTTTAGCTTGATTATTCAGACAAGAAAGGAATGTTGAATTACCCTACAGGATTATCGAATGAAACCCTTTCCGAATATAATAATCATTAGTGTTTCCAGGTGGCTGTTTACATGGGATATGGCATCCATCTATTGCCCCAATCACCCCACCAAATCCCCGAGACCGAGCATGAAATACCTTTGAAAAATACATGAATTAACAAAATACAGTCGCACCTCCATAACTCGAACCTCCACAACTCGAAACTCTCTGTAAGTCGAAAGTTACTGATGTCCCTGCACATTGTGTATAATTGAAATCTCTTTCTTTAACTCTAAATTTCTATAACTCGAAGTAATTTTCCGGTCCCTTGAGATTCGAGTTATGGAGGTTCCATTGTATGTATAATAAACATACTGAACTTACGGTTGCAATTCTACCATAATGTCACCGAATATAATGTGGCATAAGATTTGATAAGACGGTGATGACTTGCTTAAATACAGCATGACCAGTGCTTTTAGCCAAGCCAAACCTATCCCAACTGCTAAAAAAGATTCAGGTTTGGCCAATACCCAAATTGTAAATAACAATTTTTTTTGATATATCAACAGATTGAATTTCTGCATGGTTTATAGTGTTACCTACCACTTGGAGCAATTCCTAAAACAAATATCTGTACACCCGAACAACTTCAATTTGCTTCTCATACTTGGTATGTTATTCTTGTCATTCTAAAATGTTCTTTGAACAAATCATCATTATATCTTGGTATAGTACTTTCAAAATAATTTTCATTTTGGGGTCGTTCATTCCTGCCCTGCACATTTTGCATGGGTTCCAGTATTTACTCTATCGACGAGATCGAAAAATTAATGATGTCGTTATGATAGTTTAGGTTAGCTCGTATGTCGGTGACAGTTCTGTTAGGAATGTAATGTGTTCATCTCTTATTATTTTGTATAGTATATGTACTCCGCACTTTTTACTTGTACACTTACATTTATACATATTTATATTGACTTATTCCACACCAATCATTGGTATTCTATGGAATCAATAAATTTATTATTATTATTATTACCTAATTTGTGATTATAAAAGGCATTTACGAAAATTCACCCGGTGTATACCGCATAAACTGAATGCTTTCAACCGGTTACTTTCATACCGCGTTCGATAATTTACCACGTATACCGAACTCATGCCCGTTTTCAAATGTTATTATAGGTTTTTTCTACTTTGCGTTCACAATGAACTCATTGTGACACCAAAAACAGTTTCACAATGAAGCTCATTGTGACACTGTTTTTGGGAAAATTTTTAATTGAAAATATTTAATAGATTTTACAAAATAACTCTTTAACCTTGGGATCTTTGTTTAGCCTAAAAATAATAATCTCGCGCTTTTCTTCAATATTTTATGTTTATAATTTTAACAGTTGACTAACTCTTATTTATAACAAATCTAACGCACACTTGAATTTTTATTAATTGCGCTGCCGCCCGCTACATACTCCCCCTCTGGCTCCGATGACGACCCGGCGAGGAAGCCAGTGGTTTCTTTGGCGGTCGACCCCTTTTTCTTCTGGGTATAATAGTTTCTACCGCTGTTGGTTCGTCTTCTAAATGGAAATGTTTCAGATGACTACAATGAAACTTGCCCACAGGGTTTCCTTGTATATCTTCGATATTATACGTAGTTGAGCTGATCCGTCTAGATATTCGGTATGGTCCATCTCTCTTTGGAGTGAATTTTGATGTAAATTTTCGGTCTGTATCACTCAGCGTATGGCTAGTGACTAATACTAGGTCCCCAGTCTGGAAATCCTTGTTGGGTGTTCTTAACGCATCTGCTTGTAATTTACGTCGATCTTGTTGTATTTCCGTGGTTTCTTTCGCATCTCTTAGAACTCTAGAAAAGTTTCGTAGGTATGGGGTAATTTCTGATACAAAATTATCAGCCGTGATAATCGCTCGGAGATCTCGGTTCACATCGTCAGGTGTCCTAAGTTCTCTTGCAAAAGTTAAATATGCCGGTGAATATCCAGTGGATTCACATTTTGCCGCATTTATAGCAAATCGTACAGCAGCTAAATGTTCATCCCATTTGTCGTGTTCATTTTTAACGAGTATGGCAAGTTGGGTTTTTATGTCTCGATGCTTGCGTTCAATCGGATTGCTTTCTGGGTGATACAATGGAACTAGTGATTGACGGATGTTTAAACAATGCATCACTTGTTGCATGACTGCACCTACGAATTGCGGTCCGTTATCGCTTATGACCTTCCTAGGTGTACCATATCTCATGAAGATTTCTTCTACAAGGGTTTTTGCACAATTTTCACCCGTTGCATTCTTGAGTGGAAAGAGTTCTACCCATTTTGATGATGTATCTTCCATACTTAATATCCATCGATGTCCTGAGGCTGTTATCGGTAAAGGACCAAATAAATCCATTGAAATAACTTCGAATCTTCTCGATACAACCGGAGTTTGTAATAAACCTGATGGTTTCATATTGTCTATCTTGTACTTCTGGCATTCCACACATTTTCGGATATATTCACTTACATATTTTCGCATCCCAGTGAAATAATATCGTGAAGCTATTCTTTTCACAGTTCGATCGATTCCGTAATGACCAGCTAATGGTGAATCGTGATATTCTTGCAAGATTAAAGCACGCTCCTGAACAGGTACCACTTGTTGAGAAGTTTCACTTTCATCTTCTTGATCATAATGATACAACACTCCACGAGTCATTATGTATCCTCTTTCTGCCCAACGAATACTAGCAGTATCGTCTTGACCTTCAAATGCTTCGATTATTTTTCGTAAATCTGGATCTTGAAGTTGTACTTCTCGAATTTCTTTTGCTGATCTAATAGGCAAATTTACACTTATTGACTGAATTTCTGACATTTTCGTCGTATGTTCTTTTGGCAGTCGTGAAAGAGCATCAGCTATAACATTTGCTTTTCCTGGTGTATGAGTTACTTGAAGTCTGTAAGATTGCAACTGAAGTGCCCAACGTGCAAGGCGTCCACTAGGCGATTTTAATGAAAGCAGCCATTTAAGCGGTTGGTGATCTGTTATCACAAGAATCTCGCTTCCTTCAATATAACTGCGAAATTTTGTCACTGCCCATACAACAGCGAGAGCTTCTCGTTCTGTAGTGGAGTAATTTATCTCTGCTGGAGTTAACAGTCTGCTTGCATACTCCACAGGTCTCTCTTCATTGGTCTCCCCCTGCAGTAAAACAGCTCCCAATGCGTAAGCACTCGCATCTGTACGTAAGATGTATTTCTCCGAGGGATTCGCTTGTCGAAGGATAGGTGCTTTCGTCAATAGTTGTTTAAGGGTATCAAAGGCTCGTTGTTCTTCGTCTCCCCATTTCCAAGTAGCATTTTTCTTAGTAAGCGATGAGAGAGGTCTCGCAACGTCTGCAAAATTTTGTATGTACCGTCTGTACCATGAGCACATCTGGTAGAAACTTAGAACGTCTTTTACTTTTCTGGGTGGTGCAATATTTAAAATTGTGTCCACTTTTACTTTGTCCACACTTACACCTTCAGTAGAAATAACATGTCCTAAATATTTGACTGAACTATTAGCAAAAACACATTTCTCACGATGGGCCTGTAATTTGTAAAATTCTAGTCTGTCAAACACCGCTCTTAGATCATTTAAATGTTCCTCGAATGTACTCGATATTACGATGAAATCGTCCATGTAAGCTGAAACGGCACGTTCTTTTAATCCCGCACGAAAATGGTCCATTAAACGCTGAAAGGTCATGGGCGCATTACATAGTCCGAATGGCATCCTCGTAAAACGGTAAGTTCCAAGTGGACATACAAAGCATGTCTTGTCACGATCTTCGTCCCGTACTCGCACTTGCCAATACCCAGCTTTAAGATCTAAGGTACTGATAAAACTTGTATTTTTATTGGTTTGTAGTAAATCATCCAACCTTGGCATAGGATAACTATCTCTCTTTGTTATAGCATTTAATCGTCGAAAATCAACACAAACGCGTACAGTGCCATTCTTTTTAGGCACTAGTACTAATGGTGCTGCCCACGATGATTCACACTCTTCTATAATTCCTTCCGCTAACATTGAATCCAATTCTTTTCGAAGGATTTCTTTGTTCGCAGGGCTCATACGATATGGTGGTACCGAAATGGGTGCATTGTCTCCTGTATCGATTCGGTGCTCTGCAAAAGGGGTTGGTTCACTCCTTTTCTGAAAAACTTGTGCATATGTTTCCAACAAATCGTTCAACTGTTTACGCTGTACAGTCGTTAAATTCTGTCCCTCGTCGACACGAAGATTCAGTTTTGAAGTCTGAGCTTCCTGAAGAGCAACTGTAATGTCAGAGGTAATGACAACATCCTCAGCAAACTCGTATTCATTTCCTGGTTCATTTGCAAAACTCCACATATTCTTTGCATAATTCACAACAATTCCTGCTTTTTGAAGAAAATCCATGCCCAATAGAGTACGATTGTTTTGCAGTTTTGGTAAAATTATTAAGCTTATTGGAACACTTCTCGACTTAATTTCAATGGTCACGTCTGCAACCAAAACATCTTCTACTTTTCCTTCTCCATCTGCGTAAGTGATTGTCATAGTGGTTGCTTTAAACGGATGATTTCTTTTAGTTAAAAAATCATATACTCGGCGACCCGCAATACTTGCTTGAGCACCTGAGTCAGCGAAAGCAATGCCTTCACATGCAAATAAACTGAAAGGCAATAATGATTTTTGGCTGGATGTGCTAGTCGTACATGTTTTCAAAATTTTTGTGTAATTTAGAACAACTTGTGAAGTGTTTTTTGTAGTAGGTTTCACCAGGACCGGATTACATGTCCCACATTTCGAACGTATTCTTCCAGGCGCTCCGCAACCATAACATTTGATTTGTGAGATGGTTGTTGTACTGGATGTATCCGTATGAATTGGTTTCGCTGCTGTTTTCATTTTAATTTGACAGTCGTCTACAACATGACCAAAATTTCTGCAAAACGTGCAACGTGGTCGATTTTTCATTTCTATAACGGGAGCTTTCTGTTTCGTTATTTTCTTTGACGCTTTAGATTCTCTAAGTCGCTGTTCAATTTCACGAGCACTTTGTAAAAGCTCTTCAAAATTAGTTACGTCCTCTCGTCTTACACCTTTTCGAATTTTCCGATGTAACAAGCCGTAGATCATGTCTAGTTGAACTTCTATAGACGGTGGAGTTTTGAGATGAGATAACAACGCTCTGGCTTTACTAACGTATATGTCAGTTGACGTTTCCTCGTCCTGTTCCGTCGCAAACAGTTCCCGGTAGACTTGATACGCAGGCTTCTCCGCACCGTACGAATTTTTCAATGCACTAATTGCTGATTGCCAATCCACAATACTAGATTTAACGCCTTGCCACCAAGTAGCAGCTCTTTCCGTTAATAACATTGATAATCCTCTAATCGCATTTTGGTCCGTGATACCCACACAGTCTTTGTAGGTACTAATCGCATCAATAAATGCCTCAACGTTGTCCTGTCTTGAACCCGAAAAACGCGATGTACACTTTGTAAAATTGCCCTGCAATTCTGACATTGTCGAAGCTGATGAGGACGAACGATTCTCCAAATCCTTGCGAATATTAACTTGCATATCCTGCAATTGCTGTGTGACCTGTGCTTGTACACCTGCCAGTAATTGCTGCAATTGTTGAGAGGACATTTGGACGACTTCAGGGACCGTATTCATATTTGCAGATTTTTCTACTACCTCTTGTAATCGTTCACTTCGACGATGTTTAAGCGACATTCACTATCGTTCGCACACAATTAATTCGTTTTGCGTACAATATCTGTACGTATAATTAAAATGTCAGCTAATTGTGACGTTCACGTCAACTTATGAACGAGTTTTTCTCAAAAAAGATTGTGTTACGGGAAGAAAAGAAAACGTATTGCAAACGTCCTGATGATCTTCCAATTTTCTATCAATTTCTTGACCGTTAGACGCTTGTAACGACTGATGCTGAAGAAATCGCTTCCACTTCACTTTTGTGCACACAACGAGTTATATTTTTAGGCCCCACGTTGGGCGCCATTTTTAACCTTGGGATCTTTGTTTAGCCTAAAAATAATAATCTCGCGCTTTTCTTCAATATTTTATGTTTATAATTTTAACAGTTGACTAACTCTTATTTATAACAAATCTAACGCACACTTGAATTTTTATTAATTGCGCTGCCGCCCGCTACAACTCAGTATTTATTTGTTACTTAACAATATACTCACAATGAAGCTGGATAAGAAAAATTAATAACTTGTTAATGTGACTTTTGATTAAAACGAAAGGTTTTCAGTGGTGCCACGCATTACAACTAAAATTCCCCATATACTAAGAAGATCCAATATTTTTCATATTTTTGTTCAATAAGTGACGCAAAGTAGAAAAAATAGTATATTATACACGTTTCACAAGAGGCATTGTAACACTCATTCCGTTCTCGCTACGCTTCGCTAGTCGTACCCCAACCCCACTTGTGTTACAATAAGCCTTCTTGTGAAACTTGTATAATAATATACTATTGTTTTGTTAGTTCACCCAAATTTATCTACCGAAGCGTTTTTAAATTCAGTCAACAAATCTCCGCACCGGCGTATCAGCTGATTACTGATCGGTAAATTTGGTATAATATAATTGTAAAGGCATTTGTGTGTGAGTGAGTGTTGTGTGTCCTCTCTGTTAAAAGAGTGTTTTAAGTGATAAAAATTCACGTTAAATTATCCAATACTGGGCAAACAGTGGCGAATAGCTGTACATGTGCATTACCGGGGAAAAGTAAAACCGCAAAGTATAATAAATAATTAACAGAATAGAATTAATCTCGTAACCTCGTGGCCGTTGTCGTCGTACCGGTTTCATTGTCAGCGAGTAATAAATCAAAGTTAAAAATAAATAATACGCTACGCTGGTCGGGAAACAACCGAACAATGAATTCAACGGTGACTACAAGGAATCAAAAAAAAAAAAATTCACAGATGTAAAAAAGACTGTCACAAAACCGAATGGCAATAATAGTTACGTTAGTATTATGAAGAAGGGGACACCAAATCAAGCTTCACATCCATTAATGCATCTCTAAGGGATAAATTAGTAACAGCGGAAGGTGTAATAGAAGTATTAAACGAAGTCAATAACAAACTTAAATCAAAAATTAATCAGCTTGAGGTAGAATTAAACATAAAATCTCAAATAATTAAGGACATAGTAAAAAAACATCAAATACCGAACGAAACTTAAAATTACTAAGTGCCTATACTCAGACAGTCAATAATAAAATTGTGGGCAAACCAGTGAGTACACAAACTGAAGAAGAGGACAGTAAAACAAAAAGTTCAATGGCTCATTCTAAATTGAGTGCACCTGCTAACATTTCCACAAAAACTCAAGTTTTACTTATTGCGGATAGCCATGGATGTTAATGTGCCGAAATTTTATGGCAGCTACTTCCTAGCGAAAAGTTTGATATACGCAGCATATACAGGATGTCTTAGAAAAACTGTTCCTAACTTTGAGAAGTAATAGAGGGCATGTAATTAAGCAACTTTTATTAATAAAGTTGTGTCCTTAAATGTTCCCTCGTAAAGTTAAAACGAAATAAAGAAAATGAGGACCAGAAATAATCTCGATGTAAAAAATAATTTTTCTATTTATTTCAGGTATGTAGGTATACAATTATAATTTATTTCAGTTTAATAAGAAAACTTGAAAAATTAGAAGAAATGTTCAAAATTCCATTTTGGATGGCATAAGTTATAATGTTATACGATTGAACAACGAATTCTTCGAAATATCTGAGAACGATCACGAAGCAAAATCAAAAGCAAGAATAATTCGAGCCACTAATTCCATTTCTGTGTTGGCATGACTCCAAATGTAAAACTGAATTGGAATCATATCTAGCGATCGTGCAGACCAAGGAAAAAGACCATATCTCCCAATCCAGCGTTTGTCCTTATCCTTTGTCTGTATGATCTCGAGTTATGATTCCAATTTATTTTTACATTTGGAGTCACCTGTCAATACAGAAGAGGAATTAGTGGCTCGAATTATTATTATTATTACTTTTGATGGCATTCGTAATCATCTTCAGATAATTCGAAGAATTCATCGTTCAATCATACGTCGTCATAAATTATGCATCCAAAATAGTGGCCTTACTTTTGAACATTTCTTATAATTTTTCGCGTTTTCTCAATAAATTGAGATTAATTAAAATTGTGTAGGTACCAGAAATAAATAGAAAAGATACGAGAAAAGATACTTCTTACGAGATTATTTCTAATCCTCATTTTCTTTATTTCGTTCTAACTTGACGCGGAAACATTTCCGGCCACAACTTTATTAATAAAAGTTGCTTAATTATATGACCTCTATTATTTGTGAAAGTTAAGAATAGTTTTTCTGAGACTTGCTGTATAAGCCCAATGCTGATTTTGAACAGGCTACGAGTGACAGTTTACGAGTTTAACGAAAAAATTCAGTAAAGATGACCATGTAATTATCTGCGCTGGTACTAACTGCTCTAAAGGGCAATAAGGTGGATGCGACGGTCTTAAAACGAGTGCTAAGTACACTGATATGCAACATAAATGCTCCAATTTCGGAATTCTGTGAGCCTTGTTGCAATCCAAGGATGCATTCACAATCCGATTCCCCACCACAAAACTATAAGGGTCAGATTTGCGTACCAGCGGTGCATTTATGTTGCATACGAGTGTACATGTAATCAGCTGCAGTCGATATTTATTGCGGTGCCTTACTGGCACAACAGAAGCGTTCTAAACAGATTTGTTTATGACTTTAATGTCCACCTGTACAACGAAAAAATATTTTCTAGCCCAACATCATAGTGTTTGTAAATAACGAGCGTCTAAATAAAAACCTGGTCAAGTGGGTTGTGATCGAGAATTTATCCATTACATTTACATAGCAGAATTACTAAATGTAGCCTACTTGACCAGGTTTTTATTTAGACACGAGTTACAAACGCGATATTAAATAAATCTCACTACACGAAGCACGGTTTGCATCTTAAAAAACGGGCAAATTCCTTTTGTTTAAATACGTCTCTACTCTAATTCAATCAAAAAATCAGATTTGCAATGCTTCGGAGACAAGTGTCGTTAATAACACTGTTACCAGTTCTTCAAACAATGACTTCACCTCGATGACTCAACGCAGGGAGCTGCAAACAAGGAACACCCTTACCAAATATTCGACTATGCCAAGTTCACCAGCAGTTCCACCACCCTCAGACAATAAGAACTCGTCAGGCCAAATAAGGAACACCGTAGAAAGCGTCTTTTCGCAAGAGGAAAGAAATAGTGATTCGTACAGGGATTTTGTTTATATTTTGAACGGCACCTACACAACGACACTTAACGAATGAGTATCAACTTTGTTATTTTAAATGGACCACTATGTATATTTTCTCGAATTAAGAAAGACATTTTATTTCCTAATTGCCAAAATATGTAGTTTGTCAATATTTGGTTTCATATTTCTTGCGATATTTAAATTTCAAAATAAAAAAAAAATGCATTTAATTTCAATCTCAACGACTAACGAGAAGCAGCAGCAACACCACCACCGGCAGCAGCCCCGAGGAAGATCTTCTGCAATGAAGAACGAAACGTCGGCAGTAGAAGAAGTCAACGTGACGCGGTTCCAACCGGAAGCCAATTCAAACAAAAAATGCATATATTTGAATTAATAAGGAGTTTATTATGTGTGACAAGTGTTAAACTAATTAAAAGTCATTTTATAAGTCAAAGCGCTAACATCTAAGTGAAATTAACATTTTATAAGAAATAAATTAATAAAAATATACCAAAACAATAATAATTTCAAACTTAAATATCGTAAAAAGTATGAAACCAAATATAGACAAACTACATATTTTTGGAATTAGGAGAAAAATATCTTTCTTAATTCTAGAAAATATACTGAGTGTTCCATTTAAAATAACAAAGTTGATACTTATTTGTTAAGTTTCTAATTGTCATTTGTTTCTTTTTAAAGTAAATTCTGGTGGTCCCTAAAACTTTTGTATTTAACATTTTTTGATATGTCTAATAATAAAATGCGTAGGTACCGTTCAAAATATAAACAAAAACCCTGTACATAAAAATACTGCATCAGAACATTCAATGCCTATCCAATAAAATTCCGTCACTAGAGGTCTTTCTTATTGAACAAAGTCCCCATTTCTTACTACTTACTGAACATTGGCAGACTTATGATTGTATTGCTAAATTAGCTCTTAACGGGTATTCTTTGCGTTCTAGTTACTGTCGTTCAAGTATGATACATGGTGGAGTAGCAATCTACAATAAAACTTCAATTTCTTCACGTGATTTAAGTTACATAACTGAATTTTCTATAGAAGGCGTGATTGAATGTTGTGGTGTAGAAGTATCAAATTGTAATACTATCTTAGTGGTTGTTTACCATCCTCCTTTAGGAGATTTTCATATTTTTTTATCAACTTTTCGTAGCATAATGAACGTAACTATACAATCTAGCAATAATTTTGTGTTTGGGGGGAGATTTTAATATAAATTTTCTATCTGAAGATAGCGATACAATGATGTTTCGTGACTTGTTGGAATGTTACGGTTTTACATATCTTATAGAGTTACCAACGCAAGTAACAATTTCATCTGAAACGTGTATAGATAACTTTCTAATTAATGTAAATTTTAATATAATTTCAGAAGGTGTAATTAAATCTTACCTTTCCGATCATTTTGCTCAGTATCTAATATATGATTCTGTTACCATTGCTGACCCCGTATGTGCAGACATTCGAAGAAATTTTAGCTCTAAAAATTTCGATAAATTTTTTCTTATATATTTATCATGCCAAAATTGGCTCAGTGTCTTTGATAACAATTGCCCGGACTCTGCCTTTGAAAATTTCATTGCAACATGATTGCACTATTTCAATATATCATTCCCACTACAGAAATTTACGTCAAAGCGTAATAGTCATTCTAAATGGATTTCAGAAGAAGTGCAACAAATGAAAGGAACTGTTGCGCTAGTAAACGATATAGCAACTAAAAATGCGGATTTTAAAGAGCTTAGAAGCGAAATTAACGCTGAATATAGAAACCTGCTTATAAAATCTAAATGTGAATATTTTGATAGTGTCATTTCTAAAGCGAACAATAAAAGTAAAGCAATGTGGAGCGTAATAAAACATATAACAGATCATAATAAGTCTAAGGCATGTGCGTATATAAATTCACTTTGTCTCAAACTAGGTAACTCCTGTTTTGCCTTAAAAACTTTATCTCAGTACTGCAATCAGGAAACTTTGCGTACACTATATTTTGCCAATTTTCACTGTTATATCAGATTCGGTGTTATACATTGGGGTCTGAGCAGCGGCTGGAAAAGAGTGTTCATAATACAGTAATATGGTAGCAATTACCTATAAAAGCAATTGTTCCTATGGAAATAAACAGGAGTTTAAAGTTAAACTAGGACTGAGAAACCCAGCCTTAATTGTTCAACTTAAGGCCTTTTCGGAAACTATGATCGGGTTGCAGATCAGATTTAAATAGTTACCTGATGAGGTTATGAGGTTAACTTGTTCTATAATCGAACCGCTCGGGTTTGACAGGGTTTACGAACCCGCGAGCGTTTCATTGAATGACCTTGCAAGTGTCAGAAAATAAAACAAAAATAATAATATAAATAAGTAAAAATATGTTAATATTTTCCTTCTTTATCTTTCTTGCCGCAGTGACAAAACGTGATAATTTGAGCTTATATTCAACAAATATTCAATAAACCAGTATTTTAAGCCTACTAAATAGCAGGGTTATTAAAATATAAACCCGGTTGCGAACCTGAAGATTCGAGAAATTAACTGTTAGTTTTCGAACACAAGTCATTCGATCGAGTTAAGTTTCCGAACGGTTCTCTAATAAGACCTAAGAAACCCGATCAAGCAGTTTAAGTTTTCGAAAAGGCCTTTATTAACCAAGGCTAATGTTTTAGCGGTAGCGTTAAAAGTTGCGTTATACGTGCGGGCGTCAATTTATAAATCGGCCTTAAGTTTTTCATGACCACGATTGTAGAAGACTAGATACTGCATTTTAATAGTAACTACTACTACAGTATAGTATTTACTACGTAGTATACATTTTGCTTTCATAGTATGTGTTTCAGAGCTGTAGTCTGTAGTAGGTACTTATGTAATAGAAATACTTCAAAGAAGATACTAATTTCGGAAGTATTAGCAACTACTTCCTTTTATGCATACCATCCCATGACATCAAATGAAATTTGTCTAATTTAACGTGACAGCTAACCTATTAACTTAAAATCTTAAATAACTTAAATTAAATAACTTAAATTAAATAACTTAAATGTGAATAAATTTTGTCATTGTCTCTTTTTTAGAGATTTAAATTACACTAGACCTCGGTTATAGCGATTCACCGCTTATAACGAACTACATTTCAAGTCCCGTCATTTTTCTCTATTTAACAATTAAAAAATTATCCGGTTAAACCAGACTCGTATATAACGAACCATCGGATATAACAAACCTGAAAAAGTCAAATTTGATGAAATTTTTGTCGGTTATGACGAACTTGCGTTACAAAGTAATAAACTGAGTCATAAATAACAAGAACATTGAAATCCTTTTTTTATTCGGTGGGTTTTCGATGTAGTTTTACATTAAAGCTAAAAGAGCAGTACTTTTATAGGTTTTTTCCGAGATATGAACGAAAACTAACAAAAAGGAGTTGCATTTTCGTTAATTTTTTGATAAACTTTTTTTTAATCCAAATAATTTGTTCGGGAAGAGGTATTATTTTTAAATCAAAAAAGTATTAATTAGCTTTGCAAAACTGTTTTGTTGTTTCAAATTGACCAAATACCGTATGATTTTTAAAATTTTAGATCAAGGGAGGCCGTGAAGAGGAAAACATACAGCTTAAATTAACTCATACGTACGTTTTGGTTAACATCACTGGGAAAATATCGTTCAATTATGAATGCATTTTGAAGTTTTGTAAATATTATTTTGAATAAATTGTTGTGTTTGCTATTTTTACGCCATACGTTTTGCTTTCACGGCCTCCTTTGATCTAAAATTTTAAAAATCATAGGTACGGTAGTTTATGAACTATGTGCCAATTTTAAATGAAACAACCTTTTCTTTGGGAATGAAATGCAAATGCCCATAAAAAAAAACTAAGCCTTTCCGACCTTGATAATATATGTTTTTTATCGATGAAATCTCGTCTACTTTCTACCATTCCCATTTGAGCACTTCTTTTTGAGACAAGTTGTATAATGTTGCATTTTTGTGTCATTATCGCTTATTACGGACTTCGGACATAACGAACCGATTTGGTGGTCCCTTGAGGTTCGCTATAACCGAGGTCTACTGTATATAAAATGTTAGAATCGTAAAAATTAAAATAATGGCAAGCACAAATACATACATATACCAAAGTACAACCATCGATCAACGTTCGTGTGAAAAATTAGTAACTAAATTTAGTCCTGCCGCAGTTCTGTCAACTTACTGTATTCATACTGCCTAACTATGGACCCAATTTGATCATGTGAGGGTACAATCAATTATAAAAACCTTGTATCAAAAAAACTGCGAGTTGAACATGTATCTGCAAATTTCATATTTTCCAAACATCTTATATTTTCTTGGTACTCGAACTCAATGGTAATAATATTTCCTTTGAAGTATAGGTATTTGAAATACGGCAATATTGGGCATGCTTTTTATTCAACATTTTGCTATCATGGATGTAGAATGTGATTTAAAATATTTAATTAATACATTATTAATAGAAATACATCATTGTTAGAAAATGAATGAAAAAAAAAAAACACGCCCATTGTTCAGTAAATGTGTTACAAAGATGTTTATGACACTTTAAATGTGTATTCATCCAAAAAACAAAACAGTGAGATACGTCTTTTTTATTTAGCAGAGTAGAATAGATTAGAAGGTAAACAAGGTTCGGTAGACACCTATGAAAAACTCGTAGAGAAAAAAAAACATTATAACTTACCCCTATAATTAAAAAATTCAGAAGCCTATCTATACTAGTGCGTTTAAACTTGGTCTTTCCACTATTCTGCATAAGTTTCGTATCTTTGCCAGCAAAGATGACGACACCGTAGCACCATTGTGTGTTGCGCAATACACAGCCTCTCAAGATAATTTTATCGTTATCCAGAGAAAATTGCTTGTTTTTCCAGTTCAGCGTGCCCTCGAACTTGTTCAGTAAATTATTTGGAATTTCACAAATGATTTCCCCGTCGAATTCACTGATGAGGGCATCGTTATCACCCATTTCTGCGGTCTCCACCAAACACTGTCGGCATTTCAGGTTCGTTTCCCTGCAGTTAAAATGTCAAAATTAGAAAACTTGGAAATGAATTTTAGGCCCAGTTGTACAATTCCAGTTTAAATTTAAGCTGAAGCTTAAACCTATAGCAACGATTATTTTAACAATTTCAATCGTTGTTAAGGGCTTATTGGAATTGTACAACTACTGGACCTTAAACCTACTGTCGCGGCAAAAAAAAGTCAGAAAATGTAAAAAAATTTGTTGGGTGACTATATAACGTTTTGTGACACAGCTAATAATTATTTGATTATAAAAGTTATACAGCTATTTTAAGTTTATTTGTAATTAAAAGAATGTAATGGATCAATAAAACAAACAGAAACTTCATTTTCAATCAAATAATGATCGACTGGAATTTAAAGCTGGTGGCTGTTACTTTGTGGAAGTGTACCATGATGGAAATTCTAAAACACTTATACTTCGTTATTCCTCTAATTTTATTGTGACGTGACTGGTCTTGACATAACATTGTCATTTTCAAACTACGGTAGAACCCCGATTATCCGTGTTCATCGGGACCGACTTTGACACGGATAATTGAAAAATACAAATAATAAAAATAAGTTTTTACCGCGTAAAAATTATGTACGTAGTGACGATGACAACACCAAATAACAAGTCGCATGAATCTCACAGGCTGTACAGGCGAAACAGAAGAAATTGACACGTACTCTGTATAATTCGTATTCAAAACGAAAACACTACCAATATATTGTACACGCAAATGAATATATTGCTTGCAAACCATGAAACTGTTAAATAAAGGCTTTTCGCTGCCTTGGAGTTATAGGATTCTATGTTATGCATGATTGATATATAACATAGAACCTTATAACTCTAAGGCAGCGTTTTATTTCATACTGGTTTCTAAAGTGACGTTTTTCGGACCATTGCAATAAAATCGCGTACACCTTCAAAATCAAGTAACACAGTTTTTAGCTATTTTTGGCATTGTAAATCGGTATTTTGTGAATTTTGACATTCTATCAAAAATGTAGGTTGTATAGGTTTATTTAAGTATGAATTTGTTATTAAAGTATCAGGAAACAAACGTAACAGAGGTGCATTTATTTTTATAAAATAGAATTTATGAACAACGGAAGTATAAAGTTCAATATTGTGGGAATATGGTTTCTTGATAGCAACAAAATGAAACATGAACACTCGATTAAATTATTAATTCAGAAAATGTATTTAAAGATAGAATACAAGAAAGTTGTTGACATCCATTTTTCGCAATATTTTCAACTGTCCTCCCCTTTCTCTCCTCCAAGCCTTCTCGATTCCACGCTCTCTGCAACTTCGCGCGGAAAACCCAAAAATGGTTCTTCGTCCGAACACAAATCACTTATACCTTAAAGCTGAAATTTAAATTTCGCGCGCTAAGTGCATACTTTCGCTTCCAACCACCAGAGTGACAAATCCAGCCGCCTACTATGTACAGGGTGGATCAATTTCGATCTCTTATGCGCATCTCTGTAACTATAAGAGATAGAAAAAAACTAGTGGCCAAGTCTCGATCTCTTTTTTAGAGATAAAGTCAATAGAGTAAACAAAAATTGGCTATCTTCCTTTGTTTTCGAGTTATAAGCCAAAATTGACATTTTTGATTTTTCGTCAATCGCGCATATCTCGTTTGTTTTTACAGATATTAAAAAACTGTTTTGACATTATTAGGACACTTTTTTGAACACAATTCAGTGGTGTAGTTGGTTTCTCGATGTTTAATAAAATTTTACAGTTATAATATAAAGTTGTATTTTTTTAAATGAAAATTATAGTAGGCACTGTCACCATTAAATAGAAATTTTTTTTCTGTTTTCAAAAATATATACTTTGTTGGATTCATTTGTTACAATAAATAGAATAAAACGCATTTTTTATTATTCTTGGGTGCATTCTATTCTTAGTAGGCTGATTTCAACAAAGGCCGACAAATTATTTGTTTCTTTTCATTAACTATCAACTCTTGTTCAAATATTTTGACAGTTGCAGTCGCGTAAAGAGAAACGAAGATAGAACGAGCATCCTCTAAAGAGTCACAAAGATTATGACAATACCGATACCATGTGGTTTGGGTCAAATTCGAAATTATGTAATTTCATTTAATATTTAAGTTTAAAGTTAAGTTAAAACGCATTTTTTCGATCAAATATGCATTTCATGGGATAATAAACTAATACTAAATTATATGTATGAATTAAAAACACCTTAAAAATAAGAAATTTATTGCAGAAAAAGTTAAAGAATATTGAAATGTAAGTAGATAATAAACACAACTCTTGATATTTATATCACAATAAATAAATTAAAATCTAGAAAATAATATCAAAATAATATTACAATTTAAACACTGCCGCGCTAAAATACGCAGACAACTCATGTTGCAATCCAAACCAGCTCTAAGAAATGTAAATGTAAATGTAAGAAATAAACCCAACAAAGTATATATTTTTGAAAACAGCAAAAAAATCTCTATTTAATAATAACATTGCCTACTATGATTTCCATTTAAAAAAATATAACTTTATGTTATAAATCGAAAATTTAAGTAAATATCAAAAAACCAACTACACCACTGAATTGTATTCAAGATAGTGTCCTAACAATGTCAAAACTGTTTTTTTAATATCTGTAAAAATAAACGAAATATGCGCGATTGATGAAAAATCAAAAATGTCAATTTTGGCTTATAACTCGAAAACAAAAGAAGATAGCCAATTTTTGTTTACACTATTGACTTTATCTCTAAAAAAGAGATCGAGACTTGGCCACTAGTTTTTTTCTATCTCTTATAGTTACAGAGATGCGCATAAGAGATCGAAATTGATCCACCCTGTACATAGTAGGCGGCTGGATTTGTCACTCTGGTGGTTGGAAGCGAAAGTATGCACTTAGCGCGCGAAATTTAAATTTCAGCTTTCTTTGTATATAGATTTAATTGTTCAAACGTTCATAAAAATAATCATTCGTTAACAGAAAAGTAAGTCATTTTGTCAAATAACTTGATGGTTTGTTAAAAATTATTGTCTTCGATGAATTTTTGTGTCACGTTTTGGCATTGTTAAAAGCTGAAATAGACGAGTATTTTTTGACAAAACGTAAATTTGAACGTCTTTTTTGTATAAGAAAGTATTTCATTAAATTTTACACATAAAAACTCTTGAAATTCTTTCTTATCATAAAAATATACGTTTCAATTTACGTTTTGTCAAAAAATACATGTAAATTACATCTATTTTATGATTGTCCATTGCAACCTTTATGGTTTATTAAGAGCAGAACACTAATCAAATATTAAAACGTAATAACATGGAAACAAAGAAAAACTGAGAACACATTTACCTTTATATTTAGCTAAATAATTGCGTCTTATTTGGTGTGGTAACTTTGATCCAAGACTTTGACACATGATTCACAAATTTTATTTGAATTTTTCCATGGAAGCGAAATAAAACAAAATGGTTTAACGTACTACCAACTTTACATCAGTTGTGAATTGTGGCAAAAACTATCACACTGACATCTCGTGTTTGGAAGCGTAGTAAATTCCTGGTCCCTGAGTCATTTCACTTAAACGTCTATATTTTATCATTTCTCCATCAGCTTCTAATACTCGATTCAATCTTTCAGGCATAATATGAAATAAGATTTCACCAATAATTTTCATCCTGGCTTAATTCTTCCTGACCATGATTCAAGTAAAATAGAAAGCATGACAGCTTCTGTTCTTCCATCAATACTTCTGTTCTTCCATCAATACTATTTTTTTGGCACTTGTCGAATTCTTTAAATCAGAATTTATAATCCTTCGATCTGCAGTTGACCATAATGCCAGAAGGTTTGTCACAAATAACGAGATCTCCTATTGTTTGAGATGATTAAAGAAGGCTTCTATCTATTTCTTCTCTATTCGCGTAAGAGTGCTATTATTTAGACAGACCATAATTATCCGCCATTGCCCTTATTCGTCATGCATTGTCTAAGAGAGTATTAAAATTGATTCTGTCTGTGTCAGTTCGGCATTTTTATTGTTTGACACTGACAGATTATAAATACCGACACAGGCCCAGTCTTTTCAGTTCCAGTTAACTTTATCTGGCGATTAATTCCCATAGTAACAATTGTGATCACAATTGTTGCTATGGGAATGAACCGTCAGATAAAGTTAACTGGAGATGAAAAGACCGGGCCACAATACAACAAAAATTGGGTGTACGCGACTTTTTTGCACGCCATCGTAAAAGCAAAACGTGACCGTGACTTTAATTTGCTTGTCGTCTGTAAACAATTCCATTGCTATGGAAGTTGTTCAACGCACACTTTAATTATTATAGTCTAAGGCCCGCATTCATTATCAAAACTTACGCTATGCGCTCGATAATAATTCGCTAATAATTCATGAAATGTACACATTTCACGTGTAATGAACGCACAACCAACAAGGGTTTAAGAACAGTTTATGAACTACATTTTGTAAAAGACATCTTTGCAGCGCATAAACACGTGTTCGCAATGTTTTGGTGAACGCATAGCGTAAGTTTTGTTTATGAATACGGGCCTAAGATCCCACTCCACTACATTATATTCAACCCGCCATAAACGTGGCACTTGAAAATATACCTATTTTTTAAATCTTCATCATATTCTTTAATAATATTGTTCATTTTAACTAACACAAATAAATTAAAAGGAAATCGCTAACAATAAATAATGCTTTGTTTCATTTACTTGTTATTTACGTACGTAGATAGATATCATTTGCCATTTTAGATAATTTGATTTTGAACATGGCCAACTCATGACTTTTTTAATTATTATTTTGTATACAATTTCAAGAAATTTTAGTATGAAATGTGGAAAATTGTTCATTTTAATTAATATAAATTCAAGAGAAATTGCTGAAGATGCCGCCTTCTTTCATTTACTTGTTGTTTACATGCACATTAATAAATGCAATAAAACCGAGAAATGGAGGGGTATTTTTTCTGAAAAGGATCTTTCAGGACAAAGTTGGAACATGGTGAGAAATTCCTAGATTTTCGGGTAAACCACCGTGTGGTGTATTAATTTAATCACGTAAATATTAAAAAACGAAGGAAACAAATAAACTAAGGATTACTCACCCATCCAATTCAGCAGTTTCGATGAAACACAAGCCGTTTGGTTCACTAGAAGTAAGTAGCAGTATATCAGCTGCCACAAACTGATTATTGTCCATACGGATAATATCCCCCACTTGGACTGCGGACCAACGTTCTTGTATAAGCTTTCCATTTCGGACAGCCTGTGATTTTCGATTGTTAACTTGTGAATCGGACATATGACGTTGCTGCAAAAAAAGAATTGTCATGTTATTTTGTAAAGCCGCATTTACACTACTTTCCACTGAATAATACATGAAATAATTTATGTATTTATATGCCGAATTCACAAATGTTATTTAAATCTAATCAGCCCTTAGAAATAGTTGTTGCTATAGTTTTAAGAAAAAAATATAAAAAATATAAAAATATCGACGGAGTTAATCATTAGTTAAATTTAACCAACGTTGGTGAATTCGACCCGTCCGTTACTACTTCAAAATCTGTGTCTAAATATTTGGAAAATAACATAACTATATAAGTATAATATTATATAAGTTCAATGAGACTATCAAAACTCAGCAAACCAGAAATGACGTCTTTGAACGACTTGTTTGGTCACAACAAAACTGCAAATGTTTAGTTTTTCTGTCAGTAAAATTCATTTAGCGTCGATTTCTTTCGCTTCGTTGTGCTAGCAGCAACAATAATGCGCGAGAAATGTACTTTTTATTTTAGTATTATGTGTATCACAGGCTGCAAGATCAGATTATTAGATTAATATAAATATTAGAGAGTTATCAGTTATCACTAGAGAGTCTTGGTTTTAATCAGTTTGATTTATCACGAGCGTACGCTTGGAAAGAGTGGGATCGTAAGCAGTATACGATGCATAGATAACAGTGGGCGAGCTCGACGACGCTGCGAGTGCACGGAGCCGAACAATGCGTTACTGCATCGAAGCTCGCGGAAAAGATATGCCGTCTCCGCTTGGTCGACTAACGTGCATAAAAAAACTGATTTTATTTTAGACTCCCTGGTTATCACACCTTATTACTTATTACGATAACGGTATATTCTCCGAAATGCGCGGACGCAAGAGATACTGTGCCGTTAAACATTTAAGGGAACATGTTATTTATATTCGAATAGCAGAGCCATGCTACAATCACACAGTGGTCTCACATAGTAAATTAGGAGAACTTTATTATTGAATCAACAACGAAAGATCAGTCTTTTTAAAAATTGGCCCAAAAAAGCATAATTACGTATAACTATAATTTATTATTATAAAATGAAGAATATATTGAGAAATTATAGTTAAAAAAACATGCTATCTGCAAAAAAATTAGATAATAGCAAATAGTTAGATAATTTTGATGTAATATCTTAGTAAAAATAAAATAAAAAAATTGCAAATAGAAGTTACAATTAATTTTTATACCTATTTATTGATAAGCTTTCTCTAACCGTGAAAAATTACCAGCAAGAAACCGCGATGAGATTCGATTATATTTTTTCCATTTTTCTCCTATAATTTTAATAAAATATTCATTTTTACAGGAGTTAAATGTCTATGAGTTAACCACTCTTGGAATAAATTCTTGTATTTCGTTTTACCTGTAACAAACAATAATTCAAAAAAGTCAGAAAAGCGGCAAGTTCGGGCACGTATTTTGATTAGAAAACAAAAGATTGCATTTTTAAGAATAGCAAAATACATAACTAGTGTTATGCAAACTCTTGCAAAAAAGATGTGGTTTTTAGAATATGAAACAATTCAAGACAAATCAAATGTGCTTAATAATATTTTGTCGTTGATGTAGCAAAATTAATACACTGTAAACATCTATAAACCTTCGATGATGTTCGACATTGCAAAAACAAAAATATTTATTGATAAACAACACGGTTACCCAATCAAAAATTGATTATATCATATCAAATTGCTATGTTGACTTAGATTATTGTACGCAGGTCCCACAGGGTAATCTTGGAGACCAATTAGCTTTAACTCATGTACATATGTAAAACAATGAACAAATCCAAAAAAGAAATCTTATCAAATTACACGTGTAGAAATATGTCTGAAATAAATTTATGTATGTTGCAGTCCACTATGTCAAGTGTTGATTTTAGCGATTTAGGTAGTGATGTAGACAGAGCCTACTGTGAACTCTTAAGCATATTAAATTGGGCTATTGATACAAACTATCCGATACAATCCAGAAAATGTAAATGTAACATGCGTAGTAAAACTTGGGTTCTCCCAACTATTATAAAAAACACAAAAATATTTTTTGGTCAAGCAAACAGACTTATGATGCTTGTGTAAGTGAACTGTACAAACTTAAAAAAAGGAACATGATAAATTAATTAAAGAACGTAAAAAAGAATTTTACGGAAATGAAATTATGAACAGTCAAAACAAACAAAAAACCATTTGGAGGATCATAAACCAAAACCTAGGTAGAGCAAAAACTAGTTCTAACATTATTTTAAATATTGATGGTAAAGCTGTGGAAGATGATGAACAGATAGCGAATATTTTTGGTAGTTATTTCTCAACTGCAACTCAAACAAATCTGAATGATAAATTTGGGGCAACTCGTTCGACAGCCTGTACTGTACCGGTCAAGCAAATTTCAAAGAGTTGTTTCTGGAACGAAGTAGAGCCTGCTGAAGTGTTAGACCTTATAGATCAAGCAAAATTTAAAAAGTCTGTAGGATTTGATAACATATCTCTAAACATAAAAACCTTAAAATGCCAATTAGCTAAACCACTTGCATATATAGAAAATTTAATGTTTGAACAGGGAAAATTCCCCGAACAATTAAAAATAGGTGTTATTATCAACGGCCGGGGACTTGGTGGGGTCCAAAGTCTAAACGCCTACTCAGATGCGGCGCGGGCTCGATCGTACGTAAATTACGTGTGAATGTTTACTTTATTTCAGTTAGTGAGCGCCAGGCGACATCCGCCACTGACTTGTTTATGTATTTTGTACAGTTTTTGCACTCTAATTAGGTCATTCACCGTACAATCCCACCAACTCCCCGACCCATAGTTATTACACCTGTCTTTAAAAAACTTAATTCTACAATTCCAGCCAATTATAGAGCTATTAAGCCTGGTCTATAATTGCCCGGGAACGAGAACGGGTACGTTAAAAAAGTTAAATCATTTCATAATCGTACAAGTGTCCACAATGCATCGGTAAATACGGTAACGCTAATAAAGCTCCGCAACGGAAACGTAAAAGTTGATACGTTTCTGTTGCGGAGCTTTATTAGCGTTACCGTATTTATCGATGCATTGTAGACACTTGTACGATTATGAAATGATTTAACTTTTTTAACGTTCCCGTTCTCGTTCCCGGGCAATTGTGGACTAGGCTTTACGATTACAAATGTAATTTCAAAAATATTTGAGAATTATCTACAATAGATTAGCAGATTTCTTTCATAACTTTGGAATACCCAGCATGGTTTTCTTGCTGGTAGGTCGACAGAGAGCGCAGCGGCCTTCATCTTGGAATGAGTTTACACGAAACTCGATGAGGGCCAACAGGTGGCTGGGCTCTTTTTCGACTTATCTAGTGCATTTGACATAATAAATATAAATTTTTTGTTAGTAAAGTTACACGCAAATGGTCTTAGAGGACCATTATTAGATTTACTGGCTGCATATTTGACAGACAGGAAATTTTATGTTAAAATTAAAGATAAATTATCTGGATTATACAACATAGCCGTGGAGGTGCCTCAGGGGTCCGTGTTGGGATCACTACTGTTTTTGATATTTGTAAATGATTTAGCTGATCATATTGATGTAGGTTCAGCAACAATGTTCGCCGATGATACTACAGTGATGGTCTCAGCAGGAAACCCTGAGGAGCTTAAACAAAAAATCAACTATGTGATTACTCAATTTAATGCTTGGTGTGGCTGCAACAATTTAATACTGAACTTAGATAAATCAGCCTTTCTCCAATTTAGAACTCGCAAAATTTTACCAAAAATAGAAATAGTTACATTAAGAAACACGGGTTTTACAAAATTTCTTGGGCTTCACCTTGATGACGTTCTATCTTGGACTCTTCATGTTGATCATGTAGCAAAAAAAAAAATTCAGGCTTTTTTGCAATAAATAGATTAAGGGACATATTAAATTTAAAAGATCAAATAAACATGTATTATTCTTTAATATACTGTCACCTAAACTACAATATAATTTTCTGGGGTAATTGTCCTGATAGTCATCGTATTTTTATACATACTACAGAAACGATTAGATTATTATTTAAATTGCAAAATAGAGAAACGTGTATACTACATTTTATTAGGCATGGAATATTAACCTTTCCTTGCATATACATATTTAAAATTCTCTTACTTACTAAAAAATATCAAGAATATCTAAAAGGACTAGATTTTCATTCATATCCTACACGCAGTAGAGACTTATTTTCTTTAGACTCGCACCGCTTAAGTAAATATGAAAAGTCACCTGCATACATAGGAAAGAAACTATTTAACAAACTTTAAAAATAAAATTAAAAATATTCTTATTGAAAAAGCCTATTATTCAATAGCTGCTTTTCTATCAGATGATCTATCTTAGAAATTCTACTAGAATGAATCATATTCACTTATTGATACATTTTATGCTCATTTTTATCTTGAATGGAATATCCGTAAATATAAGTAGTTACTTAAAGTTCACAGTGGGTTCACAGTACTTAAAGTTCACAGTGGGCTTGGTCAATATTACTATAGCAATGTATGTTTTAACGTTTTATGTTATACAGTGAGAATCTTGTAACGCTGCACATAGACGAAAATTACATGACCAGATAATACATTTCTGAGTTCTGGATTCTGGATTTGGTGTGGGGGGTGAATGAGAATCCACATGCACTTAGGCCACAATTTGGGCCCATTGTACTACCCCCATGTTCAGCAGTGTTTAACTGTCAGCGTTCCTCGAGCCATCCCACTCTTTCCGATGAAGCCGAGAACGTCTGACGGAGGGGCACTGCGAATTCCAGCCATGTCAGGCCAGAAATCCCCTAACATGGAACCTCTGATTGAGGCAAGTGCTGGGCAATCACAAAGGATATGCTCAACCGTTTCTTCCTCTAGATTACAACCTCTACAAATTGGGCTGTCTGTTAGTCCTATGCGATGCATATGCTTGTTCAATTTGCAGTGGCCAGAGAGTATTCCTACGAATAAACGTAGTCTTTTTCTGGGTAGTTGCATACAGAATCGTGTCAGTTTAAGCGATGGGGCCGTTATAGCCTCTTTCGCTTGGCGACACTTGTTTAGCTTTGCCCATCTATCGGTATGTCGATTCTGAGATCTCTGTTTCAGTAAGGCATTGAACAGACTTGATGACGGCATTATGGCCGGTTCGGGGCCCCAAAAGGGTTGCCCGGTTCCCTGTTTAACTAGTTCATCTGCCTGCTCATTGCCAAATGTTCCAGAGTGTCCTTTAACCCAAGTGAGTTGCAGGGTGTTATGTTTTGCCACTTGTTCTAATGTGCTGTGGCATTGGATTGTTATCCCTAAGGATATTTTGTTGCTGTTTAGAGCCAATAATGCCGCTCTGCTGTCGCTAGCTATTCTAATGATTTTGTTCTGAATGTCTCGATCCAGAATTGCTCTTGCACCTTCTGTGATGGCAACTAGTTCTGTTTGAAAAACAGTTGTCAGTTGGCCGAGTGCTATGCTTATATGAAGGTCTAGGTCATCGGAGAAAATCCCTGCGCCTGTTCCTTTTAAGGTCTTAGATCCATCAGTGAAGATGGATATATCGGGTTTGGGTGCATCGTCAGTATTCAAGAGAACGCTGAAGTGCTTCCTGAATATATATGTAGGTGGGAGGGAGTCAACTGTCGCCCCAAAAAGAGGAGTCTCTTGTAGAGCCTTGCCCTGCCCGCAGCCTCAGGGCTGATCCCAGTGCCATCTCCTCCACATATATATCCAGTGGAGGGAAACCAAAGATGGCCTCTAAGGCGGCGGTAGGGGTGGATTTCAACGCGCCGGTAGCATTCAGACATGCAAGTCTTTGTACGTGCGAAAGCTCCGATGCTGTTGTTGATTTTTGACTTCGGTTAATTCTATGCTTATATATTAATTCAACTTCTAACCGGAAAATAATTAAATAGAACATGTTCATGTTATTCTAGCAATGTGCAGTTCGTAGAAAAATGTTTGATTTATTAATAAAAATAAAAATTTGCCTCAGATTTGTGCCATAACATACATTAACATGAGGTCGAATTTTTAACATGTAAATTCCTATGGCCACACTTAAAAAAAATTCACTGTACCGGGAGTCCCAACGGTGTGTATTTCTTCTGTGGTGCCTATAAGAATAATAAGTAGGGAAAAAAAGATTAAGAAAGTTATACTAGACATCACGCGGCACATTTTAAATTATTTTCAACTATACAGAGTGTTCCAGAAAGTGTTGGTGCATACAAAGCGATTTTTTTCTAATGGAACATCCTGTATGTTCTTATAAATTTGGATGCCCCGCGGAGAGATGATTACAATGATATAAAGATATATTAATTTCCCTCAGCTATTTTCGTAAGAAAAAAATTTTTTACGAAAATAACTGAGTGAAATCAATATATATTTATTTTGTTGTAATCAGCTCTCCACGGAACATCTAAATTTGTAAAAGTATACGGCGTGTTCCATTAAAAAAAATTCTCTCTCTATACACCACCATTTTCTGGAACACCCTGTATAGTTAAAAATAATTTTAAAATGTGCTGCCTGATAGTAAAACTTTCTTAAACTCTTTTTTTCGACTTGCTATTTCTATAGACTCCACAGAAGAAATACACACCGTTGCGACACCCGGTATAAAACTGCACATAGGAGTTTTAACATTACGTTGCTATGGTTACTACTCAATTTTCAATGCTGAATCATTTAAAAACTGCACATAGAAAGTATTAAGGAAGGTTTATTTCTTTATATTACATTAAAATTTGGCGGCAAATAATGCATACACCTCTCTCAATGAAGCTCCATTTGAGAATAATGTGTACATTTCTACTTTTTCGGCGGTTGTATACATTATTTTACAATAAATCAAAAGAACAATTTAATTCAATCTGACAATTTAAAATCAGTAGTGTCATTACTAACAACGCACGGTAACCATGGCGAATGAAATAAATTTGGAAATAATAATGTAATAAAGCTTCCATTGATAATTACTATGTGCAGTCTTATAAGATTCTCAGTGTATAATCGTTCAACAAATCTACAATTTGTATGTAACGACCCCTGACATGTCACATCCATATCCATTGTATGGCTACTGTACACAATATATTTGAATTTGAATTGAATAAGATTGTGAAATGACGTAGAATCAAATGAGACAATGACAGTCACTGCGAATGTCAACACTATTCTTTCAGTTTCTTCAACACAAAAAAACATCTACATACATTTTCAATCAAATAAGGGGTCGTTCCGACTTAATAAGAGTCTGCTTAAACTAAATGTGTTATTTTTTGATATCAATAAAATACATGATTTTTTAAATAAAGTTCCCTTAATTATCTGTTTGATCCCACTATGCATAACTTTATGCTGGAGAGAGTCATACTGACATTAGTTTTCCGTCTAACCTGGTCACCAAATGTGGCCGCGGTAAGTCATAAGGTTTGTTCCATTAGGAAGTTCTGAATAGTTCGGAACCGTTAAAAGCATGCATATACTACTTAATGCAACATATTAGGTTAAAGGACTATCTGTCCGCGGAAAGAGCGATAACTCTTTTCAATTCGCAATACGTAAACTGTTTTACCGTGTTTTATCAGGTGATTATACAGTTATCGGATACTTTGCGTGAAATCTGCGATAACTCGCTATTAATTACAAAATGAGTGATCTTGTTTATCTAGTCAGAAAAGACGTTGTTTGCTGCTTGCAAAACTAATAGCGTTTTCGACTGGCTGCTCTAGAGCACTTTCAATATTTTCATTTTATTTTAACCTCATGTAATAATAAGGGATAGATATTCTGAGAGTGCTTTAGAGCAGACTTGAAACCGAAATAATAAAAATACCGGTAAATGAGGGAATATTTTTACCGAAATTAATTTCAATACCGGTATTTGTTACACGTCCACAAACCGTTATCGTTATATTACCGATATTCTCATACCGAAATAATATTTTGATTTCGTAATTCTCATACCAAAATAACATATCGGTATTTTACAGGTAATTCTTATTTAGACGAATTGATTTATCTAGTTTATGCTGTTATGCTTTGTCGTTCCCCTAATACGCCCTTATGAACCAATATTTTTACATTTTACACAAAATTTTCAATGGGGGATTAGCTAGGTTTCTATTTTATTTTTTTTTTCGAGCCTAAACATGGGCAGGATGCAAAAGTTAAAAATGGTGGTGCATAAGGATGCATTTGGGCTGCAACAGAAAAATTTCACAGGGGAGGGTATTCTCAATTGTAGATAAAAATTTGAGGATGATTAAAAACAAAAGATAATTTTTTTCATTACTGAAAAGTCTTACATGTATATGATTTCACATTTATCGATAAAATACCGGTATTTATTTCGGTAATCGGTTACCGATATAACCGAATACTTACAGGTATTTAAATACCGTTATCGAAATATAATTTCGGTTTAAGGATATGGGTAATTTAACGATAACGGTATTAGTGATGTTTACAAATACAGGTATGAAAATAATTTCGCTGAAAGTAACTAGTGAAATAAAATACCGGTATAATACAGGTATTTCTCATACCGATAAAAGTCCCTGCTTTAGAGCAGTCAATCGAAAACGCTATAAGCAAATTATAAGTTTTGATAGTCTCGTTGAACGTAGCTATTGACTTTACCTAAGAAGTATAAATTTTTTTAAATTAAATTAAACACGTCTTTACATTAAAAACACTTACGAAATCATCGTAGGCGTCCTTTATAGCAGTGAGTCCCAGTACCCCAATTAATGGGAGTGCAGTAGTTATGGGTGTGAGACTACTGATGGCAGGAATTAGCTGCAACACTAGAAGGCACAAGAAGTAAAAATTCGCCAGTCGCTGGAACTGCTCAAACAAATTCAAAGGAAGGAACGTCAGCACCGAGTACTTCGAGGTTTTGATATAGTTGTTCTAAAAATCATAGTAATGTGGTTAGAAGATGAGGTAAATTCAAAACGAGCACTTACCGCATAGCGAAATTGTGAATTGTATACTCGGTCATTAGCATGAATTCTCCTTTGATTATCTGCAAGGATAAAGCATGTTAGTTGGATGCTACGAAATTAATACAAAGTATAATACGAATTGGAATTTATATTTTGTGTGATTCCAATTCTAATGAAGTACAATATTGAAAAAAATTGAACCCCAAAAGCACGGGCTTACTTTTGGGGGATCTGTATAGTTACGTCTATGAATAAAACAATCCTTACATTACATTAGCTTCGCTAACTCAGATTGGGAAACACAAAAAGAAAAATTCTAGAACTTAGTTTCATGATTCTATACAGGGTGTAATCGATTAAGTTTCACATACTGTAACCACTACACAAGAAAAGAAGTGAAATATGATGTATGGGACAATGGTCAATAATAACTCCGGAAAAATATACATTCACTTTTTACATAAATGTTTTACATAATGTGCAATAAATGATAGGGCAGTAAACCCGTATATACAATAAACGTTGAGGCAGGTAATTTATTAGTTACAATAGTAAATTATAAGCTAAAATTTTCAACGTGAGACCTAGATATGATGTTCTACAGCATATTAAAAAAAAATCAGTTCTGTGAATTTAATAAGTTAAGTTAAGTTAAGAAAAACAGCTTCAAAATTTTCGGGAAATATCGTCGTTGTAATACAGCGCCTGTAACGGAGAGCTGTCTAAACTACAAATTTCGTATTCGGGGCACATTAGCTCCGAGTAGATAGGTACATTCGCTCTAAAAAATTCCTTAGAGCTGACAAATAGATGCAGTTTACTTACATTTTGTTAAAGTCCCTTCGATTGAGAAAGGTCTCTTAAGTTTACGGTCCGATTAAAATAAATATTCCTATGTCCAGTTTCATAAAGCGTAGTTAACCACTCGATCAAATTAATTGTGTGAAGCAATCATTCGTGGAAATTCAAACTTTCCACCAATGATATTGCTTATAATCACACAATTAACTTGGTCGAGGGGTTAACTACGTGTTATGAAACTGGGCTCTATAGTTCTAACATGTGTAGCCATAGCAACGTTTACTTTAACCGGATCGTTAACTTAATAAAATGTTCCAGAAACTCGACCTTAATGCGTTTGCTTTTCTGATTAATTATGCAGTTCACTCGGTGTTGTAATGCAAACGAACTAATAATAACATTCACTTATTTTTTCAATCAGTTAACAAATTAAATCACACAGGTCGGGTTTCTGGAACGTTTCATAAAGTTAACAAATAGTATAGTGTTCAACGAATGACGAAAGTAACATTTTTTTAAGCGAGATAACTATAGAAAATTTTGAGAAAAACGGTAACGTAAGACCTAGATATGATGTTCTACAACATATTTTATAAAAATCAGTTTTGTGAATTTAATAGCTGAGAAAAACAGCTTCAAAATTTTCGGAAAATGCCGTTGTAATACAAATTTCGTATTCGGGGCACTTTGGCTCTAAAATTTCTAGTTTAGACAGCTCTCTCTTAGAGGCGCTGTATTACAACGACGATATATCCCGAAAATGTTGAAGCTGTTTTTCTTAGCTATTATTAAATTCACAGAACTGATTTTTTTTAAATATGCTGTAGAACATCATATCTAGGTCTCACGTCATCGTTTTTCTCAAAATGTTCCTATAGTTCTAACCTGATTCTAACATGTGTAGCCATAGAAACGTTTACTTTAATCGCACGGTTAACTTTATGTAATGTTCCAGAAACCGGTCATAGTGTGTTATTTGTTTACAAAGTATGGAATATCATGAGTAAAGGTCGGTACGTTCCAGACGGGCATGGCCGTCCTATGATTTATGAATTTTGTAATTGGTATATTGTAATAACGAGCGTTCAATAAAAAAAACGGTCAAGAAGGCTGTGACACGCTTTTGTTGTCAGGAACATATGTCATGATTAATTTCATTTCCATTTCTAACAAGTGATCAATATCTTTTCTAATCAAGTGACCCTATGGAAATAAAATCATGTGTCTTTGATTAGTTCATTATTTCAAATGTCACTTGAATTATATATTTATATTGCATTCTTATACAAAACGATAGGAATGCAATAAAAATAATTCAAATGGCATTTGAAATAATGAACCAAATAAAGGTCACTTGATTAGAAAAGATATTGATCACGCGTTACTTTGACTACGGCGGTTAACCTTGTGTCAACAAAACTCGAAAGTTGTTGTAATTCCTTGACCTCCGAGGTCCTGTGATTTAACAGTTTTTGATTTTTCTTCTGGCCTTACATAAAAAAAACTTCATATTTACCACATCAGTTGCTGATTTAAATGACCTAAGACAGCGGATTGCTAATAAAATTCAAGAACTGAAGGAATCTCGTCTTGTCTTAAAAAACCTGATGAACGCAATTAAGCATAGAACCTTGAAATGTTTTCAAAAAGAAGGTAGACACTTTCAGCATTTATTATAATTGTTGTAAAAAGTTTTATAAGTTACAGTAATAAATGTTTATTTTTGAAATGTTTTCTTTGAGTTAAAGTGAGGTTAGAAATGCAGGTGACACTAGTCGTATGAAGAACCCTACGCTATACGTTCAGAATAATTTCACAGCTATCTAGACCGTTTTTTTAATTGAACACTCGTTACTATTTTCGATATTCGATATTATCAATATTACCCATAATATCTATAAATATCCAATAACGATATTTCCATTTGGGATATCGATATATCGATAATATCGGGAAGATGATATCGATAATATCGGTATATCGATAATATCAATATCATCAATATATTATCTTAAGAGACCATAGAAAACAAAGCTTGCGACGCGACGTAGCCGCAGCGGCGATGCGGCACGGCGAAATCGCAGGTGTGGCTTATTAAGCTGGGTACACATTGGCCGCACCTCATCTGTATTTTGTATTGCAACATTGCAAAAATAAAAGTTAATGCACCCATCATGGCACCTCGAACGAACCATTGGTGCGTTCGAGGTGCAAACACGTAAGCGCACTTCTTCATATTTGGTCTTTTCAAACAGATTCTGATGAAGCATTGGCCCTGTTCCATAAGTAAAATCGGTTCGCTGCACTTTCTATCGCGACACAAACCGTCCACACTGCACACTTTGTGATCGGCAAAAATACCGACTCGGACCGGATCGCGACGAGAGGTTCACAAGGGATGCGCTAGTGGTTTGTCATCATGTACAAACTGAGCGTGCATCTGTATTGCAACGTTACAATACAGATGCGGTGCTGCCACTCTGTACCGAGCTTTATGCTTTAACGTGTGCACTCGATTGCCGCATCTTCGCAAAAAAACCATATACTTTTTAAAGGCGGCTACACATTACATGGCAAACTAGCCAAACATTTGTGATGTGTGACGTTCGTCGATAGAAGTCGGTAAAAGAGACCCGAGTCAAAAAAATTTTTGCCGCTTGTACATACTTAAACGCGATCCGACAACACCGTTACACATTAGGGAGTTTTTGCAATTACGTTTTCGTATTAAACGTATACGTAAATAACGAGTTGCTTATTTACAATCAGCTTTAACGCTTACGTTAAGGTTTTTTGTATGACGGACTACGTGAGCTTAAGTTCATCACGTATATGCAATGACGGGCCGGTCAATTTAGGAAATTTGACATTTCAAAGCTTTGGAATATGGTAGGTCTGTTCGTAGAACAGTTCTGACTAGTTTGGAACCGTTGAAAATATGCACCAATAAACGTTTTTGCATCTAACCCAATTGTCGAAATTGATCATTACTTTGATGGACGACTGGTTCTGACGGTTCCAAATTATCGCAGGCAACCAAATTTCATTGTTCAGAGGACAAATTTTGCTTCAATTTGGTATAAATATTTTTTCAAAACCCGATGAGCGTAGATAATTAACGGAAAACGACCTGTTTGCACCTGGCTGCCAGGGGTTTGCTGAAGGCTGAGAGGTCTTGTTTCAAGTTCTTCAAATGATTTTCTCTTAGATGGTACTTCATTTATTTCGCAAACAAATGAACGAAATTGTTCTAAAAAAATTCATTAAAACTGATGTAATTAAGGGTACTTGCAGCAAGCTTTTGCAAAGCAACCCAATTGATATGAATTACCCTGTGTGTAATTTTCCATTAGAATCGTATTGTAGAAAACACGCGGTGGGATCTCAGGCATTTTTGTTAACGAAATATTTTTATAAATTCTTAACTACGAGGTTTTTGCAAAAATAACATATTTTAGATAAATTAGGTGTGTTCATACTAGACCGGCATCTTACTGTACCTATGTACGACGGGCCTGGCCAGAATGGATAAGACCATGATTTACATTTTATTGGTGAGTGAACAAGAAACACAGCACCTCTCTGTTCGCTGTGTTCATTGGAATTTACTTAAGGCCGTTTTAGACTGCCCTTCTTCTTGTAAAAGATTTGGTTTAATTTCTTGAACAATTTAAATTTTATAGTAAATTACCTTATATTAAAAATTAAATTGTATTGATAACTATCTGAAAAAATAGAATGTGTTCTATCTCCAAACCATATCTGCAGCTCAGAAATGTCTTGTTCCAAATATTTATTATTCCAATTGAACCAAATCTTGTATAAGAAACAGCCTTTATATCCTAGGTTGACGTACCTTGTTCAGTTTTAGACGATTTTTTATACCATCCGCTGTTTGTTAGATGCAATCTTAAGGCAGAGGGCATTTGAACTAGTTGCACAATTTGTATATTATATATGGCCGAATAGTCGATTCTTGGAGGATAATACATCACTAAAGCAGACCAAACGATTAACGGATGCTAATCAAATAATTACCAGCTGTAAATAGTCTCACATCACTCTTCTAAGAATTGACGTTTACAAAAATATTGAAATGAAATGACAGGAAGAATTTTAACCTTGAACGTTTTATGCATTAAAGTCCTGGAAGCATGGAAAGGAAAAAAAATAAAGGCGTTTTCCCGTTATGAGCTCTGAATTGTTTGGACTAAACACAGTTGAGTTTTATATCCATCGAGTACAAACTTACGGGAACGTATTTGTGGAGGCGTGACATAACAAATTTAAAATGGATTTCAAAAATCTTTTAAAAATATTTGCGCAAATCGGTTTTGATTGCAGCGGATTCCCCGAGCAGGCTCTGTACGGCTGTTTCAGGCCTAGTTGGGCCTTCGTCAGCAGAACCGTAGCCCGAGAACTCCACCGCAAACCAAACCGATATGTTCAACAAGCGATCAACAGGTGTCGCTACTTAATTGTCCAAAAAATTTTTAATTAAAGTTGCGTTCCTTTTACAAATGAACTGAAGTTAGACTAAAAAGCCAGCCATTCACGAACCTGCATGGCAGTCCGCCTTACTGTCCGCCGAATGACATCGGATAGTGAATGCTGCAACAGACTGCGTCCGGCAACACAACGCAGGATGCTCGATGCGTCCTGCTCAGACCGGCAAGCTCCGCCTATCAGCTGCAGTCTGCTGCGCAGCAGTGTGAGTGACGCGGCGTCCTGCTGTTGCGTGTACAATATTAGTGTATTGTTAAAGATGGATAACGCGGGGACAATAGAATTTATAGATATGTATAAAGAAAAAAGGTGTTTGTGAGATGTTAAATCTCCAAATTACAGCAAATTACGTAACTTTAATAATTTCTTCTCCAATATTGTCTTTTGATTTTTCTGCAATAACAGTAAGAAACACAGCAAAATTGCTATTTTCTTCTTTTTAGGAAGAGCACGTAGGTTTGTCATTTTTCCTATGTTAAAAAAGTACTGGCGCTGGACAGCTTGCAGGATAGTTTGTGAGCGAGCTACTTTTGTCCTGCGGTGCGGACTGCGATGCAGGATCGTGAATGGCGGGCTTAAGTGAGGTGAGTGGCTCATTTCATCATAAAATAATGAATGAAAATTTGTCTAAATGGAGGAGAAAACTGAGAGAATTCTTACGTCAAGAAATGTCAAAAATTTCAAAGTCAAAATTTGTAAATAATACATTATTAGTTATTTGTATACCAAGGCCGCGAAATCATTCTATGGGCCAATTGTACAAAGTAGGTTTAAACTGACGCTCAACTGAACCAGGTTCAAAGTAAACAAATTCGCAAGGATCTTAATGACATATGGCAATTAATGCATTCATAAATAAAATTTGATGCGATTTTGTTCACTTTGAATCTGGTTCAGTTGAGCGTCAGTTTAAACCTCCTTTGTACAACTGGCCCTATAACGCATCAAGAGAAAAATTGGGCCGTTGATTTCAAAAACAGCATATGTCGAAAAGTGGTAAAATCGAGAAGTTAGAATACCGATATCTTGTGGATCTTTTTGCAAGTCATATATTATATGTTGGTGCACAGCCGCCTAGAATAAAAGTCTGTTCTACGAGAACTCTCGTTAGTGTGGCTTCATCTGCATAATTTTGAGTTTAACTTCCGTCTTGCCATAGTTACTGCGTTTAATGTTACATTTTAATTCGAATTTTGTATATTTCTTGACAATTTGAATAATAAATATATTGCATTCTTATCATTCCAAAATGCTGCACTTTAACAGATTATGCGCTAGTTTGGAAACAATCACTTCCCTGAAGTTAGCAAAAGATCCTGCAATGTGGCTCCCTCTTCGGCACGGAAAAATAGCTCTGAACCAAGAACGCGACTAGCCGGATAAGAACTTTGTTCTTTATTAATCTAGGAAGCCGTGTGTTAGTGTTATTTGTTCCTTTAAAAACCTCACATATACTAAAGTCCCTAGATAGTTAAAGTACCGCAATTAATAGCTATTTTTGTATTAAGCCTGAGGCTCCAGTTCTCTCAGGTAAAATACGACGACGCATACCGACAGACGGGCCAACAATGGCCGCTAACAGAAATCGTTTCTTCTTTAGGCTTTTAGTATCAGTTTCAGTACCGGCCCTTAGCCCCGGTTTGTGCACAAGCTTTTGTGCGGCTTTCGAGTATCCGTTTGCGGATTTTGTTGGGAGAATAATTTCGAACCATCGCATTGCATCACCCCGTCTGTTCCTGCGAAGAATTTAGTACCGGCGTTTTCCTACGGCGCACCCCTAATCTGCTTTGAACCGGTCCATCCCGGACTAGCACCGCGGGACAGGAACCGTAGATGGCGCGTTGATCGGCAAATGCATTAGACGTTTCTCTGACTGACAGAAACAAATTCGTGAGTTTATTTTGCTTGTTTTGTTGTTGTTTTATTACCGGCCTACTGTCATATTTAAATCGGCGCGTTAATTCAGCATAATAATTATTAAATTTGGAGAGCGAATCTTCGGCCAAGTGCAGACCTTGCATTAAGAGTTTATTTTGTTAAATCGTTCGAGTTTGAAGTTTGTCAATTTTAGACGAACGTAGTTTAGTTAAGTGAACCTGCATTTGTACGAAGTTGAGATCGCAAATAAATTGTATTACTGATAGCTTCTAGTTTAATTTCTATTTTCACACACATCAGTGAGAATTTACGCCTCTGTTTATTAGAGTTTCGTTTTCTGCACGACCTGGTCGATTGGAGACGTCGCACAGTGGTCAATATGCGGAAAAAACCCATTTTTTTCAAAATGCTGCAAAGAGCATTTTGATTTTAAATTAGTAATTCTTAATGATTAACTGATGTATATTGACAAAATAATCAGATATATTTCCATATTGTATTCTTATATAAGCCCTTAAAGTCGCCTCAGTTGTAATGCTTACTGACAGTGTAAAAATTCATCATATTTTTATACGAATTTCTCTTACTATTTTATTACTACATTAGAGAAATATTTTTTAATGAATAGCAGCACTATTGGAGAATATGTTATGCTGAATAAAAATAATTATTTCAATTGTTGTGCCATTACATAGAGGACTCGAAGAATTGTTGAAAAATGTTTTGTGAAAAAATTTAATAGGGCATAATTTTTGAGCTCCGTCGAGCGCTATGTTCTAACCTATTTTTCTGCATACATTAGACTTCTAATTAAGTAATAAAATACTTTTTAGCTGCGACCACTTGCGACCCTCGTTTTAGGTTACAATTGTTCTAATATTTGACATACTGTAAATATCGCTTCAACTGTCGACCTGTTGATGTGAAACCTTTGTTGTTCATCCAGTGCCTTAGTTTCTAAGTTCTTATGGTGTTAAAAATATGTATAAGTTTCTATTTCGTTTTAAATTTTGATTTTTAATAATTAATTTTTTTTAATTCGGCTTAATTTTCATTCATTTTATTTTATTCATTTAAAGACATAATGCATCAAAAAAAGTAAAATAAATTAAAAATGATAACGGACAATGATAATTTCAAAAATAATTAGTTTTTTCCGCATCTCTATAGAACCTAAACCACTGTGCGTCGGCCAGTCGAATTACGATTAGTTTGATTCAATCGTCTTCTGGCGCCCTTTATAAGTTTACCACCGTAAGTTAACCTGCCCCATTTCCACTGTTGCTAGCTGGGGCCCAACTGATCGAAGCATCAACAGAAGCTTGTCATCCTGAATCGTGGTAAGTAGAGGCAAGTAAATTAAATTTAAACTGAGTGACACTATTTGCAAATTAATAAGAAAAAAAAAACTTTTTTTTAGCAGCAAGTCAGAAAGCATTGAACTGTAACAGAGATCTAAAAGTTGCTACTATGTTTGTAGTGATAAAAACCTTTTAATATTTGCTAATGATTACCTAAAAATTAAATCATCCACATCATTATTCCCTTAAACCGTTGAGTGAAGGAGTTTAAAAAGAGGCACAGCCACATGCATTTTTTCGTAGCCAGCCCAGGATTCGACATGGGATCCGAGATTAGTTTCGTCGTAAACCTGTGTTTAAATGCTAGGATCCGATATTTCTTAATCGAGAAGCTATTATTATTCGACGTGCTATTTAAGGTATAAAATGGCGCGAAATGTTCCTTACCTTCCACGCAAAATTGCATAAGGCTTGCGTATCTTTATATTTCTTCAATCAACGCTTAAACTTATTATTTTATAGCATATGAATTCTCACATTTACAATTATTTAATAATAAGGAGTTTTTGGAATACATTACGATAAAAATATCGTTACGTTAAACGTTAAAACTCTGTTTGTGATTGGCTGGATCCATAAGGTTGCTAGGCAACATAGCCTTTAACGTAACGATATTCTTATCGTAATGTGTTTCAAAAACTCCCTAATAATGTTGACACGTCTTGAATTTATTATTAAGTTTTCATTTAATTTGTTTACTTATTTAACAAAGTAAAATTGATATCAAATAGTTTATTTAAATATTTGCAAATATTTTATAGTTAGATTACTGGTATTATCACAAAATACAAAATTGTTTTATTTATTCACGTTCTATTGATAAATTTATACTTTTAGTTACTAAAGTTGACCTCAAATGTATTTAAAAAATTAATAAATTTATGTTATGATTTCGACGCACTGTGTGGTAGCGGAATTAAAAGCCCGAGGCCCGAAGGGCCGAGGGATTATAAGACCCAAAGGGCCAAAATTGTCGTTCACGCCCGAAATGCAAACAAGATTTTTTGTAAAATCGTTTAAATCCATCTTAAAACTTTGAAAAAATAAATGGCACGATTCGTTCTCAAAAATCAAGTTACGTTGTTGGTTGCTAATGTGATGCAAATAAACATTTTGGTTTCTTAGGTTCTAGGCCGCAAAATGACTTCATATTAGGTGTGTTTGTTATCCTGCACTAGTGCAAACCAGTATACACTTTTTTTTTAATACTTGTTTGGTATTATTCATTGCAGTTACACTACCTTGTTTGTTATGTTAGTCTAGTGTATTTCGTGTTACACAAACTACACCAGCACGGGAGAAGAGTAACGAGTGCATATAGGGTAGACATGCGCAATAGATTATTAAACGTCATTTGTGCGATCGATTGCACGTGGATATGTTTTGCTAAATCTCACAAGGAAATGCAAAATGAATTATTCAAAACGTAAAATACTCGTTTACAAACGTTTTTTTTTTTTTCGCCAGATGCGTTTACAACTAAAATAGACTGCCATGTATGCATTTTAATTCTATTTTGAAATAACATGTAAGATTTTAGGTTATAGTTGATGTTTACAAAGTTCAACGATTATAACACGTGGAAAAATAAACCGCACTAACTACACTCAAGCAGTTTGGTAGCACCAACTTCACCGCTGTACACTTCCTACACTCACGTTACTGCACTCGTTACACGAATGCTATCTCGTGTAATATTACCAAACAGACCTATTGATACGATTTTACAAAAACGCCATTTTGAATCAAAATAAGTGCGCAAAACTTTGGAAACGCAATTTTAAACGTCCTCACATGTTCTGTCTGACTGACGGATTAAAAAAATTATCTTATTGTGGCGTAGCAACATGCACGCATACCAAAATCTAACATATTCCCCGAACAAACCGCCGTCCAGGTAATCCCTGGCCTTAATCCCCGAGCTGTACGCAGCGAGGCTATTAACGAGCGCACTAATTACCACATTAGGCGGACGGGTTCGGCGAAATTCCCGATGCAAGTGCACACCCCGGCACGTTCTAATGAAACGGATTAAACGTAGACTACAGAGTGTTCTTCTCAAATCAGGAAGAGGTCCTATATAAACCGGCCGAGTACCCCCAGCACACCACTTCGAACCCTGCTGCCGAACAGGCCAGAACGAAGGCTCTTGCTACTGCTGCCGAACAGGCCAGAATGAAGGCTCTTGCTACTGCTGCCGAATAGGCCAGAGCGCAAACCTTGCTACTGCTGCCGAATAGGCCAGAACGCAGGCTCCTGTTCCCGTTGCCGAATCAGCCAGGACAAAAGTACCAGCTCTCGTGCCCCGAGGGACCACCAAGCTGGCACCGCGTGGGTGGACGGAGGCGACCATCAAGAGTAGTCGTCACCGGAGACATCAGCATCGTCGAGAACTCCGTGACGCCTTTTCCGAAGCTCGCACTCCCCGAGCGGTGTCCCCTTTGCCGCCGTCACCGCAACGAGGACCCGCCACCGTACCGGAGATCAAAGGTTCCACTGGGTCATACCGACTAATCCCTCTGACAGTACCTCTACCGGCGTACCACGAGGTATCACGCGCCCAGGTCCACCCGCTGGATCCACGTCTTCCCATGGTACAACGCGACTGCGCCAAGTTAGGAGAAGAGCAATACTATTGCCAGATAGAATTCTAATGTATATATATTATATGTGAACCGTTCCATTAATATAACTCTGCATTTATTGGAAGTTGTGTATTTGTCGGCATTACAAATCGGCTGGGCACGTGACATCACGCACTGCGCCCCCACATTGGTGACCCCGACGTGATACCGACACACAACATGTCACTCAACGACGAAACCCCAACCAACGCCGCCGCGACGGTCCCCAACGCCACTGACGCAAACAACAGCGCGCCCAGAATCGAGAGGATCCAGATGAAAGTCCCACCGTTCTGGCAATCCGATCCGGAGGTTTGGTTCATCCAGCTTGAACACCACTTCGCACTCAGCCGGATCACGGGAGACGACACGAAGTTCAGTTATGTCGTCGCCAATCTAGACTCGAAAACGTTCACCGAAGTCCGCGACATCTTGGTAAACCCCTCGGTGACCGAACGTTACGAAAAGATCAAAACAGAGCTAATACGACGTATGAGTGCCAGCCAGGAGGAAAAGACCCGGCGCCTACTAGAACATGAGGACCTGGGAGACAGGAAGCCGTCACAATTTCTGCGTCACATACAAACACTGGCCGGAAACACAGTCTCGGATGCATTACTGCGATCAATCTGGCTCGGACGCCTCGCACCCACCACGCAGGCAATACTCACCACCCAGAGCCATACGAGCCTCGAAAACATCGCGCGCTTAGCAGATGCCATCGAGGAAGCCAACACCCACTACAAACCACACTCGTCCGTCACGGAAGTGTCACGAAATCAGGCGACATCAGCCACAAGAGCCGCTAGTTGGCAAATCTCGTTCAACAAACTCGAAGAACAGATACACGCGCTAACACAAGAAGTCGCCTCGCTAGCACGGGAACCACGCCAGGAAACGAGACAACGGCCAAGGTCAAGATCCAGGGGTAGAAACCGCACACCCGAACCACCAAACAAAACCCGTTGTTGGTACCACCGCAGGTTTGGCAACCAAGCAAGAAAATGCCAGGCACCCTGCGATTTCCACACCAAACAACAATCGCAGGAAAACTCCCACGGCGGACACTGATGGCGACCAGAGATCCGCAAGCACCCTCTCGTCGCGTCGCCTGTTCATCAATGAGAAAAACACCGGTCTGAACTTTCTGATCGACACAGGATCCGACTTGTGCGTGTTTCCAAGGAAATGTTCGCGAGAACATGGCCCGCCAACAACATACCAACTATACGCTGCAAACAACACTATCATCCGCACCTATGGTACTAAAACGATAAGCGTCGATTTCCAACTGCGGCGGAGTTTTCCATGGAAATTCGTCATAGGGGACGTATCCGCCCCCATCATCGGGATAGATTGCCCTCGCACACTACAACTTGCTCGTGGACGCAAAACAGGGGAAGCTCATAGATGGAACGACCACCCTGGAATCAACCGGCCGCACCACGACGCAAAAATCCGCGCAAGTAAGTGCAGTAGACATCCGCGACACTTACCACCCACTACTGGCCAAGTTCCCCGGCCTCACGCACCCGCGGGGAACCCCACCCACAGTGAAACATTCCACAAAACATCACATACGCACCACACCAGGACCACCTACAACCGGAAGACCCAGATGCCTGGCCCCGGACAAATTCAAGTTAGCCAAGGCGGAATTCGACACGATGCTGCAGTTAGGGATCGCGCGGCCTTCCGAAAGCGCATGGGCCGCACCACTACATTTGGTGAGCAAAAAGAATTCGGAGTGGAGACCATACGGAGACGACCGAGCACTGAACGCACGTACAATACCCGACCGATACCCGGTGCCGCACATCGAAGATTTCGCTCAAGGGTTACACGGAAAAAGCATATTTTCACCCATAGACCTGATCAGAGCTTAAATCAAATACCAGTCGCATCGGAAGATATACCAAAAACTGCGATCACCACTCCATTCGGACTGTACGAGTTCCCATTCATGACATTCGGTCTCAGGAACGCAGCCCAAACGTTCCAACGCTTCATGGACGAAGTTATCCGCTGGCTGGATTTTTGCTATGCATACATCGATGACATCCTAGTAGCTTCGTCTAGCGAAGAGGAGCACATGACGCACTTGCAAATGCTTTTCTCTCGGCTTCAGAAGTACGGCGTAGTAATCAATCCCTCCAAATGCAAATTTGGGAAATCAGCCAGCGTCTCAATTGTGTGGCCGAGGCAGGACAATCTCGAGGATGTTAAAGGATTTCGTGGTGTACACAACATTTTTTGGGCAACCTCATAAAATCTTCAATTTTTTGAATTAAAAACCCGTACTTTTAATTTTCGTAATAAATACATAGAATAGCGGCTTTTATGTTACCAAATGAGATAAATGTGCCCTTTAGTTTAATGGCCGTTACTACTAGTAACGGTTGTGAAATTCAATTTCGCGGGCTGCGTTGCATACGCGAAATGATTACTTCGCGTACGGTTACCCAAAAAAGTAATTTAAGGAAGCGTGAAACGTGTTTTATTTAACTAAGAACGGGTTTCTGGAACGTTTCATTAAGTTAACGGTCCGATTAAAGTAAACGTTGCTATGGCTACACATGTTAGAACTATAGGGCCCGGTTTCTGGAAACGAATTTAACGGGCGTTAAACGTAAACACTACTGACATGCTTGTTAATTTAAGATTGCAAACGGGTCCGTTAAATTAATCGGCGCATGGGCAGTTTATATAAAATGATGTTAACCTATCTAACCTATGTGGCAACACATTGTGGTGATCTTTGAGTGTTTAGTTGTTTGTGTTAACTGTTTTTTAATACAGTGCACTTAAATTAAATCACTTTTATAAAGAAACTTTACAATTTTGTATATATATTTTACGATTTAGTAAAAATCGGTGTTTGTTAAGTGTTAGATATACAGCTACACGGGCATTTGGTTACTGTTTTCGAAATATTTGTAACAACAAATAAAGAATCACATAAAAACCCGTCTTTTATCCCTTGTTCTTGAAATCCTTATTACAGGAGGTACTGGAATATAAATATTCATAAAGCCTTGCCAATATTTCCCGGTAAATAAGGCTTTTATCATGTTTGATGTGGGGTCAAACCATATGAAATAATAAAATAATTTGTTGCTCACTCATTTTATTTTAAATTATGAATTATCTGTTTCTATATAAATCTGGGAGTACAAAACGATTTTTTTCACATTTTTATCACTGACACTACTGGCCATTTTGTTTAGAAGGAACAATCATTCTTGGCGTTTTCAAAGGTTAAGTTAAATAACTATTTTATTTATTGAGATATCAACTTGAAATAAAAAGCATCTTAATTTACAATTCATGTTATGTCCAAATATTTGTTAGGTTTTAAGAAATAAACTAAAACTTGATTAGAAAATAGTGTTTCGATTAGAATAAATTAACGATTTAAGAACAATTTCTTTCATAGAAGGGGTGAAAACACACCTTAAATATCTTTTCTCACACTAGATGCTATTAAAGTTTGAGATTATTCACATCCATCCTTGCGAGCACTCAAATATTGAAATTTGGCTGAAATTGCTGATTTTCAAATTGGTATATCTCAAAAGGGACTGAACAAAAAAATCTGAGATTTTCTCAAAACATTCTTCTAGTAACTACTCAACATGTATAATTTCATCATTGTGTTCTAACCAGAAGTACTATTTTAAAAATAAAGAAAATGCAAAAAAAATACGGTGTCGAATGATGCGAACATAGCAAAAATTGTCAAAATAGTATAATTATATGATATGCCTGCTGACAAGAAAAACTATCAACATTCGCATAAAAAAGTTAGGGTAGCCATTTAAAAAAAAAATAATGACATCACAGCGGAAAAACAAATGCCGATCGAGAAAAGATTTTTCCACTAAAATGTGTCTTTAAAATTAAAAATTTACCTGTTTTAGGATTTTGCAAAAAAAAAAATATTAAATAAACAAATTATGAGCTTGGTGCGGAACTTTATCAATACTCTGTGTGTATACTGGGTGTCTCATAACGTACGGAGGAGATTGAAAGGGTGAATAAATAGAACATCGAAAAATGAGGTAACCTTTTCATATAGATTTTTTCAAAAGTCTATAATAAGGGATTTATAATTCCCTGAAAGAAGGATGAAACGTATTTTTCTTTTGGCAACATCTTCTGAATCCTTTAAGTTATCAAACTAATATTTGAAACTCAGATATAAGGCACCTAACATTTACAACGCACTTGTAAGATCCTTCCTCCCTTTTAATGGGTAGTTTGAAGGGATTACTTTCAGTATTTTATGTATGATAACAAAATGTATGCTAACTTTTAAATCTCAATTACTTTGAAAACGGTTCGGTTTATCGAAATGCAACAAGAGAGCCTTTTTGTGCCAAATAATCTAAAGAATATTCTCTTCTTAAATTTTTGATGAAATATGTAAAAATAAAAATAAAATAAAATATTGAAAAGTCACCCTCTAAAACAGTTGCGTGGCTTACACCGGAATTTAAAATGTTAGTTTCATAACTTAAAGGGTCCAGAAGTTATTGCCAAAAAGAACAATATTTTCCACCCCTCTTTCAGGGCTTATAATTCCTTTATTATTGACTTTTGGAAAAAAAATTATATGAAAAGGTTACCTTATTTTTTGATGTTCTATTCACCCTTTCAATCTACTCCGTACGCTATGGGACACTCAGTATATGTATGTAAATATTACTTTGGTCTTTATTAAAGGCCACTACACACGGACGTAGATGTCTTAATACATCTACGTGCATTCATTAACGCACGAACAACAACGTGCATTTGATTTGTCTATAGGCGCACGAATATAATCCATAGTTTTTGGTCTGGCTACAGAGACTTTCGCATGATATCTTTATTTTTTGTAGTGTCAAGTTGAACTCTTTAGTCAATAACTTATATGCCTCATTGTTTTCTATCCAAATATTCTTTTGATTTGGTTTGTCAGAGACAAAGGTGTGCCCTGTATAATTCGATAAATTCCCTGATAGAACATTAAAATATTCTAACATCGGACATGTTAAATCTTTTATAGAATCTAATATAGAATCTATACAGGGTGCCCGGATTTCGTAGGGACAACATGGATAACTTTTGTATTTGAAGAGATAGAGAAATGGTGAAATTAGCAAAAAGGTGCAGGTTCGATAGCTCATTAAGAATCCATTTTCAAATTGTACTTGTTATGGCCATTTTGGTTAAAATTAAAAAAAAAATCTCATAATTTCTTTTATTTGCCGTAACCTTTTTTTTACTTAAGATATTTAGATACGGTTTGAACTAATTTGCAGTACTTGAGACATTTAACAGTATTAATAGCAATACTATCCGTAAAGTCATTAATAGTGTTCAGAAATGGTGCTAACTTTGCATTGAAAACAATAGTGGCTTATTTGAGTGATTAAAAATATTTTTTATTAGTTTTGCCAATAAAAATATTTATATTACCATACAAATTAATTCAAACCGCATCTAAATGTCCTAAATAACAAAAAAGTTACGGCAAATAAAAGAAATTATGAAATTTTTTTTTAATTTTAACCAAGTTGGTCAAGACAAGTAAAATTTGAAAATGTATTCTGAATGAACTCTTGAACCCGCACGTTTTTACTAATTTAACCATCTCTCTATCTCTTCGAATAAGAAAGTTACCCATGTTGTCCCTACGAAATCCGCGCACCCTGTATACTCCAAAAAATTAACTTAAAACGCGGGCCACTGAGTTCACGTGGAAATCTCTCGTAATTGCCTCCACACGTTTAGGCCTGTACGCACGTTGATTCACGTAAGTACGTAGAAGATTTCTGGAAAAAACAGTTGTATTAACGCGACATTACTCCTGACCACGGTAGAAGACAAGTGTTCAGACGAACCTGGGCCATATTCTGAGATCGTTATTTCGAGTCCGAGCAATGCAAGAAAGGAACGGTATAAAGGAAAGAAAAGCAGAGGACCGTGCGCGGCGAGGTAAAGGCCACGTAGCGGATCTACGTGGCCGTTACCGCGACCGCTTCAGTGTGTGTGTTACCCTTTACATTACCATATTTTTTGTGCAGCATTTGGTTCCATTCCTTAAGCAATTTAATTTATGCTATAAATTATATTAAAATTTAAATTAAACTAATAGCGTTTTCGATTGACTGCTCCAGAGCACTCTCAGAATAGTTGATGTTGAAATAAGATGAGAATACTCTGAGAAAGCTCTAGACTCTAGAGTAACTTTTGTAACTAAGGGGCCAGAATGAATTCCATGTTTCGTCCGCAAGCCACTACAGTTAATTGTTACTTTTTAGTACTATTTATTTTATGTTTTTAATGGATTTATTACATTTTTATTTTTATAATACATATAAAATGTGCTATAGTTTTATATTGTTTCACTTTTTTGTTGTTATTGATATCTGCCTCTATTTTATAAAATTTTTTAGATTTAGGTCTCGCGGGACGGGGGGTTCCCACCGTTGCTCAAGAGCAACTTTTGTAAATAAGATTAACGGTTAATTAATAGCTACTAGTAGGTGCAAGTGTTCCTTTTTTATTGTTTCACATTTTTGTTTTATTCATATTTGCCATCTATTTTATAAGAAAAATTTAGATTTCGGTTTTGTGGGCCAGATAAAAATCCTTTCGTTGGCCGGAGTTGGCCCGCGGGCCAGAAATTATCCACTGTTGCTCTACTTATGCCCGGTTTCACCAACATTGAATAAATCGATAAATAGTTATTAAGGTCCAGTATTATAAAAGCAAGTTAACTTTAACTCCCAGTTTATTGCCATAACAACAATTGTGTCCACAATTGTTACCATGGGAATAAACCGATAGTTAAAGCTAACTTGCCTTTATAATACCGGCCCTAAATGAATAAAATTTAACCTCGAGTTAATTAAATTTCCGTTTCACCAACACATTTGCAAGGGCAGTTAGTTATTGGTTGAATAACAGCATAGCGATCTTGAACGTGCCTTTATCCGCAACATTTATGAACATACTTCATGAAAACATAACCTCTAGTTAGTGAGTGTTGGTGTTATTTATTGTAACTGTAAGGCGTGTTTGATAACAAATCACAACGGATATTGAAGGGAAAAAGAAAAAAAGAGAACGTAGTAAAAATTACATAGAAGAAAAAGAAAATTTATTAAATGTGGTGGAAAGTTTTCACAAAATTTTATAGAAAATAAGAAAACAAACGCAGTTTCATCCCAACAGAAAACAAAAACTTGGGCAAAAATTGCCGATATTTATAACAGCACTGCCAAAACAGAATACCGCAATGGTGTACAAGTAAAATTGTTATATGACAATTAAAAAAAAACTGCAAAAAAACATAAGGCAAAAGACAAGGTAGGTGAATGTTACATATTATAAAGTTTCAAGTGGCTACAACTTTGTAACGTTTCAGGTGGAATTATATAAAACAGGTGGTGGAACCTGCAGTGCCTCACAAGTTACGAAAAGTGACTTGCGCAACCTAAGTTTGTTAGGAAGTGAAGTAGAAGGCCTCAATAGTATATACGCGAGTATACAGTGACTTTCGAAAAGTGTGCTACAAATGGGAATTTTTTTTATTATCGGTTTTTATAAAAATTTATTGACGCAGAACGTTTCTGCATCCCTTAAAGTCAAATTGGAAAATGTCAGATGAAATTTATCTTGAACGGTATACAGCGTGGACACCGAGAAATGAAGACGGCTTAAGAGTAAAGTACCCTTATTTTACAAGATACAGCAAAATGTCATAAGGAGAAGTTGTTCAGAATTAAAAGTTATAGCTAAATATGAAATTACAGCTTTCTATCTCAAAAATAAAAAAATCACAATTTATTGTGAACCACTCTTTATACACACATTAGGAAATACTGGTTGGATTAAAGTGTCCGCCAAAATAATATGAATAGGAAAACATTAAATTGGTTCTTATTTCTCAATTATTTTATTTGGTTCTTAGTGATTATTTCAATGCGTTCGGAAACTTTGTGCTTTCTTGTATCATTCATACATTAAAAAAATATGATACATTTAAACAAAGTTACATTTTAAATGATAAAGGTTATAATTTTTAGTATTCTTCACAGTAAATCATCACCTTTTCAACTTCAATTTCGGAAAAAGTAACATTATTTTCAGAAAAAGTAAATTTAATTTAGGAAATGGTAAGTTGAATTTCGCAAAAGTAATTTCAATTTCGGAAAAAGTAAATTTAATTTCGGAAAAAGTAAATTCAATTTCGGAAATAACAGATTCTCCATTTTATGGGATTCTATATAGGGTCAAGTGGGGTAAATATGCAACACGCAAAAATTAGGGTAAAAGTGAAACAGCTCTGTAATTAATTAACAAATGAATTTATTCTGAAACTGCAAGTGCTATTATTTAACTTGTAGATTTATTAAGAGAGTATAAAAATATGAAATTGTTGCTGCAAATTTTGTACCGTCCATGAGGTATTTTCGAAGTGGGTATGAAAACATATGATTTAAATTTCATATTTTGTTGTACAACTTTCCATGTAACTGCAAAATAAATTGCAGTTTCAGCTTTATATTGATTTTGCACAGAGCAAATAGGTCACAGATCATAATGCCCTTTTCGTTTTATTTTTCCACTAATTAGTTTTTTTTTTAATAGTAATTTGAATTTTTGGGAAAAAGTGAAACAACATTTAGGGAAAAAGTGAAATAGCTTGTGGGAAAATATGAAACAATTTGCAAGATTCAACAGGATTTTGTGCTACGTGCTGTCAAAATGCAAGGAAATAAGTTAGTTGGATGTGTGATTTCGGCCAAGAAACTTCTTGAAGATCAGTGACAGTTTCAGTTAAAAATTAACAATGCCAAGAAATTATATAAAATTATAACATGTGTCCAACAATTATTGTAGTCCTGGGTGGCTGTAGCGTCAAACATTTTTAACTAATTATTGTTTCAAATGGCATTAAAACATTAAATACTGAAAGAAACATTTATTTGTTGTCTAACAATCAATATTTGAGACTTCAATTCTACGATGCGAAGTAAAAATCGGCATTTATGTGTGATACCACAGCCCCCCAGGACTACAATAATTGTTGGACGCATGATATTAAGGTAGTTTTGATGTATCTTTATTATTTGTAACAAAATAATAAACTTTTTTCGAGCTTAATAAAGTCTTAGTGAAATTCTTTATTTCATTCACATGCGTATTGATGTTAATTTTAAAAAGTGAAACACGCCGCACTTATTTTCTATACAGTTTTTCTCGTTCGTTTAATTTTTGCCCTGGAAATGTCAATATCACCTGTAATTTGGGAGTTTTTAGGTTGTTTTTCATTTTCTCATCTTTGTTTCATTTTTTCCCAAAATCGAGGTTAAAAATGAAACGCTTTTTTTATTTATATTTACTAAATGTATATCTAATTTAAAGAAAAAACATGCATAATTGATAAGATCACGTAAAACTGCATCTAGTAGGAAAATCAGATATTTCAAATTGTGTTTTTAAGTGCCCTAAAAATCGAAAGTTGTACATTTTGTTGCATATTTACCCCACTTGATCCTACATATGTGGGTATTTTCATCCCAATGTTCATGTTTGAATGTTATTTAAATACAGAGTGACCCACCGAAAATTTTTAAGGCAGTTTTTAGTCCTTTAGCCTTTTTCACTTATCTAACAATCCTTGAACAGATCAATTTTTAATTTCAAGGTGACATCCTGGTGACAAATGGTAGAAAGTAGACGAGATTTAATCGTTAAAAAACCTATATTGTCAGGGTCGGAAAGGCTTAGTTTTTTTTACGGGCGTTTGAATTTTATTCCTAAAGAAAAAGTTGCTCATTCTAAATTGGCACATAATTCATAAACTATTTGATCAATTTAAATCAACAAAACAGTTTTGGAAAGTTAATTAATACTTTTTTGACTTAAGGATAATACAACTTCGCGAACAAATTATTTTGATTAAAAAAAAGTTTGTCAAAAAATTAAGGAAAATGCAACTTTTTTCGTTAGTTTTCGCTCATATCTCGGAAAAAACCACTTTTTTAGTTTTACTGTAAAAGTACATCGAAACCCCATCGAATAAAAAATATTCAATGTTCTATCCCCGTTACTTTATGAGCACTGGCGGTTTGAAAAGTACACTGCACAACATTTTGAACACTTAATAATTGAAAAAAATAAAATAAAATCTTAGTCATTTCGTTGCATTTTCTTTAATTACTAAAAAGGTTAAAGGGCTAAAAACTGTGTTGGAAATTTTCGGTGGGTCATTCTATGTTTAAATAACATAAACACTAGGATGGAAATACCTATATGAGGATCCATTTTTACTCTTACATGGTGTTTTTATTCATTGCCTGGTCCAAAATTAGTTTATAATGGTTTTATTTGCATCTAAATTGGTTATAAGGAACTCTATTAGTTATTAAAATCACCGAGACAAACATGTCAAGTAGTCAGGAAACTTTTTTTATGCATTTTTCTCGAATTCGACTAAAAATGGAACCTCATCGTTTTTCTCCTGGACCCTTCATATAGAATCCCATAAAATGGAGAATCTGTTGTTTCCGAAATTGAATTTACTTTTTCCGAAATTAAATTTACTTTTTCCGAAATTGAAATTACCTTTTCTGAAATTCAACTTACTATTTCCGAAATTAAATTTACTTTTTCTGAAATTAAAATTATATTTTCTGAAATTAATGTTACTTTTTCCGTAATTGAAGTTGAAAAGGTATAGTCAATTGAAAACGCTCCTAATTTTTATTGTAGAAATTGAACCGAATCTTGTACAAGAAATAGGATAGTTTAAAGTTTAAACTACCGGCCTTTATATAAATTGAGTTTAGTATGACATTCGTCTTTAGTATTGAAATTCGTTTGGTAAAGTATATTTGAGTTCGTATATTTTCTTGTGAGCATCGTACACGTGCTGACATTATCCTTGACCTCAAATCATAACTTATTATTGCCGTGGAATTAAATGTCTTCGGTTACTGAAATTACTTGTAATGACGATCTTGATCTAAAAATACAGTTGTCTGATTCTGATTGTAATTGGGCAGTACGGCCAATGTCTGTGGACGTGATGTTTACATCTGAATTCTTCGCATCAAATAATAATTGTTTTATTTTACGTTACTCTCCGAATTTGGAATGTATAGTATTCCACGCACAACGTGTCCACAGCAAGACATAATCACCAATTATTTATTTATTTTATTTTATTTTAATTTTTAGCCAGCAGAAAAAGCTTCCGGTTGTTTTCAAATAGGTACGAGTTAATGCAGAATCCTTAGAAATTAGAGCGATTTGTTTTTATTACTATGCACCTCGTCAAAATAATTAATCCTGAAATTAATTCCTATACTATAATATAAAATGAAAAATAACACTCACATTTTAATACTTACTTTTCTAGAAACGTTTTGGGTATCTGAATTTAGATTTTCAAAAAAAAATTTCTCTGATTCGAAAACTGAAATGCCAATAACTTTCTGCTTTTTAATAAATTAAAAATAAGCTTAAAGTCGCCAAAGTGTACGAAACGAGCACGAACCGTGCGAAACAAATACTATTTGTAGGTTAAACAGCAGATATCTGGTCTCGGTGGCCAGCATATCTCTCACTGTATTCCTTAAGTTATTCTCTCGGTTATTCTATACTATGTTTATCCGGACATTGTAAACCACGTATTTCATAGTTATACCAAGAATAGCTTTATACATTGTTTATCCAACTATTGTAAAACTGGGCCTTAGTGGCGCTGCGATATCCTGGTGTTGAAAAAACAAAGAACTGTAGCATCATCGTCGATTGAAGCGCAATCAATATCTAAGCCTAACCGATGCTGCCAGAGACGCAGTTTTCCTATGAACATTGGATTTAAAGAGTTATCTAACATTACAATTTATAATAATAAAATCAAGCAGCAGGGAAACTGGCTCAAAACCCAATGTTTCATTCATTAGATATTAGTACGGCTCGTGGACTTTGTATAAAACGTCACCAATGTTCCCCCACCAAACAGATGACTCCCAGTGCAGGTTCGTTACGGGCAAATATTGCTGCCTTAGCGGCGACGTACCACTCGGAAACACGACATCACACGCCGCTGGGCTGTGTTTCTCGTTCTGTAGTGGGGCGTATTTTAACATTTTTCACGAGCCCTAGATATTAGGTTTCATTTTATTCCACAAGTGCTTCTGAAGTTGGAATTGAACAGGAAATTGAAATTTGAATATCTTCCCACAGAAAAGATGACGGCAGATGTGTTCACGAAGCCTTTACCCTAACTCAAGCATAATAATTGTGTTAAGAGTTTGGGTTTATGTGGCTTTAAATAGTTATGAATTAGGCTCAAATCCAATGACCGTGACATTTGCAGAATTTATCGTTTTACGATGTATTTACAAAAACTGCAGTCGCACTCACGAACGAGCAGAGGTTTTCAAACAAAAGACGATGTGGCGCTCTTGTGGTATTGTAGGTCAGTTTTTATTTTTGAGCAAGACCATTGATGTTTGGAGAATTAATTTCTTATGTGTTGAAGAACTTACAGTATTAATAAATGAAACTTATTCAATTACCTACACACTGTATAATTTGAAAAATGAATATTTCGCTTTGGACAAATTACTTACAGACGCCCGCGATACTTTGGAATTTAAAGGGCGAGAACAATTTTCTTCAAAATTATAAAATGTATAGGTTACAAACAAAATGGTTGGCGGACGCAAAATTTAATGCGAACAAAACATGTTGTTTACATCCATTTCTTTTTTGAGAAAATTCTTAGTTTCAAAATTCTAGTGAAAATATAATATTAGCGTAACTTGATGAAACGTGAATCTACCAAAATGGGTCTGCGGTTTCCTGATGGATACTCGAAACAGATTAGAAAAGTAACCCGAAAGTGAATGAAAACGTTTTACAATTTTGCACGCGGGATAAAAACTGGGCTTTTTGGAAAGATGTGACTTGTTACTCGACTCAAATAACAATGACAGAAACTATTATAAAACTATAGGCGCTTTCCTTTTAACCGTCGGAGCTACTCAGAGTAGCTCTAACTATGCGCAACATGTTCCTTTTGATAAGAGTAGTTTTCACCAACTGATCCTGTTTTTACCTGCGTCCGTCCCCTCAAGCACCTACTTTTAAAACTTATCATTTTGAATAAAAAGAAAGGGGATAACAGAAATCCGTAAAAGCATTTTTGTTTCGGTTATGTTTGCGACATCTCATACATACAATACATACAAAATGGCCCTCCTTAAATTGCAGGGTCCCGAAACGAATATAAATATTCATTTGCAGGTAATATCTACTTTTTTAAACAGACAAAAGTTTTGAATACACGCATTATTTATTATTCATTTCTGAAAAATCTGCGAATTAAACCTGTGATCCTGTGAAATGTCAAGTAATTTAATATATTTATGTCAGAGTGAAAATCAAACAGGTTATGTTTATATAGTGACATGTAAGGCACTCGATCTCTAGGCGAGTTTTCGCGATAGTAAAGTTGTAACTTTGACAGCAAAAAGTCGTTTTCGCGGATAACGTTTTAACTTTAGCCGGAAGTGCCGCCATGTTCACTTTCAGTCAAGTTATAACGTTGGTCAAGAGCAAAGTTAAAGACGTCATAGAACTGTCACTGCTTAAATTTGGTTAGATGTGATCTTATTCCACAACAAATCCGAAGTCATGATTTCATGAATTTATACTATAGATTACAGAGCACTCCATTCATACTTTTTGAAATTCAAAAAAGCTTTAATTTTCACTTTAATGACTTTATTTGAACTGACAACCTTCAAGTAAGAACGATTTTTGTTTTCGCGATAACTTAAAGTTGGAACTACAGAGATGTCATTTAAGTTACTTTCAGTTATAACTTCGCGTTTTAACTTTGTACCGCGAAAACTCGACTTCTGTCTAGGGACACAGGTACTGCCATCATATGTTTTTGACACTAACAGTGGCTATTTGACCTTGTCAAAAATGACAAGCTGGAATACTTTATGTAAATCAAGGCGCAAATTACTTTAAATTTTCATTTTATTGACACAAAGTGTGAGTTTACAGTAAATTTAAGCGTTTATAGGAAAATATGATATGATAAATAAATAAACAAATTAGAAAACTGTAAGTACTAACCAAAAGAACATACCTGAGATATTCCAAACTAAAAGTTAACTTATTAATGTGCTAGGCTTTTTTACTAATGTTTATTAGCTTTACTAGCGACAAATTAACTGGTTTACGTACAAATTTTCTTGCATAAAATTCTCATTTACAAAAAAAATTGCGTATACTTACCTATACATATTTTAGATCAAATTTAAAAACAATGTCTGATGTATTTTAACAAATTTAGTTAAAATAAACAACAAAATGTGTCTTAAGTCAAAAAATACATTAAATTATACTCCTATATTATATGAAATGTACAAATGTATCTATTGCGAGCTTATGATATTTTAAAAAGAAAAGCTATATGTATGTACCTTTAGGAATGTTAAACACTTTAAATTTGCAGTATTTGATCTGTAATGGGCAACACAACATACTTTAGGCATTATCTATGCTGTTTTTAAATTTATTACTCCAAGAATCGAAAATTGAATGGAACAACTGTCACAATGACAACCAATTTGTTCAAGGTCAAATAGGCACTGTCACTGTCAAAAACATATGATGGCAGTACCTGTGTCCCTAGACAGAGATCGAGTGCCTTAGTGACATATGATCGAATTTGTTCCATTTGCATTGTGTTCAGAGTAACACTGATTTAAACTGATCTGATCATATTGAACTGCAAATGGAAAGCTACTTATGTTAATCAGTTTTATACCTGCAATAGCCAATGCTGTGACGTTAAATCACAGTCACATGTCAAATTACCTAAAGCCTCCCTGAGCCTCCCATACACCTGTGAACAAATTGCCCAACGGAGGCTGTCGTGCAAACATTTGTATAGTGTATGGTGTTGTTTGACGTGCTGTGCATCTAGTTGCAGAAATTCAAAGTTGTTTGAAATTAATTGCACAACGAGTGGCGTTGTGCAACTATTATGTCGTGTATGGGCTCTGTACGACACATTGTGCAGTAATTTTTGAATGAGTTTATTGATTTATACCGTCGTCAGACGGCATGTTTTCATAGGTACACGACAAAAGCAACTGGAGTTTGCATAATATTGCGTATAGTATATGGGTGATAATGTAAGGGTGACCTTGTTTGCACAACAACTTCTGTAACGTCAGTTTGCGCAATTTGTTCGCAGGAGTATGGGGGGCTTAAGATTTGGAAAATAGTTACTATTGTGGCACCAAGTTATCGTAACCGGTTGTGCAACACCGTCGCGTTTGACATGTACACTCCGAGACAAAATTTTAACTGTCAAAATAATTTATGCTTTACTCTATAAATCACTGCAATACGATATACTTTATCGTTTATTTATATTGTTTTAACGTGAAACCAGTACTTTTAGGAAGACTTTTAAGAAACACGTCATTTGTTGTAGCTAAGGTGACCAGAATTTGAAAATCCCTCAGGAGGACACACTCCTGTAACATGTTCAGACATCAAATTCATTTCCACATAGAAAATTAATAATTTATCAAAAGATAAATGAATAAAAAATAAAAAGATCTATTTCAAGTTTTATTTCTTCTTATCTTTCTTATGTACAAAGTAAATAACGAGTTTTTTTTAATTTGGCGTCGAAGTTGACGATTACGAGTGTCATCGCACCGCAATTTTTAAACACCTATCAATTTCCTTGAGTTTTTAAATTAAAATTGTTTTTTTTTCGAATAGAATGATTTTTCGCAAGAACAGAAAATTTTCATGGTCAAGTCATATTTTCAAAACGGCCACCGAATTAATGATGAGTGGCAGTATTCAATTCAAAATTGTTTTGAAGAATTCTGTTAACAACTTCTCGAGGCAGTGTTCACAATTAACAACTGTCATTTTGATGATGGTTCACAATTAAATTTTCACGACCAACTTCGACGCCAGATTTAAAAAAAACACTGTTTACATACTTAATTTATCTCCTAATAAACTAACTAGGGCCCAGTTGTACAATTCTAGCTTAACTTTAAGCCAAAGCTTAAACCCTTAACAATAATTGTTGAAATAATCATTGTTATGGGTTGGGTTGCTTTAAGCCAAAGCTCAAACCCTTAACAATAATTGTTGAAATAATGGGCGCGTTTAGCGAACAGCAGCTGCTGACATGCTTACTCAGCAATCGTTTGTGATTGGCTATTACCTTAATGTGAACCAATCACAAACGATTGCTGAGTAAGCAACTCAGCAGCTGCTGTTCGCTAAACGCGCCCAATCATTGCCATGGGTTTAAGCTTTAGTTTAAATTTAAACTGGCATTGTATAATTGGGCTTAATAGTTATTCGGCGTATAATTACCATGAAGACAATTCATAAAATCAAACAAGCATTCAGAAAAATCAACTTATTCGCCAAATAACTTTAATGGATAGATGGAAAGAATGGGCCTTAATGTAACAGGAAACGTATATACAATGCGATCGAAAATGATTGAGCGTCCTTGAGAAAATAAATACCCAAAGGTGATCAAAACTACCATCGGCCTAGAGAATTTTAGCGTTTTTGAATACTCATGGTTAGGTGACAATCAATAGCGTTCCTATGTTTGTGCATGGTTTGTTTATTAATTGAGTTTTCTAGGAGTTTTTCTTATCGAAATTAGTACATATTTTTGAAGGACGCTCAATCATTTGGAGACCTTTTTACAAAAACGACCTTTGTCCACTTTTACATTTTCGGCAATTATGCAAAAACAATTTTTCTCAATTCCAGTGCGCATTTCAAACTGTTTTTAATGGTACGTCATTTCCTTTGTATATTCGGAGTTTCCTTTCGTGTAATTTCAGTTAGTGACATAAATACTAAATTAGATAAGTTTAATTGTGACACCAAAAACGGTTTCACAATGAAGCTCATTGTGAAACTGTTTTTAGGGATATTTTAGTCGATTTTTAATTGAAAATATTTAATAGATTTTACAACATAATTCATTATTAATTTGTTACTTAACAGAATACTCACGATGAAGCTGGATAAGAAAAATTAAAAACTTGTCAATGTGATTTTTGTTTAAAACGAAGGGTTGTCAGTGTTGCCACTCATTACAACTAAAATTCTCCATATACTAAGGAGATCCAATTTTTGGCAATATTTTTTATATTTTTGTTCAATAAGTGACGCAAAGTAGAATAAAATAGTATATTATTATACAAGTTTCACAAGAAGACTTATTGTAACACGAGTGGGTACGACTAGCGAAGCGTAGCGAGCTAGGAGTGCCCCAACGGAACGAGTGTTACAATGCCTCTTGTGAAACGTGTATAATATACTATTTTTTCTACTTTGCGTCACTTATTCAACAAAAATATGAAAAATATTGGATCTTCTTAGTATATGGGGAATTTTAGTTGTAATGCGTGGCAACACTGAAAACCTTTCGTTTTAATCAAAAGTCACATTAACAAGTTATTAATTTTTCTTATCCAGCTTCATTGTGAGTATATTGTTAAGTAACAAATAAATACTGAGCTATTTTGTAAAATCTATTAAATATTCTCAATTAAAAAATGACTAAAATTTCCCCAAAAACAGTGTCACAATGAGCTTCATTGTGAAACTGTTTTTGGTGTCACAATGAATCCATTGTGAACGCAAAGTAGAAAATAGTATATTTTACACGTTTCACAAGAGGCATTGTAACACTCGTTAACACTCGCTTGCTTCGCTTCGCTCGTCGTACCCCAACCGCACTCGTGTTACAATAAGCCTTCTTGTGAAACATATACTATTATGATATCGATTAGGTTTCAATTTCTTTATTTTATAATTATAGGAAAACAAATAAAATAAATTGCAAACGTTGTTTATAAAAGAAACGAACAAAATATCAAACACAATTTAGGTTTATAAAAAAAAAAAACAACGTAAATATCACTGAACTTGGGTTGCTTTTGTAAAAACTAAGTTCACCACGTTGTTGCTAACTTTCAGAAATATATGACATTATGTATATCTCGGAAATCGCATTTTTGGACATTGGTTTGTAAAAAGGTCTTCATTTTCAATCACATTGTATATACGTTCATGATTTTATTTGATGAATCTACATCAAAGAAGGACTCAGGAGGACGACAAAATAAAGAAGGACAATTGTTGTATAAGGAGGTCTATCCTCCTCAAAGGAGGACGTCTGGTCACCTTAGTTGTAGCTGAATTAATTAAATTGGCTGTTTAGTTCGCATATTTTCCGCCGGTCAGATCGAGTTGCACTATAGATTGATCTTGACTTTTCAATTTTTTGTCAGCAAATGTACAGGGTGGATCAATTTCGATGTCTCTTATGGGCATCTCCGTAACTATAAGAGATAGAAAAAAAACTACTGCCCAAGTCTCGATCTCTTTTTTAGAGATAAGGTCAATAGACTAAACAAAAATTCGCTATCTTCTTTTGTTTTCGAGCTACAGGCAAAAATTGACATTTTCGACTTTTCGTCAATCGCGCATATCTCGTTTATTTTTACAGATATTAAAACACTGTTTTGATATTTAATAAAATTTTCGAGTTATAACATAAAGTTATATATAGTCTATTGACTTTATCTCTAAAAAAGAGATCGAGACTTGGCCACTAGTTTTTTTCTATCTCTTATAGTTACAGAGATGCTCATAAGAGACATCGAAATTGATCCATCCTGTACAGTCAGAATTAAAAGTAATGTCTCCCCAATAAAGTTCTTCTCGATGTTTGCTCGACCACCAGCTTGTTATGATGATTAGAATGGATAAGACCACACATTTACATTTTACTGGGGAAACATTACTTTTAATTCTGACTGTACATCAAAGTGTATACAGAATAACGTCTTGAAATATCTAGATGACGATTATAATATCGAGGAATTATCCTAACACAAAAGTGAGAGTGTTAATTTCCAACGAGTTGTAATTTGCCATTTTTATTAGCTTTGTTCCTACACAGTTCTAAATCAGTTCGGAACTGTATTGCTCATGCGCTCTTGCTAAATATACAGCATTTTTAGTAAGAGCGCATGACCTGCAGCAAGAGCGCATGAGCAGTACAGTTCCGAACTGATTTAGAACTGTGTAGGAACAAAGCTATTGTAACTATGTGAATTCTGTAGGGTAAATAATTTTGTTATTAAGATTGGTAGTAATGTCTGTGATTAATATGTGAAAATATATGGAGAGAATATTAGTAACTCATTGCTAATAACTTTTGTTAATAGTACTTGCTATAAATATTTGTTGTTTTTTCATAAACTTGTTAAAAACATGTTGACAACATTGTAATTGACAAATATTTTGCAATTGGTTGAAGCAAATTTAGATCAAGGAGTGGTCACATCAAAATTATGCCGAGATATTTTTGTAAGTAACAAGTGTCCAAAATTACCAACATGTTTCTTATAGCATTTTTCACTGGCTGCACCGGTGTACACTCAGGATATCTCTATCTCGTTTTATTACATAAAGCTGAACTGAGATGAAAATACACTCAGTGCACACTAGTGCAGCCAGTGGAAAACGCTATTACATTTCAATAACTATAGGTCTGTTTGTTATCCTGCACTGGTGTACACCAATGCATACTTTTTTGCAAAATACTCTTTAATGCAACCTGAAATGTTTGTGTAGTATGTCAGTGTTAATGAGTATGATTCGTATTGACACATTATCAAAGAAATCAGGCTTCATTAAAGCATATTTCGTGAAAAAAGTGTACACTAGTGTACACCAGTTCAGGATAACAAACAGATCTATCATTGTAACAAATGTTACCAACTATATAAAATTCATTTAATTGACTTTCAGGGTTTTAAACAATATTAGCCTTTGAATTTTTTAAGAACATGAATACTCAAGCTTAATTTACCAATTAAATAATACATCTCCGAGGGATACTTTGTATTAATTTAAATGAAATATGCCCTATCTCTGAGGAGTAATTTCAAAAACACTTATTTATTTGTTCTTCTGAAAATGGGTATCAAGTATAAATACTCTATTTAATTTAAATGGCGTATGTCCTTGAAATGAAACTGAGCGTTTTAACAAGGGAGTACTCACCACATGGTATATATCCCTTACGAATATCTCTAGAAGAATGTGGAGAGTCTGCTTTATCTGGTATCGTTGTCTGATACCTCTGCTGGTTTCTCCAAACTACAAGTTTACTAAATACACTAAGTATGGACTGCCGTAGGCTCACTGGCCTCCGTTGACATTCACTACTAACTACACTTGTTTTAGACCTAGTAATGTCATTATCAGTACTGTCTATATTGATTACAGACGTCTTTTGTTTACACTTTTTACGAGTGTGTTTCAAATGTTTCTTGTTTGTCGGTTGTTCGTTGTCATCATACACTTCGAACACCTCCAATTCGTAATCCATTTTAACGCTGCGGGTGTCATCAGTTCTGCATTGCTCTTTAACGTGTGTTCCAAGAAATTATTACTCCTCAGCTTTAAGTACAGACGTAAACGTCGTAATGTTTCAAGAAGTAACATGTAGGGAGTGTTCCAGATAGAGAGCAAAATTCGTTTTACCTTACGGTTTTCATGCAGTCGTTCGGATGGAAATACTCAAAAAAACAATCACGTTTTTACATAATTAAATAGGAAATATTATTACAACCGTCATCTCATCACCAAAAATAACACTGTCGATGCACGACACTGCAACTACTAGAAGCCGTGTACGTCTTCGATCGGTCGGTTAGTTATCTGCGGAAGTACTGCTTCCCGCAAGGAATCAATTTAGTACTGACCACAAATAAAAGAGGGCAATGTAAACCCAATCTCGTAAAACAATTGGTATGTTTACTGGGTACTTCAATTTCCATAGAATCAATCACAGATATAAATAATGCACACATCCAAAACAAAACTGTGATAAGTAAAATAATAAATAATTAACAAAATCTCGGTTAAAATTTTATTGGACGGCACACCTACTGTTACCTTATACGTGCATCGTAAATTAGAACCATAGTTACAGATAAACATTTAAAAAATTAGCCACAAAAATGAATGTGATTAAGCAGTAAAAATCATTCGTTCTAGAAACATTAGGCGAAAAGATAATTTATTATTTTGCATTTATCGATAAATACATATTATGAGTTTATTTTAATACAATACAAAGAAACAAATTCTTATTTTGGTGCAGTATGATTAAAAATTTAACAATCCAAGGCCTCCTAAGCTAAATGAATAACGTTTTTTCTCCGGCATGTAGTGTAGTTCAAGCACTGTTGTAAATTTACCGGTAAATTATACAATTTACTTAATTTACCGGATTATTAACCGGTTAATTAAAGAGTAAATAAAGTAAATAACAAAATGAAATAAAAGTGGTTTTATTGTATTGTTTTTAACTTATCCTTTTAGAAAAGACCTGGTTTAGCTATCTCACAATCTTGATTTTATGAGAAAATAGAATTTTTATAGTTATTAAGAGTTAGTTATTTACGAACCGAGTGCGGGAACACATTTTTCCCGCGTGAACGCGGGATAATGATTCCCGCAAGAGTTTCGTATTATATTTTTTGAAACGAATATAAACATTTAATTGGAAATTCGTTCATATAATTTCATGTCATGGCAAACCAAAAATGTAAAATTAAGCAAGCCATGTTTCAGTATTCAATAGATGATGCTGTCAAATTTATTGGCATTTTTTGACGATTTCTTCCTTTTCTGGGCCTGTTAATGAATGAAAGTTGTTGTAAAATGGTATTTTATAAACTAGATTTTATTATTATCAACACTGATTTATTTAAGAATGTTCTAAAGGGCCAGTGTTTTTGACATTGTTTCCTGGTATACTCGACTGGGAAACAGTGTTTCCCAGTTGACTATTTCGTGCGTAAAACAGTAACTAGAGGGCGATGAGTTCCAAATATAATTTAAAGGCTATGTTATGATCTTAAAATAAATAGAACGGTAATGGTATAATGTTAATGGTCTTATAATTAGAGCTTAATTATAATTATAATTATTAATTATTATTATTATTATATACAGGGTGAGTTATTAAGCGCCCTTTCTTCCATAGCTCATTTATAGAACGAGATAGAATTTTTTTCTTCCACAAGGACATTCTACCTATTCAGCACTATAACCTAAAATTATTTTAGTACATACAGAGTGTTACGTAAAGTAATGGCAGCATGTAGCAGGATTTTTTTAAAGGCAACACCCTGCGTATTTTCTTATAGAAAGACATAACAATCGATCCTCTAAACAGTTGCGCATAAAATATTTATATTTATTTAACCAACTAAGAGTAAATTAATATTTTATTTAAAACGGTCTGATTTTCAACTTCTTTTGAAATACTAACTGGGAACGTATTGTTTATCGTACGGCAATAAAAATCGGTAGTGTTATAAATTAAAGTATAAGGAATAACCTAGACATAAATTCATTTAGTTTCATTTGTTTTTTCAAATGTTCAAGCCTGTGTAATTGTGAGAATTTCAAACTGCCGTTATTCAATTTTTTTAAATGCAACCCCCCCTATCTCTTTTCACGAATAGATAGTGTTCATGGTCGTCTTCAATTTTGTTATGGGTTTTCTGCATCTAATCCTTACAGTTTTTTTGCTATAATAAATATTTTACATTTTTACTCTGAAATCAATATTAAAAAGTTATTTAATGTACCGTATTTTAATTTCTTTAAGACAACACCATAAAACAGATGGATAATATCAAGTTTACAATTGATTACAGACTCTTATTACATTATAATCATCGTATTTTTGTTATAATACAGTTCTTTTATTTTGTTTTAATTAAGAATGCTTTAAAATTGCATTGCAAAGTTCGCATTACGGCATCATCTTGTATACGATTTTATTCAAATAAGGTGTACTACGCCATTATATCATTCATCTCTAAATAATAATAAAGAAATAATAAAGAAAATACACATTGTTCAATAGCTGGTTTTTCGTAAAAGTCAATAAAAGAAATATTCGTTCATTTTGACGATGTCTAGCCTTTAAGCCGACTGTACAACATTGATAAATTAAAGTTTCACCTATTTTTTAAGGTTTTCAAGATATTCGAAAAAAAAGTAAAAATCACGATTTTCGTGTTTATTTTATTTTTTATTTATTATTTTTTTATTTATTTTTTTCTATAAAAACCAATGAAGTTAGGCATTTTTAGGCCAGACATTGTTAAGGCACCCTCTTGGATTTTCACACGATTAAATAAAGCCTTTTTCCCTGATTAAAATGATGTATCACACTTGATGGTTAGAGTTAAGTCTGGTCTATACGTAACGTTTTGTCGTCAGTCTTGCATGATCTGGAAAAACTGACCAACAAGACTGACACAAATCGTGGGGCTCAAACTTTCCGTCAAACTTCCGCTCAGTCAGTCGCACAGTGGTCATTTTAATTATTCTAGAAAATAAGAAATAGCATTGTGAAATGTTTTACTTTAAACTAAATTTTCTCAAGTTGAACTAGTAACTAATTTAAGGATAGGGTATTATTATTTCCTAGAATGAGTAAAATGACCACTGTGAGTCGTTCCGAAATCGACATAGATGTAGAACTATTAGTGACGATAATTACATCTTAGAGCAAAATGGCAGGTGAGCGAAGTTTGACCGATTAGACTGACGCATGTCTACATGCACCGACTTGTCTGTCGTCTTGCTTGTACACAAAGCTCCAGGCCATCAGTCTTCTGCGAGTTTGTCAAACCTCATTCAGTTCATGCAAAACGTCCAACTTGCCGTCTACACGTAACGATATGTTTGACAAATCTGGCACGATCATGCAAGACTGACAACAAAACGTTACGTATAGACCAGGCTTTAGATTCAGGTCAAATTCTCGAAATCATCTGGAAACAAAAGCAAATTTTTTGTTTCTAAAGAAAATTTGACAGTTCAATTCAATTTTAAGTGTGATAGCTACGTTTATTATTAATTGCAGTAATAAAACGTCGCTTTTAAACTAGAGAAAACGAGAAATACTTGAAATGTTTACGTTTTTTATCAACTCGCAAATTAGTTCAAAAATGGATATCTGTAGACAGCCTAAAGACATCAACCGAACGAGTACATTGAACTGAATGATTTCTAATGATATTAGAAGTATTGCTACAAATTTGAAATACATAAGAAGGTACATTAGAAGGGAAATTTTAATTTAAGAAGATTTGAGAAGAATTGTACACAGAGCTAAAGAGTGGACAATTTGAGCATCTGTTGTAATTGTTTGTTTTGTTATTTTTATTGTATTAGATTTTATTTTGTTATAAACTATGTTCAATAATAAAGTGCAAAATTACAGAACTGTCAAATTTTCTTTAGAAACAAAAAATTTGCTTTTGTTTCCTAGGCACTCTTTGCAGAACCGATGATTTCGAAATTTTGACCAGAATCTAACTCAAACCATCAAGTGTAATACATCGCTGTAATCAGAAAAAGAGGCTTCATTTAATCGTGTAAAAATCCTAGACGGTGTTCATAAGAAAATAAAAAGTTGAATATCGTTTTTTCGTAATTTTTGTAGATATGAGAAAGGCAATGGCATATTCAAATTCCTCATAAAAATGTGCCTTAACAATGTCTAACCTAAAAGTGCCTAGCTTTATTGGTTTTTATAAAAAAAATAAAAACGAGAATTGTGATTTTTACTTTTTTTCGAATATCTTGAAAACCGTAAAAAATAGGTGAAATTTGTTTGAAAATTATTGATTGGGATAAAAATACGCAACTTTGTTCTAATTTAACCAACATCGTATCTCTTAAGATAACCAAGATCCCCATGGTTAGGCTCGAAAAATAGACACCCTGTATAGGATAAACTTGCCTAATTCGTACCCCTTAAGAACATATGCCTACAACTTTACGAAATTTGAAGAAAAGTAAAACGCAATAGCAATAATAAACTGTTTGTGCACAAAGTCTATAATTTTACAAGCAAACAAAAATGAAAAATTATGAATTCTTAAAGAAACAAAAGTTTTTCAAAAACACGAAAAAAGTACGATTTAAGATCAATGTTCCAAAATCGTACCGAACCAGTTTTCGGCCTTTTGCCGATATTTTTCTTCGTTTTCTCTTATTGTCTTTATTGGCTGTCTTTTTTTAACGCTGTTTTTCTTTTTGAGAGTTTCATTTGCTGTTAGGTTCTGAGGTGTGCTTTTCTTCTTTAATTTAGTGAACTTTTCATGTAAATTGTTTTGTATGAATTTTCTGTTAGAATTTGGGTGTCCATTGTTCCCTGGGACAGTTTATTTAAACATGTAAGCATTTAAAACCTCGGAAATATGTGTTTTCTATTTCAGTGGGAATTGATACAGAACTATTGTCAGCTATTGGTACGGTTAACAGTACCAAAATAACATTGCAGATAGGTGTACTTTTGCACAAAAACTTGTTTCATTCTTCATCTTCACTAGAATTTATGCAAAATCATTAGGAGAGCCTTACTTAAAACTAGTCAAAATAGCTATTTTTGTATTAAGGGAGTGAAGGAGGCGATTTTGGCCCACAGCGGAATTATAAACCCGAGGACCGAAGGACCGAGGGATTATAAGACGCAAAGGGCCAAAATCGTCGTTCACGCTCGAAATGCAAACAAGATTTTTTGTAAAATCGTTTAAATCCACCTTAAAGCTTCAAAAAATTAAATGGCACAATTCGTTCTCAAAAATCAAGTTACGTTGTTAGTTGCTAATGTGATGCAAATAAACATGTTGGTTTCTTAGGTTTCAGGGCGCAAAAGGCACTATTTACGCCCGCAAATTATATTGGAGTTTGCAGCTATGCGTTCGCCACCTGGTGTCAACTAAACAAACCCTTATATGCTACACCACGGCTTCCTCGATTGATGAAGCCCAGTGTGCTTCATCCGGCTAGCCGCATTCTTAGTTCAAAGCTTTTTTTCTGTGCTTAGAGGGAGCTACAGTACAGTAAAACATCATATGACATTTCTTATTTGTCAAGTCACGATTTCAAAGTTGATTTTGGATGATGTTGAAGTAAGTCATGATCATAAGTTTATCAGTGCTCTTAAATAAATTGTGTAATGGCAGCAGTATCAACACGATCAGCAAAGACAAAGCAATGATCGTTTATTAAGCTTTGGTCTGGCTGGCTTCGGCAATGGTTATTATGATGGGTGTTTGCATAACGATGAAATCTTCAATTCTGACTATGAATTTTGATGTGATTGAAGCATAAAATTTAATTCTAAGTGGAAGACACCTTTAAGCATTGCAAGTTATGTGTATTTTGTACATTTGAAAATAATTTATTATTAGTTTGCAACTTCAGATCTGATACATTGGAACTGTTGCTGAAACTAAATCAATAGGACCTGTTCAGGTGACCGTAGCAGTTGAGTTGCTGAGTTATTGTATAATATGTTTTCATTCTGAAGATGGAGTGGTTTATTGTCAAGAAATGATTTATTTTGGACTTATCAATCCGTAGCTGTTATTAACAGGCTAAAATTAGACACGGTAAGTAAAGTTGTAAAGTTTAATTTAATTTTAAAAGTTTTCGTTTTTTTGTGTAAGTATTATTACTTTTTTTCTTATGTTTTGTGTTTGCAGATTACAAAAATTTGTTAACAGTGGAGGTATTAATTTCGATATAATAATGTTACAAATATTGGCGTTGTGCAGTTCACATGAGAACATGGGATTACCACTGAGATATGAGACAATTACTCTTTTTAAAATTATTTCCAGTTCTTGTTTAGGTAAGCTTGGTAATATCTCTAGGATAACTTGTATTACATAATGAATTAAGCCAACAAACTTTTCAGAGGGATAATTCAGTTTTCCTCTGTCCTGGTTATAGATCAAGTCAAGGAGAGGACTGGTTTTCTTGCAAGAATCATCATGCAGAGTAAACAAACATGAATTACATTCCACAGACTCTTCAACTTTCATGATTAAATATCCACATAAAAATGCAATTGCTGCAGATTCAATCGAAAGAGAACCTAAATAACTGCCTTCAAACTCCCTCATCATCTCCATTTCTTAATTGTTATCTCGCTTAAGGTAATGCTAATTTCATTATCTTCTAAATGTTCCTGAATATTTCCAAGTTTTGCAGTGCTGGCATAATGAACTTTACTCATCGTGTTACTGGTGTTTACATTTTCAATCAAACCACTTTTTAAAATTTGCCAGAGTGCATATTCAGCTGCTCTACAATCAGTCAAGTCATTTGAACCACCATGAAGTCGAATATTTGCAAAAATGGATTCGACACCATCAGAACTAAAACACCTGGTTAACACAATGAAAATTTAAATCACAAATCAAATATGGGATGCAGAGAGATGTGCTTCTGGCTGTGAAAACTAAAGCTTCTGCTGTTTCGTTAGTTAATCCAGCCATACCTGCTTTTCTTGATGTAAACGGTATGTCAGCAATAAAATAGGTGAATTCATTAGGCAGCCATGAAAGACGTGCATCTTGAATATCTGTATATGGAGCATTGTTAGGTTCTCTTTGATGGATATATTGAGTTTTATTGCTGACATCGTGAATTTGAAAGTATTTGTACATGTTTTCCATATATTTTACTGTTGCAATGCAGTCTTTGAAGTGAGAATATTCTGCACCACCATGATGAATAAGGTAGTTCAAAGCTGCTGTTACTTGAAGAGAAAACAGATTAACAGCCAAATTAATTTTCATTTTCTCTAAACTAGAAGGGTAAAGATGTTTCTTTGTTAAGTTTCTAAGTGGTTTAATCTACTTTGTACAACTGGCCCTTAGAGTGGTATTGACTTGGTAACTTAAGAATTGAATTACTTGGAAATTTATATCCTTTTGGTGAACAAAATCTCCAAGCAATACAATGTCGAATTGTAATCTCACACCATCTGGGAAGCTTTTTTTTTTAATTTCGAATTTGATCTAATATGAATGTTGCACGAGGATTCATTTGATTGCAATCTTCTGTAATTTGTTCTAAATGTTTCCAATATACATTTTGTGTTTTCTGCTTTTGTGTTTGTAATTCTTCTTTCATTTTATTATACTGTATTTGTAAACGTCTTATTTTTTGTGTGAGACATTTATTAGTATATATTAGATCTTTTATTTCAATGGTTGGTGCTGATGTTTGAGTTGCACCAGATATTTTATATGGTACTTCAGGCGTTAAATTTTCCAAACAAGTTAGATTTTCATCGACAAACTAAAATTATTATTGAATGTAATTGATATGTATGTGTATATTTTAATAAATAAACCTCAAATATAGAAGGCACAGCTTCTGCAGTTAATAATTTACGTTTCTGCGTAACTAAAAAACTGTCGTGGGAGAAATGTTTACTGCAAACTACCGCATACTCCAATAAAGGTGCAAAATCTAAAGAAACGTAACGACTTTAAACATAAAGTAATTTTACAGCATTAATGTTGTACCTGTATGATTTAACAAAATCTCTTTCCACTTTAAATTTACTTCCATATTTGCTGGTATGCAATGGAAAGAAACATTGTCTTCCGAATTGCAATTGCTTACGCAACATCTCTGCCGTAGAGGCATTTTTTTAAATAACGAAATCAAATTTAAAACGAATTATTTGAATTATCCGTCAAATCGTATAAATATTTCAAATTGACGTATACACATAGTTACTTGAAAATTGTCCAGAGGGCGATACAGTACAGTGCGTCAAGGTCATTTTTCCAGGAACAACTTTTTTTGAAATGCGGCTAGCCGGGTAAAGCACACTGGGCTTTACTAATCTAGGAAGCCGTGTGCTACACCATGGACAGCTCCATTAACATTCATTGACGTGTATGTATAGCCGTTTCAATTCACCTAAAATTCGGTTCCGAGAAAGCATGCTGGAGTATAAGGTTACTGTATTTAGAAGGCACCGCCATTCATTTCCGCAGCTTCGTCCCCCAAATTAAAAAGGAAGTGATAAAACGCTAAAGAAGAAAAAGGATAGATACATAACAAGTTAGTTACTGTTAGTAAGGAGTTTATGAATGAATTTGATTAACCCCAAATTGAAAGAGATAGAAAGTTGGCGCTACCTTCTCGATACAGTAACCTTAGTGGAGTACTCCCGTCAGCACTCCCTATTAAAGATACTACAAAACTACTGACAGTAACGTAATGACAATTGCAATTACTTAAAAACTCACAAGAGACGCTGAGGGGTGTACCCGTAAAAATTTTAAAAGTCGAATTGAAACGGCCATACATACACGTCAGTGAAAGTTAATGTAGCTGGCCATGTGCTACGTACACAACAAATCGTGTTTTGGCGTCGATCTTGAGTGTATGATGTATCAGGATTGTGTTATACTGTATTTTATACTGTATGTGACATTCACATTAAATCAACTTGTGTATTTGTATTAGTACGCACTTAAACACGTGCATTACAAAAATTCCGTGTAGATTACAGAGGTTCAGATTTATCCACGGTAGCGCTGCGATCGTAAAATCAAACGCCTATTGTCGATGTATTTTTTTAAAAATGCTATAAAGGTTGGCCATGAAAATTAAAACTCATGTCGTAGCTTGGCATCTAACACATGCCAAAACTGACAATTAATGTTTATGAATGGAGGTAAGACATGAATTTTCTTTTCCACAGCCACCCCTTATGGCATCTTTAAAAAAACACATAGTATATTATTCACTCACGTTCTTTTTGCATTCAGAGTAGGCCAGGTTAGGGTGACATTTTTGTTGGTACCTTCAAGTGAACATGTTCCATTTTAATATGATAGTTATATTTGAAAACTGACGCCAAAAAACATTGATGATTTTGAGCATTTTGACTTAGTATTGCAAAGTCAAGTAATTATTTGTTTTAATCTATTATTTTACTTTCATCATGCCATCGTAGAGTATAAGAAGCATTATAGTCGATGGGACTGAAGTGTCAGAAGTTTACATTTGTCACATTTTGAGTTCTATCAAAATACATACACGTAACCTAACGAAAAAACAAACATGGCCTCCTAGAATGCAAAAGGAACCTGAACGGATATAATTAAATGACTTTTGATGCTCGGAGTGCCCCAACGGAACGAGTGTTACAATGCCTCTTGTGAAACGTGTAAAATATACTATTTTATCTACTTTGCGTCACTTATTGAGCAAAAATATGAAAAATACTGTCAAAAATTGGATCTCCTTAGTATATGGTGGTATATGGAGACCTTTAATTGTAATGCGTGGCAACCTAAATACCTGTAAATACCTAATTTCTTTTAAAAATTGGCTAAAATTTCCCCAAAAACAGTTTCATAATGAAGCTCATTGTTTTTGTGTCACAATGAACGCAAAGTAGAAAAAAACTTATTTTTGAACTCATCGCCCTCTAGTTACTGTTTTACGCACGAAATAGTCAACCGGGAAACACTGTTTCCCGGTTGACTATTTCGTGGTCGAATAGACAAGGAAACAACGTCAAAAACACTGGCCCTTTGGAGCATTCTTAAATAAATCAGTGTTGATAATAATAATCTAGTTTATAAAATACAATTTTACAACAACTTTCATTCATTAGCAGGCCCAGAAAAGGGAGAAATCGTCAAAAAATTCCAATAAATTTGACAGCATCATCTATTGAATACTAAGGATGCGCCGAACCGTCGATTCGGCTTTGGTATTCGGCCGCTTCGGGCTATTTTTTCACTATTCGGCTTCGGCCGAAGCAGTTGTTCGGTTCGGCCGAAGCAACGTGGCGAAAAATTTCATTGCGTTTTTCCAAACAAAAAGTATTGAGTATGTCAAACAAGTTATAATAGACGAGTAGGTCTTCTTATCCAATACAAGAACAATCATGCGACTCGAAAAATAATGATTTACTCATCAATGAAAATTAATGAATCTGTCAGAAAAAAAAATTAAAATAGTGAAGAAACAGGGAAAACAGAAAATAAATTATGGCAATGCTTTGACAAAATTGCAATGTAGCAAAAGCTTAGAAGAAAAAAGTCAATGTAATATTAAAGAAGAACTCGATGTTTACGTGAATTTATCATTAATTAAGAGAACTGGCAATTCAATACATTTGTGGAAAGAAAAGAAGGAAGTTTTTTTTTATCTGGTGGTTGCCCAACGGGGCCCTAAGTCAAAGACTTGTCAGGACATCAGGAGCGGGAGTGTATTTGAATGTGTGTAAAGTGTTCCATGGCTTTGTTACTTCCAACCTTCTCGCCGTTTAAGGGAAAGCAGTGTCGAATTTTATCCCCAACACTGAAGGGTGCCTAAAGTCGATACCGACCATCCCCGAGAAAAATCCCGGGTGCGGTTCGAACCGACGACTATGCGATTGCAAGGCTGGTCCTCTTACCACTGGACCGTTCAGGCGTTAAGTGTTTTCAATTTTAAGTAAAATGGCGTTGAAGTTTATTTTAGCTCCTGCTTCAGAGTTTAGAGTGAATTTCTTTTTCTGAGGCTGAAAATATTTACAAAGTAGAAGCAGAAAAGTTGTTCCTCCTGCATGATCTAACCTTAAAAAATTTCCAGTAAATAACAATCCTCATTTAATACTTTCTTTGTGTCTTGTTAAATATTTGATTTGTAGTAGTATTATACATATTTTCTCATTAAAGAATTATTGTTTTGATTTTATTATGGAAGTTTGGTGTTATTTAGAACTATTCTGTTTGCTAAAATTCTGAGCGAGAATTGCTTTTTTTTTCATAGCATTTGTATATTTTTTTTTAATGTCTATTTTTCTATCGCTGTGATTCGGCCGAAGCTTCACGCTTCGGTTTGAAATGCGTTTAAATATTCGGTATTCGGCTGAATCGGAAAAAAGCTGCTTCGGCGCAAATGAATACTGAAGGATGGCTTGCTTAATTTTACATTTTTGGTTTGCCATGACATGAAATTAAATTAAATTAAATTTTTATATTTGTTTCAAAAAATATAATACGAAATTCTTGCGGGAATCATTATCCTGCGTTCGCGCATATGAACTGCGCTCACGCGGGAAAAACGTGTTCCCGCACTCGGTTTGTAAATAACTATTTTTCAATAATTTTCCATAGTAAATAGTATATTGTAGACCGAGGCGGTAAAGTGTTTGTTTTCCAGGTCGAGAGAAGACATGGCCACTTCTCGAGACCTCGAAAACTGCTTTACTAAGAAGATCCAATATTTTTAATATTTTTGTTCAATAAGTGACGCAAAGTAGAAAAAATAGTATATTATACACGTTTCACAAGAGGCATTGTAACACTCGTTCCGTTGGGCCACTCGTGTTACAATAAGCCTTCTTGTGAAACTTGTATAATAATATACTATTGTTAATATCACATAAACGTTCTTTTTCTTGAAGTAAAAATATTAATTGAGTTACTATTAAAATTATTATAGATGTTTTAAACACGATGTTCTATGTACTAGCGTGGCCGAGCGGTTAAGGCGGTGGTTTCATACACCAGTCTCTTCGGAGGCATGGGTTCGAATCCCACCGCTGCCGAGTTCTTTTTTTTTCTTGATAATTTCCTTTTTAAAACCAAATACCAGTGGAATTAAATTAAAAAAACACGTTTGTTAATTTTTTGATGTCGATAAGAATGCATTCCAGAAATTATTGTTGCGCCACCTAGTGGTAAAGATTCGTCAATTATTGTCTCGGCTAGGCATTGATGTTTTGCCGGGCTAGCCGTGGAAACGTTTGCTTTCTCCTCTCTGATGAGCCGGTAAAACTGAATTTTCTATTAGTGTAGGAAAAAAAAGTAATTTTCCACAATAACATGGCTAGCTTAAAGCATGTAATTCACTATTATTCACTGTTATTCACAGTTTCCGCTGCTACAAGCGCTTATCACCATTACGTTCCGAGAAATTGTGGAGGTACGATTTAGGCGCAGGTACGAATTAGGCAACTTTACTCTACATACCTTCTGCATTTTAAAATTACTTCAGATAATGATAACCTTGATTTAGAAAATCAAAATTCACAACATCGTATTGCATGGCCTTCTAAATGAAAAGCGAGTTCTATCTGGCCTGGGCGTTTTGAAAAATTTACATTAAGAGCCGGAACTGCCTCAGCCAGGGAAGCGATTTCACAATACACTTGGCGCTACTATCGCGTACTTACATTAGGTCTGTTTGTTATCCTGCACTGGTGTACACCAATGCATACTTTTTCGCAAAATACTCTTTAATGCAACTTGAAATGTTTGTGTGGTATGTCAGTATGAATGAGTATGATTCGTATTAATACATTATCAATGAATTTAGGCTGCATTAAAGTATATTTCGTAAAAAAAAGTGTACACTAGTGCACACCAGTGCAGGATAACAAACAGACCTATTTATTCGTCGAAATTACATCCTGGACAACAACCACTCGCAGCGTAAGGTTTGCGCGCTATAATATGTAGATGGCTTTAAATGCAGTACACTTTTTTATCGTCAGAAATTGAAATCAAATTTAGACATTTCTCTTAAAAAAAGTATTTAAAAAAGCAATTCAGTTGCATTTTCGTCAAATTAGGTGTAGGAACTGTCTCAGAAACTCTTTTGTAAATGTTTTTCTTCTGTACAAGCTTTTATGAATTCTAAAAAAATATACAGGGTGTTTCAAAAGTGATGGTAAAAAATTTAAGGATGATAAGTATGAATGAAGACAAGCAAAAAAGTTCCAGTAAACATGGTTCCGGAAATTAACCGTTTACGAGATAATGTCACTTTTTGCTGATTGTGGCATGCTGAATATTAACTTACTAATTTAAAAAAAAGAGTGAAAATTTTATTTAGTTTATCATTCATGAGACATAACTTTCTTAATCTTTTTTTCTCTACTTGTTATTTCTATAGGCTCCACAGAAGAAATGCACACCGCTGGGACACCCGGTACAACAAAATCGCTTTTATTAATCGGTGGTTTTATGATGGATCAATTAACAAAATTTTCTTATAAATCAGGTTTGTTTACCAATTAATTATAGGCGGACAACCATATCACAGAGGTGGTTGTTTTAAGGCGGCAATACACAGGGATATTCACGGTGAGTGACCTGGAAGCTACGTCCTACAGATCGTTGAAAATTTGTACTATTTAAATAATACAAGATCAGCCATGGAGTACTTGCGGTTAGTCGATACTAACTTTCTTATTTTAAATAAAACATCCCGTATATTATCACATTTTTTGATTCCCTATTTCCCTAATTACCTATTTCGTCCTATCTAACAAAGTCTGCACCGCTGGATCGTGTGTGGCCAGCATAACAGAGATGGAATTCTCACAACTATTCGCATCCATGCGAAAATTACAGATAGTTTGTTGTGTTTTTGAGAGCATTTTATTTATTTTCACTTGGGATACTACATCTGTTCAAGTAAAATTTGGTTTTTCTTTTAATTCAAAAATAAAATTATTACAAATCTGCTCATTAACGATCTAAACATAATTCGTTAAATTGTATCAGAACAGCTTAAATATTTGCTAATTTTACTTGAAAGACTATTATTACATTATCTAGCGCACCATTTCGCCTCAGATAAAAGCATCCGGTTACGTATTTCCTGGTCAGAAAATCCATGCGGGAAATAATTCAGTGCCAGTTTCTTTCACCAGCTCTGCGAAGTTTATACTTGTCTTCTATATCTGTAACTACATATTGTGTTGATTCATTTGACGGATAAATTTTTTTATCTTCTGTGAAATTACATCGATTACATATTTTTCGTTATTTCGCCCTAGCCCTTTGGACTAATAGTAAAACTATCATTGTGTGGATAATGAAATTCTCCTACAATTAATAAGGAGTTACCTAGAAGTTAAATTTTACGTGTTTCTTTCCATCTATAGACAGACAAAGCTCATGCATATAAAATTCTTGGGGATAAGCTTTGAAAGAAAACACGGTGGGATCAAACAATCATGCAGTCACAAAAATAACTATGAACGACAATTTAGACAATTTGAAGAATGAAACAATGTTTTTCTTATGAAGCAGCCAAAATAGTTTATTATTTCAATTTTCACTATCGAGCCAGTTATGGTACTTCGTTGTAGGGGAACGTCGGTGAAGCTCAAAAATCGAGAGAGAACTTTTTAAACGAGAATCGAATAGAATACGAACAATACCATAAAAGCCGTGCCTGCCCCAGCGTGCGCCCTGGTACAGGTTAGGATTTGCTGCCCTATCTTAGTTTCATAAAATCCCAAAAAGTGTTCTATAATTTCTATTCTCTGTGCAATAAACTGTGTACCGGAAACGATTCTTTGTTAAAACACTTTGCCACCCTATTTCCTCTTGCTTTAATAACTTTTGATGATGTGTTTTTATTGCCTGACAACAAGTTTGAGAAAGAATCTGGAGAATTATTTTCTAATTTAGAGAAATCTCAAGTGGTATACGAGATTATTTTTTGATGTGGGAGTCCGATTTTCAACTGTCAACTCTAGACACCTCGAAAGTTCTAAGAATTTAGTGACAGCCTCTTGCTCCAGAAAGTCCAGAAGCATTCTGCATCTTCTAGAACGCAAACTTGTTCTAGAAACAAGCTCTCTGTCCTTGGAGAAAGCGATCCCTCAATGATGTCGTATACAGTATGAGCATAAATGATTGAGGACAAGTTGAATTTCCCGCGTCTCTATCTAGTGATTTTTACTCCTTGTGTCTGGCCTTCCTGAAAATAAACTAATTTTTGTTCAGTGTCGCCCGTCGCATGTTTACGTTGTATTTATTGTTTTCAGAGTTAATTTGCTTTCATACGAATTTTTAAACGGATCTTTTCACAGCCAACGTTTGCATACATATTGCAATTAGGTATTTGAAATGACTGTATTAATTCATAATTAATTACCAGACTATTTTGTAGCGAAAGGTCTAACGGTGTGCCAAAATGCCCTTTACGGAAGAGCAAGAGGCTTTCATTTTGAAAGCATACTTTCGAAGTGGAACCCGCAATGCTAATGGTACTTGGAGGTATTCCACAAGTTCCTCTATTGAACAGTTTAATGAAGAATTTCCTGATGTTCGCGTTCCATATAAGGTTTTTTTTCAACATAAGGAACGTATTGTTACTCGTTTTGAAACGAAGCATTGCCTATGTAAGGGCAAATCATCAGGACGACCAACAGTTTTAACTGAGGAAGTTGTTGATGGCCTTCGTGGTCATATGGATCAGAGCCCAAATAAATCGGTACGAAAACTTAGTGTACAAACAGGTAAGGAATATTATTTGAATATTTAATGTGAATATAACTAAAATGTATCCTTAGGTTTGTCTTATGGTACTTGCCGGAATGCATTGAAGAAAAACTTAAAAATGCATCCATATAAAGTTACAACTGTACAACAATTATTGCCACTTGACTACCAAAAACGGGTGCAATATTGTGAATGGTTCAATAATACTCTAAATAATGATTTATTAGATCTGACATTTTTCACTGATGAAGCATGGTTTCATTTGTCGGGGTACGTAAACAGTCAGATTTACCGAACATAGGCTACTGAAAATCCACACACATTTGTTGAAACACGTTTGCATCCGATAAAAATAGGAGTGTGGACTGCAATTTCAAGACGTCGTATAATTGGTCCAATTTTTTTTCATGATACCATCAATGCAGAAAGGTATCGGACACAAATACTGGACATATTCATGAATGAATTGCATGATGATGAACTTCAATACGGGTTCTTCCAGCAAGACGGTGCACCTGCACATACTGCCCGACAAACTCTTCAACACTTGGAAGAATTTTATGATGACAGAGTAGTTAGTGTAGGACGGTGGCCACCACGTTCTCCAGATTTACCTCCACTGGATTACTTTTATTTTGGGTATTTGAAAAATAAAATTTTTGCAAATCGTCCTCATCATTTAAACGAATTACAAGCTGCAATTACACAAGAAACAAGAAACATAAATATTAATACATTGAACGTGCTATTTGAAAATATGAAGCGTCGAGTAAATTTGTATCTAGAAAATAATGGTGGACACTTTGAGCATCTCTTATAATAAAGTAGAGACCCAGTTATCCGAGTTCCATATTAACTAATAGTAATAGAGTAGAGTATTGTTTTTTGTAGTCCGACCTGCACTGAGTTTGTAAATAAAAATAATTTTTGTGTGGTATATTTTTCTGACGTTAAATGCATCCAAATCTACCTACTTAAAAGAGAATCCGAGATGTAACTTATTTTTTGCTTGGAAACCACAGATAAAATGTCCACGATGAGTTTTTCTGTAAAGGTTATGTCATGAATTAAGATTCCTACTCATACATGCATTTGTGAGTGCACGCCTATGCATTTGACCAACTTAAGAAAAATATTGAAAGGCGGGAAATTCAACTTGTCCTCAATCATTTATGCTCATACTGTATGTATTTCCATGTCAAAAAAGAAACATAACTTAGAAACTTTTTTGTGAAAAATGAACCTTCCTTTTCTATAGGTTTATGAAGGTATTGTTCACGGTTGGAAAGTTTAAAATAAATAAAAGAAATGAAAATAATTATTCCAACCTAACTTAATATACAGGGTGTAATGAAATGTGGCACAAAAGTTGTTACGGTTGAAAAATCCATTCAAGTTATTCATAATAATTTTCTGTACACCCTGTATTAGCGTGGGAAATACGGCGTACGTGCCGGTCGTCGCATTTCACCATATTTCACAACATAGCGTGAGTTAAACTATCGGCTGTTACTTCAGGCATACTGCATAGCTCCATCTCACTTGTTTCCCCGTTTAAACTGCATTTCATTAGTAACGACTTCCGTCTACCGACGCATGTGGTGGAGCACGGCGCGGTCGTTTGTTGGTCATTATCTGAACCACGGGGTAGACACTTATATTGGAGCTCTGGGTACCTAGCAAAATGAGGTAGTAGTATTTCCCCTAATTGTAGAGGGCAGGCATGTGCATAAATTTAAATTTGGCGCCTTGCTTCCGGAACGCCACCGACCTGTCCAACCAATCAAATGCAAGTTACAAGCGTTATGGCGGTTATGGCGTTGTGTCATGCAATTAAGCACTTTGTGGCGTCGCACAGTGTGTCAAAACAGTAAAATAGTGGACATTCGACAAAAATAAAAATTTTGAAACTCGACGAAATTTTTACTCAAATACTTAGAATAATATCTAAGCTTTATGAAAATGACAATAAAATTTCTTATTACACCGGTTACATTTTGACGGATGGATACGGTGCTTTAGGAACACGTTACGTAAACATAGTCACCCACTTTGAAATCCCATTGTTTCTTCTGGATATCATTTTGAAAGTTAATTCTTCTAGCGTTTATTTGTCCAAGGTTTAAGCTTTTAATTATCGAGGTAACATAATAATAGCTTATCATTTTTTCCATAAAATAAAATTTTAAAAATATCAAAAAGTTTTAGGCAAATTTTCAGTTTACCTTGACTTTTAAAAATATGTCCAAATTTGTCCAAGTGGAGATAAACATACTTTGATTTTCTGATATCTTGGCTTCATATATTCACTTTAAACAAGTGCGACGAAGCGCGACCAAGCAAATTATTTATTTTTTTTTTGCAGAAAGAATCAAGTAGTCCAAATAAAATTCTGTGTATTATAATTCAACTAACCACGACCTACTAGATTTCACGAGACGACGTCTTTTATCCGGCCTGGACAATTTACTAGTTCAAGTGTTTCTTCGTTGGCGCTACTTATCCAAAAATACAAGAAACGGATATGCAGTGATAGGCAGAAAAGGACACATATAGGGAACTTTTTATTATCGATCTCTCAGAAAATTTTATTGTTTATGAAAGCTCCTCCATCTTCCCGAACTCAAAATGCACATGTCAAAATTTGAATACCTCTTGTCATATACCGAGGAAATCAAGATATTTGAAATCGACATAAGAGTAAAGTACCTTTATCTTTTAAGTACCTTTTAAAGTACCTTTATCTTTTAAGATACGTGAAAATATTATTTGGAAAACTTATTTAGAATTGCTATATGATTTTAAATATGAAATCATGATTGTCTAGGATGAAAAAAAAAAAAATTTAAACAAAATGTGAAATTTTTATGCTATCGTTATTCTAGTTGGTAGATGACCGAAAAACAAATCCCAGAGTATATTCTTATCACACCTGAACAAACATCCAGGGACCAAGAAACTTGATAGCTGAGAGATTTTCGACCGATTTTCTTTCTATTCTGAGTAGTGTGGAGGTATCGATTGTATGGTTTTTCGGGTGAAATTCGACCACGGATGTTTTTGCGGTATTAAGTTTGATTCCGTTTTCTGTACACCATCTGTAAACTTCCCGTATGGATTCTTGAGCTGCTTCCTGCTTCTCGCTATACGATTTCCTTGCTAACAGCTGGTGGTCCACCGATTCAAAGGGCGACTCATATCGAAGAAGAGGCCGAGACGGTTGTTCTTGTCGTTAAGATTTTCATAAATATGAGACAAGGCATCGTCTAACGCTGTTTGGGTAGTCCTCCCATTCCTGAATCAGTTCTGACAGGATGCCAAGATGTTATTTTTTTCTAAAAAAGAATTCAGTCTGTAGTTGAAGCATTTTTCGAAGACCTTTCCTAGCTGGTTTTGTACTGCCACCGGGCGGTAGTTCGCTACGTTAGTTTTGGGATCTTTCTTCAGAATTGGAATGATTGTTGAAGTTTTTAGTTTATCAGGATAGCATCCTTCCATGAAACTACGGCTTATAATCTTAGATAGTGGCAAGTGTGGCAACGAGATATCATCTTTGATTAGCAATAGAATTCTTCCTGGGAGTTCATCAATTCCTGCCGAGAACTTTTTGCAAGGTTCTGATATAATCTTTTTTACTTCGCGTGGGTCCGTAGGGGTGAGGAACAGCGATTTGTTTACTTTAGGAAAATCCGGTTCAATTAATTATTTATTATTTTTATTTTATTTTATTATTTTATTAATTCCATGCATTTCTTTTACTAATCTTGACAAATTTCTTACACCTTGGGACAACCAGGCTGGGTTGATGAGTACGTTTCGAAACATTTGCCGTTAACGGAAAATTACTCTCAAATATAAGGGACAGATGGGAATGGAAAGCGTTGAACATACCATTACAGGTTTGATGTTCTTAGAATTTCATTCCAGTTGGCTTTTTTATTTCTTGCTTAAGGGACTCCATATTTTGATTATTATACAATCTTCTGAATTTAGCGCTAGAGTCTTGCTAGGTAATGTATTCTAATTTGGCAATCTGGAAGTTTTGGTCGGACAAAGAACAATCCTTTGCTGTAGTAGTGAAATTCTCTGTGTCAGTGAATATGTTATCAATGCAAGTTCCTTCTTTTCCGGTTAATCCGGTTGTTCTGGTTAATCTTATTGTTAGCATTTTATGCCAATAAATTTACATTGGTATCACCGCATACCACGTTCATGTTATTTGGGTTGTATATACAGGGTGTTTGTAGAGCGGTAGCCAGTCGATAACTCCGTTAATAATAGAGATATTTTAGTAAACTTTATTTTATTTTGTTTGACAGAAGGTAGCCTATATGACAATGTGCATTGCTCTTTTCCTAGGCCTACTGTGATTGAATTATTATACCTAACTTTGTTTTTCCAAATGGAACATCCGGTATATTTTGTGATATTTGGAATCTACTCTAAAATCTCTATCCAATAGCAAAGTTTTGACAAAATCAAAGACATGGTTTAATTTTTTCAATAATTTCTTGATTGATATTTAATAAATAATTTGATAAATAATTAGGGTACAGTAAATAACCAAGTGTCTTATACCGTTGGAAAGCTAATTTTATGCACTTGTCAAATATGCACCGAATATCATATGTTTCCATTAAAAAAAACAGAGTTTTTTTATGAATTATATTTTTTTATGTTTTAAGATGCAATAATTCCTTAGTAAAGCATTTTATTGACTTAATTTTATTTATTATATTAATGTAAGAGCATTTGACAGTTTTAAACAATTCACGGCCAACTTATACACAATTTAAAAATTGTTGAAAAAATTAAACCATGTCCTTGATTTTGTCGACACTTTGCTATTAGATAGAGTTCAAATTTAATGTCTTTTTTGCGGGTGGTATGATGATAACAGATAACAGATCCCTTACTTTCAACTTTATCAATATTTCAAGGCCTCGTTGAAAGACTATGTTCTTCTAGGTGTCTCGACGAGAGTAAGAGAGAAGTTCTATTGTTGTGCCCAAACTAGGTCTTAATTCCCAAAATTAATTACACCACAGTAATCAACAATTTCCACTTCTTCTCCTCACTCTTTTACTGAAATTTTAATCAGACCATAAAAGACCTAAGTAGCAATTTCTTTGTTTGTAGGTATCTAGTTTGAGCTTTTTAGCCAGATAATTGATATTACGCCCTTTTTATACGGAATGAGATTTCAGCCCTTGCCCGCCACTACATTTATTTTAATTTTCGACATTGACGAAAAATTACGTTCTTTCTTTTAAGAATGATATTGACTTGAAAATAAAGAGAAAATTTATATAAATAAATATATTAAGAATAAGTAAACAATTATAAATTAAGACAATTTTAAAACTGATGACGTACATACAACACTCTAGTCAAATTACTAGAGATCACAAACTTAGACAAATGCAAAATTTAAATCGAATTTATTAAAAATAATTTTATTTTCTTTTAATTTTTTTAACAAAAATAGTTTTTTTTGTCTAACTTGGTCTCATTATCTCATTATTATCATTATCATATACTAAACTCAGCGAAGCAATAGAGTAATAAAAGCGCGGGCTATTTGGATGCAGGGTTCTAATTGATTGTCTCCAGTCTACCTCGGTCAGGCATTGGGGCATTTGCAAGAAAGTGCTTGCACTGTTCACGTGATAGTGTATTAGTTCGCTGAGTTTAGTATAACCACAGTATAAAGAATACAGTAGCGCAACTCGCTTGTCGGTACTTTGATCTCTTTACTGGATTTTCATTGACCTCGAGTAGATTAAAGGGGATGTATCGACCGTTTGTTCTGCTTTAAGTGTGAGCAATTTTGTAGATTGTAGTATTTAGTGGACGTGGTAAAAATAAACAAGGCATAAATAATGTGTATTAACACTATTAATATAATTATAAAGATCCATTCGGTACCAGAGCCGTAAATGAATGCGCTCTGCATCCCCTGATTGTGACTCAGACCTTGCGCGGAATGTTATGCGCGAATTTAATATTTTCATGAGAGTCGCGCTACTGTGTAATCTTTATACTTGGTATAACTATCTCAATCACTAGTATCCGACATTTTAGTGAGCACCGCTTCGATAACGAATCGAACGTACGTACTTTGGTTATCTGCAAATCTGCACAAGTCGTACTAGCAATTGCTTCAACGAATCCGGAAAGCAAGCAAATGCTTAGGATTTTTATTCATATAATAATTCAGCAATTGCTTTTTCTTAAAGCATTTGCTTTTACAGCTTTTGCTTTTGCTAATCAGTCAATGCTTAAAGCAATTGCTTAGTTTTTATTCCCAATGTGTTTTTTTATTCCCAATGTGTTACCAGATATATTAGATAGGTTAACATTAATTATAAACGGCGAGCAAATAAAAATCCGACTAGAGTAGGCGGTACAAAGAAAGTGTATGTCTGTGATTAAATAAAAAGTCAACAAATTTGACAGCCCATGGATGTATTACATTAATTAATTCAGTTAATCACAGACATAGCACCGCCTACTCTAATCTTACTTTTTTGTTCACTTTTTATAAACTGCGCATGCGCCGATTAAACAGGCATGTCAGAACGTCAGTAGTGTTTACGGAAACCAGTTTATTACTTTAACGCGTCGTTAAACTAATCGGCCCGTTAAATTCATTTCCAGAAACCGGGCCTATAAAATGTGATATTATCGGAAAGCTAATAAAAGGGCTATCCACACATGCTCTAATAAATGTATAGGGTGTTCCATTTGAAAAAAAAAATGACTCAATTTTACAATACGCGAACTTAACTTGTTGATCATCGCTCGATTTTGTTGAATGTTGAATGTTCAAAATTGAGCGTCGTATCATGAAAAGTGACAGTTTAGCAAACGATTGAATATGACCCAATTTTTGCATAAAATTAAAAGTAACTCAGTAAATACTCAAAATAAGTAAATAAAATGTTATATCATTTTCATCAGCTCTTCAAGGGCTAACCAAAACTGCACTAAAATAAAAAGTGAGCAAATAAAAATCAGATTAGAGTAGGCGGTGCAAAGAAAATGTATGTCTGTGATTAACTGAATTAATTAATGTAATACATTCATGGACTGTCAAATTTATTGACTTTTTATTTAATCACAGACATACATTTTCTTTGCACCGCCTGCTCTAATCTGATTTTTATTTGCTCACAGGTTATATGTATAGTGCTAAAAAAAATATATAAGTTAGGTCTGTAACTTTTAAACGAACAAACCTGTATAATTGGAAATAATTTTAAATAATGTACAATGGAAACCTATATAACTTTTATTAAGAAAATGTTTTCATAAAATGTATAGAAAAGGGCATTTTCGCACTAATTCGGAGGTTTGGGACACCCTGTACGTATGTACATATGAATGTAACACGTGCCTAAGACAAGGAAACCGTCTTGTGAGGTCTGCAGTGTCTGCACGTAATTAAACCTTCAACGTAAATGATATTTACCAGCCAGTAAAAGTATTTAATAGGCGTCCTCTGCGCAAACAAAACTGCAATTGCTAAAATGAAATGCAAACTCACCTGTCGTTAACGTTCGTCTTCGGTTCCTAAAAGACGCTCTGTCCATAATGGGTTTTGCTAGGGCAAGGAGAGGAACCCGTTTTTAAATATAGGCATAAGGTCACTTACGTTTCTTTAATTATTTATAAGGCAACGATATGTTAATCTTTTAATAATAAATTCGACGAATAAAAAACAATTACGACTATTTGTATATTTTAATATTGCAGAGGTAGACGTATATTAGTGAATTACCGATCGAATATTAAATACGATTTGTATAAGTACCAAGGGATGTCAAAGGTGTCGTTAGGGGTGGAGGGCAGGATATGGAAAAAGGATTCCAAAGACGCGGGCGACGCTGACGGCCGCGGCTGGATGGCGAGTACAAAAGGCGAGCATCTGTGCTGGCCGTTGCGAAATGCCCGGCCATGAACAGCACTGAAACAAACAAAAAATACATCAAATAGTCGAAATAATTAAACTCTCCATTGAATATTAGATAAATAAAATGGTTAAAGAATAAAGTTTTGGAATAGATTACAAAAAACTTGTTCAAAGTTTCTCCAGTTACTGCTATTGATGTTGCTGCTACACACAAAACTTTAGTAAAGTACAATATCGACTGTTCAACTAAAAGTAGATCTTGGAAATTGAAAGTATGTCCTTGATTAATCCAGAATTCAAAATTTGTATTTCTATTTAAATTTTGCTATAATTTACTGCACAAATTAAATTGTTTAAGAAATTGAACCAAATCTTGTACGAGAAATACGATAGTCTAAAACAGCCTTTAGATGTAAAGAAAGTTTAAAAATTTGGGTTATTATCCGCTCACGATTTTTTTGCACTCTAGTAGTCCATGTTAAGTATGACATTTTTGTTGGTGTCACTAAAAAATATATTTGTGAGAAATTTGATTGACATTCATTTTTAATTTAACGGTTATATTTTTTAAAACTACCCCTGCCACTGTTGCCAATTCGACTGCGATGCTCACGACAATGACAGGTTTTGTCCCGAACAAACATTAGGTAAGTAATTATTTTTTTCGCATTTCATACAATAACGTATCATATTAATATCCCCAAAATCGTACAGTAATGGGTAACTTTACAACATAGCAACTATTACTGTATAGCAACGTACTAACAACTACTATGATTTTTCGTCCATCAATCGTGACAGTTATTAATGTGACAGTGACTAATGTTACTTCTATTAAACATTAATAAAACACGTTACTGTATGAAATGCGAAAAAATAGTATACGCAACTCGTTATAAAAGTATTTTACTAAACTCATTTGGCTTATAAATAATTTACTCGTTCGCTGCGCTCACTTGTAATTAAACAAGCCAAACTCGTTTAGTAAAACTTCACTTCTCTTAACTTGATACGTAATATACAACCGTATGATTTTTAAAATTTTAGATAAAGGGAAGCCGTGAAGAGGAAAACATAGGGCCAGTTGTACAAAGTAGGTTTAAACTGACGCTCAACTGAACTAGGTTCAAAGTAAACAAATTCGCATAGGATCTTAATGACATATGACAATTAATGCATTCATAAATAAAATTTGATGCGATTTTGTTCACTTTGAACCTGGTTCAGTTGAGCGTCAGTTTAAACCTCCTTTAAACATAATTCGTATTGAAAAATATTATGTTTGGTTTGTTCAACAGATCATATATCTCTTTATTTGTTATTTTTTTCCATACGCCATCTTCTATCTTTCCTCCAAAAATCCTTCTCAGAAACTTTCTTTCCCATACTTCGAGTCTTTGTGCATTTTGTTTCTTAAGTATCCACACCTCGCTTCCATATGTTACTATCGGTGCAATTACAGTGTTGTAAATTCTTACTTTCATTTCCTTTACAGTGTTTTGTTTTTAATTATTAAATTTAGCGCTCCCAATCCTAGCTTTTATTTCTACACTTACGTCCGGTTGTCTTTTGAAAATAGTTTAAAATTGTCAAAACTCGAAATAGTATTGTTTCCTTCCCTCTGTGGTTATCTTTTAATATTGTCCCGGTGAAAATTCTTCTTCAGTCCACGTCACGTATTTTGTTTTTGTATTATTTGTCTCAAGTCCCATACTTTTAGCTGATTTTTCCAATTTCTTTACCATCTCTTGCATTTCCTGTTCATCTGCATAAGCTGCACACTGATGTCTTCTGTGGTATACTAACCCTGTCCTACTAACATTTGCTTGGCGTATGACCTTTCCTATGGCTAAATTGAACAAAATCGGTGACAGTGGGTCCCCTTGTCGAAGTCCTGTCTTCACTCTAAACTTTTCTGACATCTTCTCTTTGACTTTTATTCTACTCTCAGATCGGTACAGCGTCAAGTTTATCATTGCGATCAACTTTTCTGAAAAAATTCATTTCTCTTAGTGTCTATAACAGTTGTTCCCTATCCACCTTGTCATATGCTTGTTTGCAGTCCACAATTAGCACATACGTTTTTTTTCTTGTGTTCAAAACTTTCTGCCTGTATCTCTCTTAGTGTAAATATTTGGTCTACTACTCCTCTTTCCTTTCTGAATCCTGCTTGGTACTCTCCAATTAACCCGTCTATTTCGTTAATTAGTTTATTTTTTATACTAATGGCCAATATTTTGTACATCACGTTCAGTAAAGCTATTCCTCGGTAATTCTCATCAAAGGAGTAGATTGATGGAATATACAGGGTGTCTGAGACCATCCGTACATCCGTATTTCGTATTTCGGAAACAGAGCATTTTAGAGAAAAATGTTTCAGACAAAAGTTGTATGGTTTCGAGGAGGCCATAAGATGGTACCACTTGTTTGACCTTGAATAGTGGTTTGAAGGTCATATGAAGGTAACCTTGATTTTTTTAAATTGGACACCCTACATATTTTTACATATTCTTATAGCTTACCTCGAGATCTTTCCAAGACACCATAATAAAATATTTTTTTATTAAGTATTTTTCGAGTTATAAGACTTCAACGTTGCAGTATTTTGGTAAAAATACTTACAAAATATCTCATTGGGTCACGCTCGGTTCTTGCCTTGACTGATCGGCCTTGAATGTAAGATAAGATTATTGGAAAGAAAGTCTTTTGAGACATATTTTGTAAGTGTTTTTATCAAAATACTGCAACTTTGAAGTCTTATAACTCGAAAAATACTTAATAAAAAAATATTTTATTATGGTGTTTTGGAAAGATTTCGAGGTAAGCTATAAGAATATGTAAAAATATGTAGGGTGTACAATTTAAAAAATTCAAGGTTATCTTCATATGACCTTCAAACGGCTATTCAAAGTCAAACAATTGGTATAATCTTATGGCCCCCTCGAAACCATACAACTTTTGTCTGAAACATTTTTCTTTAAAATGCTCTGTTTCCGAAATAAAAGGGGTGTACGGGTGGTCTCAGACACCCTGTGTAGTAAGGATGGATGACAACAGAATCCAGAAGATGACACATAGTATTGGAGGAAGGAGACGATTAGGTAGACCAAGACAAAGATGGAAGTAGAGGACGACATAAAAAAGATGGACAGTGAGAATCTTGTAACGCTGCACATAGACGAAAATTACTTGATCAGATAATACATTTTCGTAATACTCGAATGTTATTTCATTATAACTGCATTGTTTTCATGGTTGTTATACTATTCATAACGGCCGTGGCCGTTATAACTGAACAGCCACGGCCATTATTACTATTTGCTCTGTATCTCACACGTTGCTATAGTTACAACTAAATCACACTCATAATTCTGCCTACTTATCGAAGTTTCTTATTATGAATGTTTTTGCCAAAATAAACATTTATTTCATCATTTAGTATTACGAAAACTATATAACAACATACGGCGGATATGCATATAACGAACTCGGATAATTTATAGCCTCGGCTGGCGCCTCGGCCATAGAACTTATCCTTGTTCGTTTTATTAAGCATGTCGGCCTAATACCGTTATATACTATTCGTCATATAAAATTGCACATAGGGTTTTAACATTACATTGCTATGGTTACTACTCAATTTTCAATGCTGAATCATTTAAAAACTGCACATAAGTATTAAGGAAGGTTTACATTACATTAATGAAATTCGGCGGCAAATAATACAGAGACCTCTCTGAACGAAGCTCCATTTGAGAATAATGTGCACACTTCTACTTTTTCGGCGGTTATATACATTATTTTACAATAAATCAAAAGAACAATTTAATTCAATCTGACAATTCAAAATCAATAGTGTCATTACTAACCACAGATCAACAAAAAAGATTAGAATGTCTATAATAGTACCTACTGACAACACAATCTTCAGCGCCACCTAGTAGAGTAGTAGAGTAAACAGTTGCTAAAGGCGGGATTTATAAAATTGTATTCCTTTTTCGCCTGAGGAATTTACAATTTTCAAGAATAACAATACTAAGTGCCGTTTGTACAATTATGGTTTAACTTTAAGCTTCGCCTTAATCCCATAGCATCAATTGTAAATGCAAGTAATTAAGCAAAGTTTAAAGTCAAACCATAATTGTACAGTCGGCATTTAGTTTCACAATTAAATTTATTTATACATGTTTAATTTAAAAATTATTTATTTTTGTCATTTAATTTACATTAACGTGTGATATGAATATAATAGGATTTCTTCAAACGTTGATCCTCAACAGGAAAAAAATGAATTATTGCAAGCAGGAGCTTTGCACCCAAGAAAACACTCATAAAATTAGTTTCCCCATTTACTGCCCCAATGAAAAACAAATCCCCTCAATAATACGAGAAAATCCCCCTATCTATCATGTGTGGCGCCGATGCATTCTCGTAGGGAATTGCGACACAAAATTTACGTAGGATGGACGTGCGGCATCACACAGCGTCGTATGCATTGCTTCAATTGACCTATAGTTACGTAGACTTCAAAGTGAACAAAACCGCATCAAATTTTATTTATGAATTCATTAATTGCCATATGTCATTAAGATCCTATGCGAATTTGTTTACTTTGAACCTGGTTCAGTTGAGCGTCAGTTTAAACCTACTTTGTACAACTGGCCCTAAATGGCAAAAATCAAGTTAGAAAAGTAATCAGAGAATAGGTGACCACACACCAGCATTCATTCATGTCATTCTTTCCTTCGACAATCTTTCCATTCAAGAAATTGAAACGAAACAAATCCTGTTCTAACCCACTAATACAATAATACAGGATTTGTTTCGTTTCAATTTCTTGAAGGGAAAGAGTGTCGAAGGAAAGAATGACATGAATGAATGCTGGTGTATGGCTACCTAATGTGTGATTTGTTTCAAGGCTAATCCGCAAATTTCAACTGAATTAATGGGAGAGATTTCTGAAGCGCGTTTAAATATAGGTATCCAGACCATTTTTATCACGTGGGATTGATTTTGCAGGTCCGTTTTTAATTAAAGCACAAAAAACTCGTAATGCTAAATTAATTAAATCATACATTTGTCTTTTTGTATGTTTCAGCACAAAGGCTATTCACTTAGAACTCGTAGGTGATATGACCAAAGAATCATTTTTAAATGCATTAAAACGTTTTTTTATCACGTCGTGGTTTTTGCATATTTGTTTTTTGTATATTCTGATAATGGCACAAATTTTGTAGGTGCACGCAATGAAATAAAAGACATGTTTCGAATTTTGACCACAACTGTTAATGATCAAAGGGTACAAAGTTATCTATTAGAAAATGCAATTAATTGGCATTTTATAAATATCATTTGAAAAGAATTTTTAACAACATAAATTTTGATTTTGAATCATTTAATACAATATTGATTCAAATAGCAGCTATTCTAAATTCTCGAGCGTTATCACCTTTGTCAAATGACCCAATTGATTTTAATCCTCTAACTCCTGGGCATTTTCTTATTGGTGGAACTTTGACGTCTTTACCAGAAGAACAATTACATGAAGTACCAACAAATCGTTTAACGAAATATCAACACATGCAGCAACTAGTTCAGCATTTTTGGAAACGGTGGTCCACTGAATATATTCATAATCTACCGTAGTGTCAAAAATGGCAATCGTCAGCAGCTCACGGTATTCAAACCGGCATTGCAGTACATCCACGACAAGACGGAAAAGTGCGTGTAGTGACCGTTAAAACAAAAAAAACCCAAATCAAACGTCCTATTAGTAAATTTTGCATTTTTTCTATTGAAATTAATTAATCATTTGTTTTATTAATTTTATATTAGTAGGTATATCGTTGAAAGGCGGTTCTTTCAAGGGCGCCGGCGGCCGGCATGGCAGAACACACTTTAATATTAGACAGCGTTAGACTAAAAAAAAAAAACATAGTTGTTGATACAATGTTTGATATAATAACGAAATAAAATTATAATTACGAAAGATACTTTTTAGTATTTTTCAATGTAATCGATCGCAAAATATAAAGAACTCAACAAGTTGCATTTTCGTTAATTTTTTGATACACTTTTTTTTAATCAAAATAATTTGTTCGAGAAGATGTATTATTTTTAAATCAAAAAGGTATTAATTAGCTTTGCAAAACTGTCTTGTTGATTTAAATTGACCAAATAGTTTATGAACTAATTATATGCCAATTTTAAATGAAACAACCTTTTCTTTGGGAATAAAATGCAAATGCCCATAAAAAAAAAACTAAGCCTTTCCGACCTTGATAATATAGGTTTTTTAATCTATAAAATCTCGTCTACTTACTACCATTTCCATTTGAGCACTTCTTTTTGGGACACGTCGTATAACGTTGCATTTTTGTGTCATTATCGCTTATTACGGATTTCGGATATAATGAACCGATTTTGATGGTCCTGTGAAGTTCGCTATAACCGAAGTCTACTGTACAAGGTAGAGTTCTATAAACTCATGTTACCGCTGTTCTTCACATGCTTTACCGGTTATGTGAATAGGTTATACCATGATGGAATCATATAGGTGAAACGTGACGCACAAAATTTTTCGTGGTGAGTTACTAGCCATTGATTGAAGTGTCATCAGAAACGCGCCAATTTCAAAAAGATAAGCATTTTTCTTTTGCGTGGCAAATCGAGGAGGCCATAATTTGTTTCGGTTGACAGATATGTGCTGATATATGAGCTAAACGCAGCCAGAGTTTATATAGTATATTGTGTCACAAGGGCAGAAAGTGAGCATTAGCAGCCCGCGGCCATGAGCCGCACGAGCGAGCGAAGCGAAGCAAGAGCAGCTCATAGCTAAGGGCTGCTAATGCGTTTGTGCATGTGTGACACACAACTGTTTTTCGCCTAGCACTAAACCAAATTCAAACTTTGTTTAAAACTGACGTTTAATGAAAAATTCTGTGCAATGTCAAAGCGCGCAAATGAACGTCAATGTGTCGCTAGGTTACGAACTCTAAAATCGTGTTGTTATGAGTTTAGCAGTCCAAGGGCAGATAAACATTACTTTCCGTCACATTTTTAGGGTTAATATGAGTTACTTTCACATATGCTAGGCGAAAATAGTATATTATTATACAAGTTTCACAAGAAGGCTTATTGTAACACGAGTGGGGTTGGGGTACGACTAGCGAAGCGTAGCGAGCTAGGAGTGGCCCAACGGAACAATGTTACAATGCCTCTTGTGAAACGTGTATAATATACTATTTTTTCTACTTTGCGTCACTTATTGAACAAAAATATGAAAAATATTGGATCTTCTTAGTATATGGGGAATTTTAGTTGTAATGCGTGGCAACACTGAAAACCTTTCGTTTTAATCAAAAGTCACATTAACAAGTTATTAATTTTTCTTATCCAGCTTCATTGTGAGTATATTTTTAAGTAACAAGTAAATACTGAGTTATTTTGTAAAATCTATTAAATATTTTCAATTAAAAATGACTAAAATTTCCCCAAAAACAGTGTCACAATGAGCTTCATTGTGAAACTGTTTTTGGTGTCACAATGAGTTCATTGTGAACGCAAAGTAGAAAAAAATATTTACGCAATGGTAATGTATTGTGCAGTGCCAAACTATGAAAATCATGATCCGAAGATTTCAAAAAGGATGCTCCGAAATCAAATGAAAAAGTAAGTAATTTAACGTTGATAAATTTGACAGATTACAGAATTCAAATTAGGAAAAGTTTTGTATATTAAGAACTTATGTATTACAGGTTTATCAAATGCAGACTGAATGAATAGATCTACAATTGGGTTATGAACGACATCAAGTGTGATATCCATTTCAGTACAACCTGCAGAGGTCCGGGAAGCAACAAATAAAACGTAGAACTGTACCGACATCGAATCTTCCAAGTATAACATAATTGTATTATGTAAAAAGTTTATAATAAAAGTTTATTTGCAAATATACAATACAAACAAGTCAAGCGACAGTGATTGATTAATTAAATTCACTTACGTAATTTTAATATTTTCAATGAATTTTAAACAACCCGCCATAAGATTTGTACATGCCTCGGCAGATAGATGACGCTACAATTTCGTGACTAAATTTTATATATGGAAGATTCCTTTCTATTAACATTAGTTTATAATCTGTGCTATAATGTCTACACAGTTCTTTAAGTGTCTACTTAAAGTTATTTTTCGTAATACTTGAATGTTATTTCATTATAACTGCACTGTCTCCATGGTTGTTATGCTATCCATAACGGCCTAGAAGGGTTATTCTGTAACTTATTAACAGGCTGTTAAAATTTAAGGGTACGTTAAAATTCAGATTAGAGTCTTATGATTGGCTGTTACTACGGTAACGAAATTTAACAACCCTTTAAATTTAACGTCTTCGATACAGAATAGGCCCTTAGGCCTGTTAAATTTTAACGGCCATCTATTTGCCCTGTATATAATACGTTGCTATAGTTACAACTAAATCACACTCATAATTCTGCCTACTTATCCAAGTTTATTATTATGAATGTTTTTGCCAAAATAAATATTTATTTCATCATTTAGTATTACGAAAAGTATAAAACAACATACGGCCGATATGCATATATAACAAACTCGGATAATTTATAGCCTCGGCCATAGAACTCATCCTCGTTCGTTATATCAAGCATATCGGCCTAATACCGTTATATACTATATTAATATCGACACATCACAAACATTAGGTCACATTTACTAGTATGTTTTAGTATTGACATCTGTCTTATTGTTATCAGCCAACTTATCTTACAGCCGGCTAAGAACTAGTCATTCCCACTCGAAGACCATTTTCAAAGGCAAAATTGTAAATAACAATTTGAGAAATCAATACGGTGACTTAATTAATAATGGAAGCGTCTCAAAACCGAAAAATAAAAGCTCCTTGATTTTCCGTGGAAAACCACGTAAGCAGAAAGACTGGGAAAATGTTTCATTTATGAGCCAACCGTGAGAAAGTGCAACTGACAGCGAACACTCGATAGATGACCTGTTCCAATTACAACAGAATATTGGATATTAATGACAATTTAGATGTCAGCTGGTGTTCTCGTTTGACCCAATTAAGCAAACACTCTCCTCTTATCTGACCGCTTCGCGGTAGTACAACAAACTATTAGCTAACTTCGTATTCGCGAGTTCATTTATACATATTTCAAATGAGAGCGAATGCTAAATATTTTAACGAGCACTTGTTATTCTACATCATTAGGTATTTAAGGTCGCTATAAATTAATCGATATTCCGACGAACACAAAAAATTGAAGAACATATTTTTTAAGAAAAAAAATTAATTTCACGTTCAAAATATATCACAAAACAAGTTATATAGTATTTCCAGCGATAGAAAGACAGATTTTGAATTTCGCGCCAATCTAGAAAAGTCAATAGTTACGTTCAATGAGACTATCAAAACTTATCATGTGATTAGTTTTGCAAGCAGCAAACAACGTCAAATTTAGATGTTACTGAACGGCATATCTTGAAATTTCTTGACAGTTTTCTAACCTTTTTTCTGAATAGTTAAACTTAAGATAAACAAGCGCCCTCATTTCTTAATTAATATTTAGAAAGTATTTTTAATTGTTTGTGCAGTAGGCTCTTGGTGAAACATTTTGAATAGATTGTAATAAAAGAACACTTGTATTTAACTGTTTCACAACTTTATTTCAGAAACTCTGACATATTGCAGTGGTATGGAATATTTTTCAAAGTTTTTTAATATGTCCCACGTTTTGGGAGTCAATTTTATGCTGTGTTATGGCCCCCAGTTGGGTGAAGCCAATTTTATGCTGTTTTGAGACTCTTTCAGATTTTTGCATTCGTTGCTTTTCTCAGGGTAATTTTTGTCGATTTCTCTAGCTTTATTTTTATTTTTGTTTATGGTTTAATCTTATTTGTTTATTGCTTTTCTTAATTTGTCGATGTCGGTGACGGCTCCTGCTCCTCCCCTGATGTACTTTTGCAGTGTATCTTGTAGGCTGGATTGTTCCTCGTGGAGTGTATTCATTATGTGATAAGTTTTGAATGTAAATGGCACTCACGAGCCCTTACATTCAAAATTACCGCGTCAGTGTTCGTGTATGTGTGTGTGTGAACTGTAAAACAGGTGAATAAATAAAAAGAGATTTTATGTAGAATGCGACAGAAAACAATGGTTTATTAAATCAATTTTCATGAAGTTGTCCAAACAAATACCGATCGTAAAGAGTTCAGGGAGGCGAATTTTTATTTGTTTGCAAGGTTTTTTTGCAAAACCAGCAATATTACTTAAGTTAATGCTATAAACGTTCCTAATGTGAATGTGAATTTGTGTCGTCGGCGGGCGAATATGGTATCTGTGCCGGTTGTTATAATTTACAATAGCTCACGCGGCGCCCTCATTAATTCAATTTCCGAACTCCGCGCTCCCGCTTACAGTTTCCAACAAACGTCCGGCCGTCAATTGCATTGATAAATCAATTATTCTAATTATTACAATTCTAGCCTTAAATTTTACGTATTTACATTTCAAAAATTCTAAATAATTTACTTATAATGTACATGTAATTTAAAATCACCTATTTCTATAAACATTTACACAAACTTAATATATTTGATAAAACGCTTGAATTTAATAATTGTAAACAAATAAATCCTGTAAAACATAAATAATACATTACTCTAAATTTCTCTTTACTATTTACAAATTATTTCATTGAAAAAGTCTTTCGTTCAGCTGATAAACACCGTAATATGTTTCGGTAAAGAAAAATTTACCATTCTCAAAGAGTATAAGAATAATACTAAATAAAAGTTTAGAGTTGGGGCGTTATATTGCCGGTCAAGTCCTTCCTTAGTTCCAGGTATTAATTTATAATTGAGCGTCAGTTTAAACCTACTTTATACAACTGGCTCTAAATGGCAAAAATCAAGTTAGAAAAGCAATCAGAGAATGTGTGATTTGTTTCAAGGCTAATCCGCAAATTTCAATTGAATTAATGGGAGAGATTCCTGAAGCGCGTTTAAATATATCCAGACCATTTTTATCATGTGGGATTGATTTTGCAGGACTGTAATAAAAGAACACTTGTATTTAACTGTTTCACAACTTTATTTCAAAAACTCTGACATGTTTCGGTAAAGCAAATTTACCATTCTCAAAGAGTATAAGAATAATACTAAATAAAAGTTTAGAGGTGAGGCGTTATATTGCCGGTCAAGTCCTTCCTTAGTTCCAGGTATTGATCTTTAATTGATGTATTAGCAAATTCAATGTGGTTGTTGGTTACTTGTTTGTTACTGTAAACCCGTTTTATTTCTAAAGTTTCAACTAAGTTTAGTTTTTTGCTTTTATATACATGGTGTAATAATTTACTGTCATCTATATCGAAGAAGTGGTTGTTGTCACTATTGTCAAGGCAATGTTCTGCGAAACCAGTGTTCTTAATGCTATGCATAATTGCTTTTTTATGCTCCTCTAGTCTAGTTTTTAGTTTTCTACCACTTTGTCCGATATAGATGGCTTCACAGTCTGAGCAGTTTATTTGATAGACACCTGTTTTGTCTAGTTTTGTAGTCTTTTGTTTGTTTTTGACAAGCACAGTACCGAGATTGCATTTGTTCACACTGACTATTTTAAGGTCCGTGACTTAGCGGTAAGTTAAATAGTCTGTGTATGTAACTGTGGAAAGCTGCCGTTTAAATTTTCAATTTTGATTAGATTGTGCGTGAATCTACGTGTACGTAGGCTTTCTGTAGATGCTATACGTTAGGTTATTGTTGTTTCGTTCGATGGTTAAATCTAAGAAGTTGAGATTTTTTTGTCTTTTTCTAATTCCATTGTAAACTGTATTTTATTATTTATAGTATTTAGGTGTGTCAGGAATTCTTGTATTTGTCTTTCTGTTCCTCGCCATACGCAGAAAATATCATCGACATACCTGGCCCAAAATTGTACGTGGTTAATATGTTTGTAATTACTATTGAATGGTTTTTCTTCGAAATCTGTCATAAAAATTTCCGCTAGCAGAAGGCTTAGTGAACTCCCCTTAGGTAGGCCGTTTATTTGTGTATAAAACCTGTCTTGGAATTTGAAATAATTCTATTGTATACTTATATATAGCATTTCCAGGAAAAGCTGTTTTTTCCGTTCGTTTATTTCACTATTATTGTTTTTTTCTGTTAATATGCTCTTTAATTTATCCATGGGTATCGAGGTAAAAAGGCTTTTAACGTCAAAAGAGATTAATTTGGCATTATTAGGTATTTTAATACCTTCTAGCTTCTTTACTAGATCTATAGTGTTTTTTACTGTTTTTGGATTCTGGGATTCTATAGTTTGAAGTAGTTCATTATTCAGATATTTGCATAATTTGTAGGCTGGGGCGTTTATGTAAGAAACAATAGGACGTATGGGTGTATTTTCTTTATGTAATTTAGGTTGTCCGTAGAGAATTGGAGCGCTGGGATTCATTAAGTGTACTGTTTTAGTGTTAGACTGGGGAAAGTTTTTTGTTAGTTTTTTGATGTCTTGTTGGTATCTGTTTGTGGGATCCGTTTTTAGTATTTTGAATTCCTCTGAGGCAAGTAAATCGTTAATCTTCTCAACATATTCAGCTTTGTTTATTATGGTTACAGTGTTACCTCTATCAGCTTTGCAAATAATAAGTTTATTGTTTTGTATTTTATCTTTAATGGATTTGATGGTGTATTTTTCTTTAGTGGAGTTGATACTACAGATTTTGTTTTTGTGTTTTCTAATGTGCGTTATGATTTGTTGTGTTTCTAAATTTGTGTTTTGTTTTGTATTGAGGGCTGCTATAGAGTGACAATTAAATTGTCTCTGTCTTTTTTTGTGTGTATATTTGGACAATGTTTGAATCCTTTCTCTAATAGTTCTGTTTCTGTTGTGGCTGATATGCTGTCAACAACTATACTAGACTTACTTTGTTTTAGTAAGATAAGAAAATAACTTTGAAATGTCTGTGGAAATAGGAATTCAAATTTGTGTTCTGTGCAATTCAAAGCATTTGATTTTAATGCGGTTTAAACACAATTCCATGTTAATTTTTTTACACTTTTTGAAAATTCATAACTTTTTCTATAGTAAAATATCAAAGTTGAAATTTTTACTGTAGTTTCCTCTTATACAGGTGGACACTCTGTAATTAGATGTTTATCCCATGTCCCACCAGAGATATCATGCTTCAAACTTTGGAAAAATCGTAAATTTTCAATTTTTAAAAAGTCATAAAAAGTAAAGGACACATTTATCAGTATTATGACTCTAGCTATAGTGAATACAGTAGTATATGTAGTTGTAATTAAAAGATCAAGTGTGATATACCACTTCATCATAAACTTAGGTTCCAAAAAGAGGCATTTGTTAAATTCCGTTGCCAAACTTTAAGGAACATTTTCACCTATAAGGAAACAGATAAGGCTTTTTATGCTGAGACACAAAATTACAGAGGAGGAAATGCTGAATAAAATGGTCTTTGTTGCAGTGTACTAGCATAATCCAGTCCTAAGAAAAAAAAATAAGTTTACGTTAATGTCTGCAAACTCCCTAATTGGTACGCGTTGCAAAACAAAACTGGTCGCCACAAGCAAACGGGTTGAGATTAAAATTTAATAACATCATTTTTATACTCCCAGTACATATGGCAATAATATATTAAAAAATTAAAAATATTGAAAATGGTCAAGTAACTTTCGTTGGATCACTTCATATGGAATGACCCTTATGTGAGTTATCAAACCAGCGGTGCAACCACTAGTATGACATAACACATAAGAGACCATAGAAAACAAAATTTGCGACGTGGCTGCTGCGGCGCTGCCTCGAGTGTGGCGCCTACTTCAAGCATCCTGAACCAATGCTGACATGAGCAGTAAAAATTTAATGTTGTTAAATTTATAGCGTTTTCGATTGACCGCACTAGTGCGCACTTAGAGTATCTTCATCTCGTGTTATTACATGAGATTAAAAGAAGATGAAAATACGCTGAGTGCAACTGGTGCATGTGAATTGAAAACGCTATTAATTAGTTAAATACATCTTCTTTATGACATGTTTGCTATTTATTTGTTTCTTTTTGTTTCGTACCCTGCATACCAACGTCATAGATTGATTAAAACATTAGTAGGACCGAATTTTAATAATTTAAAAATGTCCTCCTTTTCCTTGCAAAGTCCTCCTTTTTGTCATGAAATGTTTTCCTTTGCCAGCAAAGTCAATGGTAAGCCTAGAAATGATTGATAATAGCACAATAATAGGCAACATGAACATTTTTTAAATTTTGTTTTATTTGAAAGCATATGAATATACGATAATTTAAATAAATTTATTTTTTTATAAGTGAATACATATTAAAGTTGTAATTAATAAAAGAAATTTGAATATATTAAATTTTCGCCAAAACGCACATTTGAATCGTGTAACGTCACTGTTCATTAGCCGTCAAATCGTAAGTTGATTACAAGTACGCACAAATAAAATATCTTATCATTATTGATGCTGTGCCACAGTGTAAAAGTACCGAGTGATCAACGGAATTCATAATTAGAGGAGGCCGTGATTTGTGCTATTTTATGCTGTTTGTTGGATACACTGAGAAATTAAAAATAAATTGACATTTGTTACATTTGAGGTTATGCTCGTGCGGTGGTAGAGTTATTTTGTACGGACCTGTTTTAAATCCTTTTTTAAAATATTCCAAATTCCACGAAGCAAAGCCGTTTCTTGAGCAAACCTACGAAGAAATTTCTTTGGAGATTGCAGCATTCTCGCTTCAGCATTATGCACAACATCAGGCGTTCGCTTTTTTTGACCATCACTACCTGGTTTTCGAGTAATAGTCCCCGTTCACGAAGTTTTCTAACACACAGATGAATTTGTTGCACTAAATGAACTGGAAAATTGGGTAAAGCTTCCCGAAAATCTTCGATGCAGCGGGAATTGAATAGCTCCGTGTCCCATTTTCTTGTTTTTGTGCATTTCTTTAAATAACTTTCAGTGAGAAAAATATTATGTCGAACATCGAACATTTTTAAAAATAAATGTCACTTTTCTGACACTTATAATTTTTAATTTCAAGCTGTAAGCTTGCGTTACCAATTTTATGGTAAATATCACAGCCTGCTCTAAATAAAATTCCGTTGATCGCATGGTATCTTTTTTAAAGCGCCGAATATATTCTTTATAAACATACCAAAAATGTAGAGAAAACTGCGGTTATAAATGTGACATTTCTTCTTGACATTTAAAATGTATCCCAATCCCGTGTTCTTCAAGTTCGTGCAAAAAAAAATTAATGGCGTATTTGGTAACAGATATTCTCACGAATACACCAAAATTAAAACGAAAAAATAATAAGAAATTCATACCGACATCCGGTAATTTCTTGTGAAATGTTTAGAACCGCTAGACGCAACGGACGGTGACCTTCACCCACAATAAATGTTCGAAGTTCCCCCCTGCGCGAGACGTAAACTTACCGATTAAAGTGCCATTTAACACATATGCATGTTGTGAACATTAAACAGACCATCCCTTGTAAACATGTTATTAACAAAGTTCGGATTGTCCGTCTGTTCCCAACCACCGACAAAATCGCATGCGTTTGAGGTAATCTGCGAGCATCAGAGCTTGCACTCTTTGAAAATGGAACGGGTAATTGTTCCTCACGAATAATTTGCCAAACAACAAACTGCACAACTGATACAAAGGATCTGCTATTTGGCAAAGGGCGATTTCGGTTACGCTAGCTGTGCATACAAACGACTTGCAGCCAACGCATAACCACATTCGCCGTAAATTAAAATCATGTCCACAATAACACTATTGGAAAATTCGGCCATATTTTCAACGCTGTTATCTGAGACGAAGCGCGATTGAGAACTGAGTAACTGACCCACTTTAACAGCAAATAACAATAAATCCAATAATCTCAAAAATGCGACATGACACCTTTATCCACTCGGGTCTTCATTTATTAATCAATTGTTATAGAGAAACTGCTTCATTCTATCACTTTTAATGTCAACTTTCACTGGTTTCATTTTTTGCATGAAGTTAAAAAACAGCCTGTATACAATATAAAAAGAGCAAATATTCAAACATTGCCAATAAACTACATACAACATAAATATCAAGTGAAATATTTACTGAACACTGACGTCACAACCAATGAGAAGCCGTTCGAAATCACGTGATTTATATTTGAATAATTTTCGATTTTAATTATTATTATTAATTATTTTGATCACTGTTTAGGAATGTTGATACGTTGTATGTTCAAAAAGATTTCCGAAAACATGACAACTAGGTATCTAATTGTACATTGTAAATTTTTGTTTTCATTTTTAATTACTCGATTAATTTTCTTATAATACACCAAGTGATAAAACGAAATCCGAATTTCGTACTGCAAAAACCAAAAAGGTAGGCACGATTTACGCATGTACGATTTTATCGATGATAAAATAGCTCAACGATAAGAAACAAATAAATCTGACCTCTAATAGGTTTTTTCATTTCCACGACGCGAAAATCAATACACAATTGTAACGCACCCACCAACACAAATATGATAGCATTTCCCTGCAATCGTAAAACTTACAAGCAATATACGTATGTGTGCATAAATAATGTAGATATGACGACCCCTTAGAATTACAAAAAATGAATCTAGTGTGAAAAGAAATGTGTTAAATTCAATCTAATTAGTTTAAGATAACGATGAGATAATATTAAACAAACACGATCTACAATATGTGTTAGGATTGAGTTTACAAGAGGAAAAAAAAATTAAATTTTACACAGTACATATTCCAAAGGAATTTTAAAAAATTTATTTCAAGAAATCCATAACAGTTATAAGGAGCTACGATGTGGACTTGAATTATGTACTGAGAGGGGCGGTGGGTTAATCTAATATCGAGACATTCAAAAAAAACCTCACCTAAGCAGACCGAGGAAAAAAAAAGTATATCTTTCCCTAATTGTATAAAGCATCTATTTTTGTACCTTAAACTTTTCTAAAGTCCTCATACGCATCCCTCATTAAATATACCCAAGTTCCATTGACTTTACTACTATTTCTAAAATAAATTTCGACCGGAAGGCGTTTTTGTTCTTCATCAAACGTAAATTCTATATTTACGTAAAACGTTTTCACGAATTTTGACGTCTTAATTTAACTTGAAGGCTTCCGCGGCCGTCGTCCATATTTGAATTGGCTTCCGGTTGGAACCGCGTCACGTTGACTTCTACTGCCGACGTTTCGTTCTTCATTGCAGAAGAACTTCTTCAGGGCTGCTGCTGCTGGTGGTGTTGCTGCTGCTTCGGGTTAGTCGTTGAGTCTCAATTTTTTTCTTATTTTGTAAAATTAAAATTATTTGAATTATTATCATTATTCTGAATGTATTGAGAAATCAAATTTAATTAAAGTGAATTTTTGGCGTTGCAGCGTTTTCATTGACAATTTCGAAATAATTTAGATAAGAACGTCATCAAATTTGTGTTCGCAAAAATAGTCGCTTTTAATAGTTATGACCAGACTGTGGAAGTTTATTATTATTTTTCTTTATTCACTAAAAAAACGTACAACTTATACTATACATCAGATGGTACAAATATATGTATATTTACAAAGTGGGTGTACATTATTTTTAGGTCCATATTTGGGGTCCCAGGTTTGCTTCCGCAGTCCTCAGGGAACCTGTGTGTTACAGTTGTTGCTTCCATTTACCACAATAATTCGGTTTTTCTTCAGCTTTCCTCTTACTTTCTGAGTTCATTTCTGGCTATTCTACTAACATTATTCTTGCTAGTTTTTTTTTTGTTTTTTTTGTGTATTTTTGTATTTTTTGTATATATATATATATTTTTTTTGTATTTTTTTGTGTATTTTTATATATTTTTTGTATTTTTTGTGTATTTTTGTATTTTTTGTATATATTTTTTTGTATTTTTTGTGTATTTTTATATAATTTTTTTGTATTTTTGTATTTTTTTTTTACACTAACGTTAGTTTGTGCATGTTCATATCACTTTCCTAATTATTCCAGCTGTCTTCAAAATTGCTGTTTTTTGAAGGGATTGCACAGAATGTTGTCCAGGTAGATTCTCTAGCGAAGTTAGCAAATTATGATTGACTACTCCAGTGGCACCAATAACTATGGGTATTACTACAGTTTTTGTATTCCACATTCTCGCTATTTCTATTTCTAAATCTTTGTATTTCAATTTCTTCTCCGCTTCTTTCTCTTTTGTATTGTAGTCATCAGGAATGGCGACGTCAATTATCTTTGTTGTCTTGTGGCGTTTATCTGTTACTATTATGTCCGGCTTATTTGCTTTTATATTTCTGTCTGTATGTATTTGCATGTTCCAAATTATCTTTGCATTTTCATTTTCTATTATTGTTTTCGGTTGATGTTGATACCACCTCTCATTTACACTGATATTGTAAGCTTTGCATATATTGTAGTGAATATGTGACGCTACAGCGTCGTGTCTTTCTATATATTCTTTTTTTGCGAGAAAACTACAGCCTGCAATGATATGAAAGATGGTTTCGTTCTTTTCACCGCAAAGTCTGCATTTTGGATCCACATTTTGCTTCATTATGTTTTTTCTGTAATAATTGGTAGCAATTGCTTGGTCTTGTGCAGCTATTATAAGTGCTTCCGTTTCTCCCTTCAGATCTCCTTTCTTTAGCCAGCAGCATGTTTGTGCCGTATGTATATGTGGTTTGTTTATTTCTTTCGCATACTGTCCATGCATAGGTTTTTCAGACCATGTCATTTCATTGCGCCTTTTTTCTAAGGACTTGGCTCGTGTTTTTAGCTCTCTCGCTGCATCTATTGGACATACGTTGCTTGTGCTTTCTATGTTTGACAGTTTTATGTCTTGCATGTATTTGGTTGCTTTTTTTGTTATTTATTTTAGGATTGGTTTACTGTTTTCATGTTCTTTTAATTGTCTTACTATTTCTTCTCTGAGGTTATTTATATAATGCGCTAGCCCCATGATTTCTATTCTGTATTGCTCTTCTAAATTTATTAGACCTCTCCCTCCTTTGGTTCCATGCACGTAAAGCCGGTGGACGTCGGCTTTAGGGTGATGTTAGTGTCCTATCGTGAGGAGTTTTCTAATTTTACTATCCATTTTTCTGATTTCACTCTCTAACCAATCTAGGATTCCAAAACTGTACGTAATTACCGGTAGGGCATAAACATTTATTGCTGTTATTTTGTTTCTTGAGTTCAGTTGTGTTTCCAAGATTTTCCGTATCCTTCTGTATGCTTCTTTGGAAACCTTCACCTTCATTTCCTCACTTTGTATACCTTCTCGTTCTTCTACTCCTAAGTATTTGTATACTTCATTGTTGTCTAGGCTTTTTATAGTTGTATCCATGTCAAGTTTTATGTTTTCAGATGTTGTTACTTTTCCTCGGGTGTAGGTGACTTTAGCGCACTTTTCTGTTCCAAGTTGTAATTTAATATCGTCGCTAAATTTTTTTACAACTCGTATCATTTTATTTAGATCATTGTCACATCTTGCAAATATTTTTAAATCGTCTACATATAGTAGACGCGTTATTGGTTTTTCATGCTTTGAGACGGTACCCCCCTGTTGTTTTTTCAAGTTCTTCTGACAAAGGGAAGAGGGTTATGCAAAAAAGTAGGGGTGAGAGTGTGTCGCCCTGAAAGATACCTGATTTTATAGTGATGTCTCTTGTTTTTATGCTTTGATCATTGAGATGCAATTCTACATTCGTTTTCCACTGCCTCATACTGCTTTCAATAAATCTAAGCATTTGACCATCTACTTTTAGAAGTCTTAACATTTCTGAGATCCATGAATGCGGAATGCTGTCGAAAGCCTTGCGGTAATCAATCCAGCTCATACTTAGATTTTTGCTCTTTTTTTTGCTGTCGTTCATGATCATTTTGCTTACCAATAACTGATCTTTGCAGCCGTAACATTTTTTGATGCATCCTTTTTGTTGTTCGGGGGTGCACTTATTTTTCAAAAGGTGTTCGTAAAGGCGTTGAGGCAATATTGCTGTTAAGATTTTGTATGTAGTGGTTAAACAAGTTATTGGTCGGTAGTTTTTCGGGTCGTTTAGATCTCCTGATTTCGGTAGTAGATATGTTTTACCATTAGTTATCCATTCAGGGATTCCCGTTTCTTCACTGATCAGCTTATTATAAAAGACAACTAGGTATTTATGCACGGCTGTTAAGTGTTTCAGCCAGTAGTTTTGTACTCCGTCCACGCCTGGCGCTTTCCAGTTAGATGTCTTTTTAACTGCTGATCTTACTTCTTCTTCTGTGATATCTTCCCATTTCATTTTTAACGTCTCGCTTTTTTTGTTATATCTTTCTGTCCAATCTGATGCGTCATGTATCGCTTCTCTCTCCCAGATCGAACTCCAGTATTTTTCTATTTTTTCTTTATTAGGGGGAGTATCTACCTTACATTCACTTTGTGTTAGTTTTCTGTAAAATTTTTTGCTATTTTCTTGGAAAAGTTTGTTATCCTTATATTGCTGTATTCTTTTGTTGTACCTTCTGATTCTTGCTGCTTTAGCCTGGATTTTTTGCTTTAAGATTTCTATTGTTTCTTCTTCGTCATTAACATTTCTGATATTGTAAATAGATATTAATCTTTTTCTTTTAATGGCAACTTTTTGACTGGGGTTATTATATTTCCATAAGGATTGCTAGATCTTTATTATTATTATTATTATTATTATTATTATTTTTATTATTATTTTTATTATTATTATTATTTCATTACACTCCACAGCTATTGCCAATTAAGGAGCATGTCTAGATACTATTGCTTGCTAGTTGAAAAATTTTTGAAATAGCTCAAAGCTATATTTTTCAATTGTTTGATGGAACAAACGTGGATGTCTGCCTTATCAGATAATATTTCGTTATGAAGACTTGTCATAATGTAAATTGGTGACCGTTTTAATAAATTGGTGCGTGTTTTAGGACACTTAAGGGCACATTTTAATCTAGTATTTACTGGTACTCTAAAATTAATTTGCGATAATAAAAATTCTTCCTGAATCACATTATTAAGTAACTTATGTAGATTAACTAATGCTGAAACAATTCTCCTAGTCTCTAAACTATTATAATTAAAAGATTGTAATAACTTATTGTAGTCGACAGATGCAGGGAAGTTTAGGCACTAAAAAATTCAACTTTAGGCGCCTAAAAAAGGCTCATATACAGGTCTTTCAAAAAGTGTGCTACAAGAAAGCACAGTTTCGGAACGAATTGAAATAATCACTCAGAACCAAATGAAATAATCGAGAAATAAGAACCAATTCAATGTTTTCCCATTCATATTATTTTGGCGGACACTTTAATCCAACGAGTATTTCCTAATGTAGTGTGTAGGGGTTCAGAATAAATTGTGATTTTTTTATTTTTGAGATAGAAGGCTGTAATTTCATATTTAGCTATAACTTTTAATTCTGAAAAACTTATTCTTATGACATTTTGCTGTATCTTGTAAAATAAGGGTACTTTACTCTTAAGCCGTCTTCATGTCTCGGTGTCCACGCTGTATACCGTTCAAGATAAATTTCATCTGACATTTTCCAATTTGACTTTAAGGGATGCAGAAGCGTTCTGCGTCAACAAATTTTTATAAAAACCGATAATAAGAAACATTCCCATTTGTAGCACACTTTTTGAAAGACAGTGTATAAGCAAAATAGGCACAAATAAAGTATAAATAGTCTCCAAAATATTTATACAATAGAATTGATTACAATAAAAAAATCAAGTAAATTATAGGCGTATTTTATTAATTTGAATTTTTAATATGCGTACATACGTATAATACTAGTAGAACGTTAAATTTAATGTTTCTTATTTATTGGTAATTTGATTCACAATAAATAACTAAAATAATTTCTAAATTCTTAATTTCTGGGGTGAAAGAAAAGGCATTCGGTTTTAATATACAGGCTGTTTCACGACCTTTCCGACAAATTGGAGGAGGTGATAGTAGAGTTAAAGGGGATAAAAAAAAGTCCCCTACCAGTTTTGTCTTGGAAGCTTTTTTTTCTAGCGAATCTGACCCAAACGTATGGGAACTGCAGAGACTGCACGTGATACATATTTGCATGTTATAAGCAAGTGTCGGAGCACGTCCAGGCACCGTCTCGCATCGAGTATACGGAGAATTAATGAAAACACAGCGGTTTTCAAACGGTGAAGGTCGCTGTTCAAAAATTCTTATCTCGGTAACTGAGATCGAAAAAAAATTATTACATGCCTTTCTAACTCTGTAGTGTCTCTAATATTATACCCCGAAGTTTGTCGGAAAGGTCGTGAAACACCCAGTATATTTTTTTAAATTTAAGCCGACCGATTAAATAAAAATCAAATGACCCACGCGCCCATCCAGTTCGGCATAAGACGCGTCCGGACATATAAGGCCGCGTCCAATCACATAACAGAACTTTGTAACGTAACAAATTTTCATGTTCGACGAAAAATTACGCTCAAATGTTACAAGGAAAATTGAAAATCCCCGTCCACATATATAACAAAAGTTCGTAACACAACGCGTTCGCGAACAAATTGGAAGGTACTGTGTAACGCTGCGCTGCACAGTGGGCTTAAACAGATATTTAAGGGAACTTTATTCAAAAAATCATATATTTTATTGATATCAAAAAATAACACATTTAGTTTAAGCAGACTCTTATTAAGTTGGAACGAACCCCTATTTGACTGAAAATGTATCTAGATGTTTTTTTGTGTTGAAGAAACTGAAAGAATAGTGTTGACTGTGACTGTCATTGTTTCATTTGATTCTACATCATTTCACAATGTTATTCAGTATTGTTTATCAATAAATATTTTTGTTTTTGCAATGTCGAACATCATCGAAGGTTTACAGATGTTTACAGTGTATTAATTTTGCTGTATCAACGAATGAATATTATGAAGCACATTTGATTTGTCTAGAATTGTCTCATATTCTAAAAGCCACATCTTTTTTTGCAAGAGATTGCATATCACTAATTATGTATTTTGTTATTCTCAAAAATGCAATATTTTGTTTTCTAATCAAAATACTTGCCCAAACTTGCCCCTTTTCTGACTTTTTTGAATTATTGTTTGTTAGAGGTAAAACGAAATACAAGAATTTATTCGAAGAGAGGTTAACTTATAAACATTTAACTCATGTAAAAATGTAAACAATTAAAAGTTTTTGTGTTTAGTAAAGACAACATGACGGATTTACAACATTTAAATAGAAAAAATGAATATTTTATTAAAACTATAGAAGAAAAATGGAAAAAATGTAATCGAATCTCATCGCGGTTTTTTGATGGTAATTGTTCACGATTAGAGAAAGCTTATCAATAAATAAGTATAAAAAATTAACTGTAACTTCTATTTAAAATTTTTTTATTTTATTTTTACTAAGATATTACAACATCAAAATTATCTAACTACTTAAATCATTAATTTCTTTGCAGTTAGCATATTTTTTTAGCTATAATTTCTTAATATATTCTTCACCTCTAATAAATTCTAGTTACACGTAATTATGCCTTTTTGGGTCATTTTTTAAAAAGACTGATCTTTCATTATTGATTCAATAATAAAGTTCTGCTAATTTACTATGTGAGACCACTGTGCGCTGTTGTGAAACATCGCTCTGCAACAAACGTGTTTGCAACGGCGTTCACTGCGATCCATTCAATGTCGGTATTTTGACGACACATCAAAGGAAAATACAATATGGTTCATTTCTCATCTACACATCCCTGTATTTTTTTGTATCGATTTTAAGTTTTAAATTTTAAAACCTTTTGTGTTGCAAGCCATGACCTACTATGGTTGAAAACAAATTTCAAAAAATTTTTAAAAAAACATAGTAGGCCTTGTTTGATCAAAAAATTATTAAAGAAAAGTTGTTTAAAACTGCGAAATGACCCCAAATCCACCCAATGGGTGAAAATTTTTAATTGTTTTAAATAATTAAATACATATATCAGTTAAATAAGATTTATTATTTTACAGAACACTGAAACTAACTAACTAAAACACTGAGAACTTAAAAAAACAGCAATTAACATATTTCCTACAGAACTCATATTTATTTTATTAGTATTTTAAACGGATGATTACAAATAATAATTGATGAATACAATGAATACGAAAAACATGAAAAATGGACGCACTAACGTTCACGTGTTTACGCGGCACTACAGCTTCAACTACTAGTGTTTCGTGTCGATCTTATGTCCTTTCTTCGGTACCTCTTGTTCCAGGAAAAAACAGCCCTTTTAGGGTACGTCCGCAAAAACACAGAACTTGACGGACACGAGTCGCAATGCACTATCGCACGCGTAAATTCCAACACTTCCCCTCGATGAGTGTCCAAAAACACAAAAAAAACTAGGGATTAAGGGTCACCAAGACAATCCATTCCAGACATCATGACGCACTTCACATGTTTTGCCCTTGCTAGCCCCTTGGTCAAGAAATCGGCTATCATCTCGACGGTGGACACATGTCCAATCTTCATCTTCCCGGACTTCAAAGCATCGCGTATGAAATGATGACGTATGTCAATATGTTTGCTACGGCCATGGAAAACAGGATTATCGGCCAACTTTAAAGCACCCATGTTGTCGTTGAGAATCGTAAAGTTTTGCAATTCTTCATACCCCATCTCTTCCCCGAAGTTTCGTAGATATATGGCTTCCTTGGCCGCCTCAGTCATTGCCATATACTCGGCCTCGGTTGAAGACAACGCCACCGTACGTTGCTTTCTCGAGTCCCAGGAAATGGGACTACCGTTCAGTATAAAAATGAAACCCGATTGCGATTTTCTGTGGATGGGACAGTTGCCCCAGTCGGCATCGACGTATCCCTTTATCAGAGTTGAATCCTTTTTATATGCGAGCCCTAAGTCGGCGGAGCCTTTTAGATAACGTAATACTCGCTTCGCTGCCTTCCAATGCGTGTCCTTATAACAGCTGTTGAATTGACCAAGTGAGCTGACTGCGAAGCTGATGTCGGGCCTTGTGGTCACGGCGAGGTAAGTCAAGCATCCTACCAGCTCGCGATACGGTAGACGCTTTTCCTCGTCCGTAGGCTCTTCCAGTTCCCTCGAAAATTTCACGTTTGGGTCCAAAGGGGTACTTAAAGGATTGCAGGCTTCCATCCCAAATCGTTTCAAGATGTCCTTGATGTAACCTTTCTGGTGAAGTGTAACCACCCCGGGATTCTGACTGAACTCGATTCCTAGACAATGACTTATTTTTCCGAGATCCTTTATCTCGAACTGACTCGCCAGGAAACGCCCAAGCTTGTCAATCATGTTGTTATTTTTGGATGACGCTATGATATCGTCAACGTATGTTGCGATGATCATAAGATCCTTCCCCTCTTTTACGTAATATAAGCACGGGTCAGCTCTTGATTGGGTCGCACCATGCTTCTTTAAAGCCTGATCGAGCGTTAGGTGCCAACTTCTTCCGGCTTGTTTCAGGCCGTACAAGGCTTTCCTCAAGCGACAGACCTTGTCACCGTCTTGGATATCCTTTAGTGAATTTGATGCCATCTTTCTGATCCCTTCGTCGCCTTCGGAATCCAGTATTTTCTGCAAGGCCAACGATAATTCCTTGGGGGTAGTCCATAAACACTTCCTCTTGCAGGTTGCCATTTAGGTAGGCAGTGGTCACGTCAAAGTGTCTGATGGTCATATCTCTGCGAGCAGCCAGAGAAGCCATGAGTCTTATGGAGCTCATCCGCGCAACGGGTGCGAATGTGTCTACGAAATGCAGCCCCGGTTGCTGTGCGAATCCTTGGGCGACGAGCCGTGCTTTTCTTCTCTCAAGGGTTGCATCGGCATTGTACTTATTTCTCAGTACGATGCGGCTCCCAATCACCTTCTTGTCCTTCGGTCTGTTCACCAGCGTCCAAGTGTCGTTGCGCAGAACGGACTTGACTTCGGCACAAATGGCGCTTAGCCATTCATCTGCCTCTGGACTTGACATTGCCATCTTCATCGGCATTTCAGAAAGGAGTGCGAACACGCGCTCGTTCATCAAGTTCGCCTCTTCTTTCACCATCTGGTAGCGTTTGCGAGGTCTCCCCCTTGATCCATCCCTCACGATTGATGGTCTTCCGCGTGTTCTTCGGGGGTAGTTCCTCTCTTCCGGTGGATTGCCGTTCTCTACCGCCACAGGTAAGGGTTCTTCTGGAGCAAGGTCATCTGTCGTTGGTCCTTCACTTTCCGTCTCTGCAGACCTCCACTCTAGGTCCAGTTCGCCGGGGTTCGACGAAGGGCTTGAGATCCTCGTGTGGGTATCACTTGTCCCAGTGTCATCAAGGAAATGTTCATCAGCATGCGTTTCAGCGGGAGATGCTTTGAAGAACTTCACATCCCTCGCTATCACGGTTTTCTTCTTCTCCGGGATTCAGATGCGATATCCCTTCGCTTCTTCACCGTATCCTATGAATATACCATTCTCACCTCGGGCGTCCAGCTTGCTTTTTCCAGGTTCATTGCATCGGACATACGCGGGGCAACCGAATTCTTGAAGATGGGTCACGTCCGGAACCTGTCCTGTCCACAACTCGAACGGTGTCTTACCGTTCAGCGACCTTGATGGGCATCGATTTCGGAGATAATTCGCGACGTTTACAGCTTCTGCCCAAAAACTGCTTGGGAGTCCTGACTGAATTAACAGGCATCTGGCCATCTCGACAATTGTTCTATTTCGTCTTTCGGCGACGCCATTTTGCTCCGGACAGTAGGGCACGGTGAGTCGTCTCGCTATGCCGTGACTCTTAAGAAAATCGTCGAAAGCTTTATTAGCATACTCCTTCCCATTATCCGACTGTAAGATTTTCACTCTTCTGTCTTGCTGGTTCTCGACCCTGGCAATAAACTCCCTCGTGACCTTGAGCACCTGGTCCTTCGTTCTGAGGAATCGTATTTCACTCCATCTCGAATGATCGTCGATGAACTGTACGAAATATTTTGAACCACCGTGAGACTCTACGCGCATGGGACCACAGATGTCCGTGTGTACCAGACCCAAGATTGTCGTTTCTCTGGTAGATTCCTTTGGGAAAGGGGTTCGAGTCATCTTGCCCGCGGGGCATACCTTGCACTCAAAATTCGTGTCGAATCGGATACCTTCCATGCCTCGAATACAACCGCTTCGTTGAGCTTTCATCATGTCTTGCACATTTAAATGCCCTAGTTTACGGTGCAGGGACATGCCGATTTCTGTTTTTGACTCGATATTCATGGCCGACTGACGATGAATGTTTACTTCGCGTTCGTATACGTAATACAACCCGTTGTTTCGAACGGCTCTCAGTTTTTCATTTCCGTCGCGGTCGAGCACAATTGCGTGATCCTTTTTGAAAATGACTTCAAACCCGTGATCAGTGATTTTTCCTACGGATAACAGGTCGGTGTGCAAATTCGGAACGTGCAAAGTTTCATTCAATAGGACCGCGTGCCCTCCTCCAGACGTATCAGTTTCTAAAACGACCGTTCCTTCCGCGTTCGTCACTATCGAAGAACCGTCCGCGAGATTGATCTTACCGATTTTGGATTCAGTCACTTCGGAGAATTTTTCGATATTTCGACAAAAATGTGCCGTCGCGCCGCTGTCCAAACACCATTTGCGCGTTCCGTCAGTTATAAATGCGTGCGACGCGTCTGTTACGCACATGCTGACCGCGTTTTTAATCGAATGCGCACTTCTATTTCTCGTCGGACACTCCGCGGCTTTATGTCCAATTTCTTTGCATTTGTGGCACTTAAACGGAAACGATTGTTTCTTTTCTGATCGCGTTGCATCACTTTTGTCTACCTTCTTATTGTTTTTGGAATATTTTTGATAAAAATTTCGCTTACCCGTAAACAGAGCACTCGATGATGCTTCACACGCGCCCTTCTTTCTCGCTTCACTTTCTTCGATTATTATTATTTTTAATACGTCCGGGGCCGGCAATTCATCCCGCGATTCGATCGCGCACCGAAAATTTTCGTAACTTGATGGCAGGCTGTAAAGCAACATGATCGACAACATGTCTTGATCCATAATTACCTCCATCTCGCTAAGCTTGTCGACGGCGTCGAAGAAGCTTCGAATGTGTTCGCGCACATCGTTGTCCTCCGGCATCCGTTGCAGCATCAAGCATTTCAAGAGCGTTGCTTTTCGAGCTGGCCCTTTCGACTGATAGATGCTCTCCAACTTCATCCATACTTCGCGAGAAGTTGTGCAACCCTTCACTTGCTTGAGTTCTGAAGCACTTATCGAAAGAATTATGTCCGAACGCGCCTTGTTGTCACTTTTGACCCAATCCCGCACTTTTTTCTCGGAATCCGCGTCGTTCGGTACTAATTCTGGTTTCACAGATTCACCGCACACATACGTCCACTCGTCGTTTTTTATCAAGAACGCTTCCATGTGCATTTTCCACGTGTCATAGTTCTCTTTGTTCAGAGTTTCAATTCTCGACAACGTGGTGACGCTCATTTTTCGAAAATATTCGTGCAGTCGAATTATTTGTAATATTTGGCGTTAACTGGGCACATAACCTATTAGTATTTTAAACGGATGATTACAAATAATAATTGATGAATACAATGAATACGAAAAACATGAAAAATGGACGCACTAACGTTCACGTGTTTACGCGGCACTACAGCTTCAACTCCTAGTGTTTCGTGTCGATCTTATGTCCTTTCTTCGGCACCTCTTGTTCCAGGAAAAAACAGCCCTTTTAGGGTACGTCCGCAAAAACACAGAACTTGACGGACACGAGTCGCAATGCACTATCGCACGCGTAAATTCCAACATATTTAAATGCAGCAAATTTTTCTTATTATTTAAAACTATGAACTATTCTCATATTTTTTATAAAGTACAACTTTTTAAATATTTTTAAATTTAAATTTTGCTTTCAATAAAACTCATTTTGAATGTAAATTACGAACAAGTTTATAGTAAAAATTTTGTGTTGAAATGTATATTTTCTGCCTTCGTATCAAATTTGAATTTATAAAACTTATGTACGAACTTCACTGACGATTTGCTTGTATAATATCTAAAATAACTCATTAAAAAATGTTAATTGTCACCTATTTATTGGCAAAATTGTAAATAGTTTTTACTTAAATGTTTGTTTTGTCGATTTTATTATATTCTTTTATTTAGAGTACCTATACATTTTAACACGCCATAATTCTTGTGATGCTGCTTTCGTCACAAATAAAATATTTTATAATTTGTTATTGAGAAAGTTATTTTTAAGCTGGTAGATACACACTGAATTTCTTTCTCCTATGCCATTTTTGCCAATTATTCTTTCAAGTTCATCGATATTAGAACTAACCTTAGCATTGAAATCTCCAATTATTATGAGTGTTTTTTTTAACTGGATATTCATTACACTATTTATATAAATCTTCAAACTCGGCTACTGTGAGCAAAGCAGGTGATTATTGATAGTTTGTTGTCATTTAGGTTTACTCTTGCCTTGGTAATTATGTCATCAACTAGATATTATCAGCGCATTCTATGCTATTATTGTTATCATTTTCTGCCTCTCTAATAAATATTAGAAGAGGAAAAAAAAATATTAGAAAAGGAAATCCTCTTCTTTGCTTTGGTTACGGTGGTCGTGATTTGAGATGCGACCATTAGGCAACCACGATGGGTATGAGTTCCGTTTAGAAAACTAAACGCAGCCTTTATACTAAGTTTATTGGCGAACTAAATAAATTCTCTAATTATTTTAAGTAATTTTGGGAAAAAGAGGCTCTACTTCTATGTTAGTATTAAGGAATAAACGCTGGAATTTATGAAATAATGTCTAGGTGCGATTTACGCCTATGTCGTCCGGTGATAAAGTTTACGATTTTTATTGCTGGAAATCAATTGTTAATTTCACATCGGTCTGCATTTCCAGTAATGATTTTCGCTGTCGAAGCAAAATTTTATTTTCCTGGCCCTGTAAATTTCCAAATTGGACTGTGGATCGGCTATTAGTAAAAGAAAAAATAAGCACACTTTAGTAAGTGTTTAACTGGAGCACAACAGAATAAAACATTTTAAAATTTCAGGATTTCTTCGCTGTGTCATATGAGTACTGAAAATTCTGATTCCGAAGTTGTAAACTGTACGATTTCAAAAAAGAAAAAGAACGTTGGACTGGATTGACTATTGGTGAAGTAAGAAAGAGAAATATTATTCTAACACTAGTAAAATATTTTAAAATTTTATGTTTTTTTTTTGGTGTAAGGATGCATTTTTAGTAGTTTTTTTTTGTGCCAAAGCAAGTTATATACCTATATTGTCTGCATAAATTACAAAATATGAGAGTGTAAAGAGATAAAATTCTCATTTCAAAGTTGTGAAAATTGGCTATTAGAGAAATAAGAAGCAAAAATTTCATTAATATCAGTAAGTTTTAAATTATCCATTGAATTTTACATTGTGCACCAATGCGTTATAAACACAATGAATAAAATTCGTTCTGCAGTGCACAAGGGGGACGGCCTGAGCTGAACCACTGAACACATAATGGAGCGAAGAGCAAAGCATCGATGAAAGCAAAAAGCAAAGCTCAATACGTGGGAGTGTTGAATATACAATATGCAAAGAATAGATAAGTTATACAAGAAGGGACACTTGAACAAGGAAGTGCAAATTTGAAAAGATTTACTCCAATTTAAATATCCTTTCGTGTATTAATCCAGTGTTTTCGACACAGCGACAATGGGCAAATAATCTAATTAATGAAAACTGCACGCCAGGTTAATTTTCGTAAATGCCTATTGTGTTGAGCTGGCCAACGCCATTGTGTGATTAGTTTCCGACGTATTTCCTCACGCCAATTTAAAGGGACAACTGGTTCGACGTTAGGGAAACTACTCGGCAAAGATCAAATGATTTAGAGGAGGAATTTTGCTACAGGTTGGCGAGCGGCGTAGAGAATCCCTTGAGTTGTCACAGAAGTTTCAGTAATATAGAGTTGTTTGGCTTTTAGTGGTGCGATGAACTCATTTCTGAATTTGTGAAAAAACGGTTGGATTGTTACAAAGTCATTTTCGTTAGTCAAATCTTATATCTTCCGTTTAATGTTGTCACACTGTTGTTTGAGGTTATACTTACAGAATTTCTTTAATTCTGCAATGTACCTATTTGAATCTTTAAGCCTTTGGAAATTACGTGATTATCCCTTGGTTTTCTTCCTTATCAAGTAAGAGAGTCGCCTAACCTTTAACTATAATCTTCTGTTTAGAGACTTCTTAGCAGAGGAGCGTTCATAATGTCAAAGTTATTAATTGGCCTATTATGACAATTTTGGGGATTATTAAAATCTAATGTTTCGGCAGCGAATCGTCTTGCTTCCATTTTCAGAGAGCTTGTCAGTTCTTCATCGAATTAATAAGCTAAATTAATAAAACGAAGCATATGCTTTTACATACTTCAAATTTGTCAATGTATGAAGAAAAATAAAATTCTAAATAATTCTGCCCGTAACATAATAAAAATGTTAATAAAAGGAATTGTATAATGATTTGTAATTGAAATTTTTCCATGTTTATAAACTTTATAAAAATGTCTAACAGAAGTAAAAGCATATACTTCATTTAGCTCAATAATCCAAACCAATGTGGAACGCCACATTTAAAATTTGGAAATGCCGATTTACAAATTGAATTTCTGGCATGTAAAAATTGTAAATACACTTTAACAAAACCCGTCCTTTTTAATTTGTACATTTGTACATAAGTGTTTTTAAGGAAACATACCTGCAGAACACATCGGTTATGTTAATTTCAACGAACATTTCTTAATTAAACAATGATTCAAGGAAACGGACGCCGCTCCTTTCCTTGTCTGATTTATGAAACGAGGGCGTAATTAGTTGCTGCGACGAGGATTATTTTAATTACGTTTATATCTTACATTTCTGGTGACCAGGCTAGTAAAACTGATTGTACACCCTCATAAATAAAATAATTTTTTTTTTCAAGACCGAAAGCAAAAGTCTGTTTCTAAGATACAAAAATCATGACAGAAATATTACATTTTCTCCCTAGAGAGAGAAATTATTTGCTTCCTAGAGAGTTTTTATTATAGAACTTGTTTACATAAAATTTTCACGGTTGTTAGGTAATTAAATCTGTCAAAAGTCACTTTTTTAAATTTTCAAATGTATCATAGACTACTAATATTTAAATTGGTTAACGTCAGACCTTTTTTTTAGTTTTAAATTTTACACGGTCATGAAAAAAATAGTATATACAACTCAGCAGAGAATGCTATTTTTCCCTCAGTGTTTGCGCCCTTGGGAAAAATTTCGCATTTCTCTCCCTCGATGTATAATCTACTATTATTATTAATCCGAAGTGTATTGAAACAACTCAATGTTAGGATAATATTTACAGAGTGTAAACAAAATGTAGAGCAAAAAGTGTAAGGAATTAAACTTTAATGGGTATACAATAATTGGATTCTTAGTTAGAAACATAATCAGCTGTGTAACAGCATCGTCAATTAAATCTTGTGTGAGATGCAAATTAAGGTACCTAACAGTGTTGCCAGAATTCAAATTCTTAAATTGCTTCCTGTCCAAACAAGAAGCTACATATAATATTTCTAACTACAGATTTCCGTTGTTTGCAATCCAAAAATTAGCGCCTTACATTTTTCTGCTCCACATTTGATTTACACCCTATGTATACGAAAGAGTAACTAGCCAAAATTTTTGAAAATGTCGTCTATTTGAATTTTTAGAAAGCAACAAGCCTAAGGTGTCATAAAAAAGAAAGGCTGATTTTTATTTGTTCCGACAAAATAAAACCAGTAAGAGAATCGATACCACAGCTTATGGAAAAAATGTAAAAACAATTCCTCGTTTCTTAGATTTAATTGCTCAATAATTTTACCCAAATTCATGATACTCCTCTAGCTGTTACGTAAAACGAAAGCTAATCCACATCGACTAAACTATCCATACACCATACGATACTAAACTCTCGATACACACGACATATAAACGGTGAGCAAATAAAAATCAGATTAGAGTAAGCGGTGCAAAGAAAATGTATATCTGTGATTAAATAAAAAGTTAATAAATTTGACAGTCCATGAATGTATTACATTGACGCTGGATTTCACAAACGTCACTTAACTTTAATCAACGATTAAGAATAATCATTCCTATACCTTCAACACATGTAACCATGGCAACGTTTACTTTTAACGGATGATTAATTTAAGTAACGTTTGTGAAATCCGCCATAATTAATTCAGTTAATCACAGACATTGCACCGCCTACTCTAATCTGATTTTTATTTGCTCACTTTTTATTTTTAATATTAATTGAGTTACAATTAATTCCATTCGTTTCTTTCGTTCCTTCTGTAAATATTAATTTTTCTGCTGTAGGGCAAATCTTACATAATATTTGTTAGGATCCTTACGTTTTACCATAGCTATGGCATACATGGATGACATATTTTTACCGAGTGTTAATGTAGAAGAAGGACTGGCAAACTTGAAAGAAGTATTAGAGGTATTCAGACGAGCTAATTTAAAGTTAAATTTAAATAAATGTAATTTCTTGTACGCGAAAATAAACTATTTGGGATCTGAAGTGTCATCAAAAGGAGTGCAAAGAAAAACTTGCAAGTGTAGTAAACTTCCCAATGCCTAAAACAGTTTACGCAGTACGCCAGTCTCTCGGATTGACAGAATATTTTCGCAGATTTGCAAAACAGTTTGCAGTGAAAGCTAAACCATTATCTAAACTACTGTGTAAAAACGGTGTTTGGAAATGAAGTCGTGAGCAAGATGAAGCTTTTCGAACACTCTACGCTGAACTGATTAGTGACAATGTGTTAGCGTTCTATTCACCTAATGCTTATAGGGAGGTGCATACTAGGGTGGGTCAAAAAACCAAACTTTGAGATAATCTTACCTAATAGCAAAATTATGTTGTCTTTTAGTGATATTATGACACCTACGAAATATTTTTGAATTAAATTAATATTTAGAGGTTGCGTCTTACGCTTGAATTTTTGAAATTATACAAGAAAGGCCATATAGTATGCCATGAAAAGTTCGTATTTGTAATTATAGTAATAACAGAGTTATCATCAAAAGTATATACTAAAAGAGCAAGAGAAGGTGGATAAAATTAAAACTCGAATCTCGCTGCAATCCCTAAATTCGATAGCAAGAAAGATTTCAATATTGAATGATTTTCATTAATTTTTCTGTTGTATTATTTTTTTAATTATTAATAAATGATTATTTTATTCTAAAAACCCTATTTTCCTTGAGACATTTATGTTATATGATTTCCAGAATATATTCAAGTTATTCGTATTTCCAAGGCAAAGCGCAACCTGAAGATGAGGTGCCATTTACTTCAAATTCTAGCATTACACTCTTTTCATGTAAAGGCAACATAATTTTGCTATTAAAAATCAAAAGCGCAATATTCGTCTTTTTCCATACATCTAGAAAGCTATGAATTGTGAATTTTCCTTCTAATTCAATCAAGCAATTCGAGAAAATTACTATTTTGATCGTATTTTGATTTCTAAATCAACAGAAAATTTATTGCTGAATACGTTGGTACCAAATACTTCATCCTTTCTTTGAAAGTAAATAAAAATAAAAATTAATTTTTATTTTCCAAATTTCATTGAAATTGATTAAAAAATAAAAATTCTAGAAGGGTAAGCATATGACGTGGGATACCCGGTATGTGGCCCAGCCAGCGAATTCTTTGTATTTTTAAACATTTAACAATGTCTTCTCCATCTAGTTCTTCTAGGATTTCTGCATCTGTCCTTCTGTAGTCATTTTCGTTCAGCTTTACTGGTCCTAATATTTTTCTTTCTTGTATTAATAATTCCTTTTGCTCTTTTAATGTTATAGTCGTTGTTTCGGAGGCGTATATTAAAGGTAGCGTTTTGTACATTTTAATTTTTACTTTCTTCGAGATGTAGTATCTACTATTCAATAGTTTCTTCTTTGCATAGAAGGCTTTGCTTGATGCGTGTACCTTCTCTTTTGTTTCTTCATCGCTCTCCACTGTATTACTAATATTGACACCCAAATATTTAAAATTCTCAACTATTCTCTGACACTAATCAACCGCGCCTTTGCCCTATCAGAACCCTCTTCAACCCACTTCAAACTGTACTGAACCACGTAACAAAAGTCCTACTCAATAACAACTATAAAAAACACGACATCCAAAGATCCATTTCTCGTCATCTCACCCCAATTCCACCACGTCCTGAACCTGATACACCTCCAGTCGCTACAGCTTACCTACCTTACATCCGCACCATAGCAGATCGAATCGGCAAAACTCGCAGAGCGAAAAGTTCTACCCATTTGGTAGCGGTGTCCTCTACTATTAAAATCCAGCGTTCTCCTGTGTTCGCAAGGCCAGGGTCCAAAGAGATCAATGGATAGGATTTCAAAGCGTTGAGCGTATGCAGGTGTCTGGAGTAGTCCAGCAAGTTTTTGGTTTGAGGGTTTATATTGTCGCGATAGTAAACTAGGTATTTAAAACTTTAAATGTAACAAGGAATTCGTAAACACTCCGCGTATTGTGTAAACATAGATTCAACGAATTACGACAGTCACTAGGTCAAGAACGTTAAAAAAACTATGCGATGCTAAATCCGCACAAATGATGTGTGTCAACGATGTAAGCATTTTATTTACGAAAGTGTTACCGTTTAATAGGATATGTAGGACATCTTGTAATCTTTACGTAGCTCATTTAAGCAATAATTTAGCATAAAAGGCCAGGGGAAAGTTTCAAAAACCAGTCGTCCCCGACTCACAGCAGTTGCCGTCCCAGACTCACGACCGTCGCCGTAGCCGTCGTCGCTCCGCTGAGGATCCCCGAACGCCGTCGCTGTCGTCCCGACGCCACTGTTGACATCATCCCGCCGCTAGACACCGCTCGTCGTACTAGCCGGATCGTCTCATCAGCACGACCCATCTCAGTACGAAAGACGCCACTGCATCCACGCCGAGTACGATAAACATCCACCCGCTCGACGCTGCAACCTCGCAACACCTAGGCCGACAACGCAGCTACCCCGACTGGCATACCTTGGTCGAAACTCATACAATATTCCCCCCTTTACGTGTAATAAAGGTATTCATTTCTACCCCATCTTTTAGCTCTACCAACCCCCGAATCCCTGTGCGGCATTACGTACTACATAGAAAAGGCCCGAACCTTCCCGAGACATGGAGAGGCCTTTTCGTGACATGGTGTAGGCTTGGGCTTTTTCGTGACAATATCGCTGACACTCTTTGCAGGTTTTAATGTATTCTGCAATATACCTCCGCATATCGGGCCAATGATACTATGGATTTTGGATACTAATGATTATTGGATACTTATGATTTTATGGACATCAGCCACTTTAAAGGTTGATGGTCGGTGCTGCAATAGACCACTGTTCCCTCAATATAGCCGCGGAATTTTTGCACAGCCCAAACCAAGGCCAATGCTTCGCGTTCTACAGTACTGTAGTTCCTTTCTGCAGGCAAAAGCAGGCGACTTGCATACTCTATTGGGCGTTCATCGGTGCCCTCCCCCTGGAGTAAAGCTGCCCCGATGGCGTAACCACTTCTGTCTGTCCTGATGATAAACAGTAGGTTTTCATCCGCCTGCCGTAGGATGGGAGATGTCGTCAGATTTTTCTTTAGCTGAACAAAAGCTCCTTGTTGCGCTTCTCCCCACTCCCACGCCACTGACTTCTTCGTTAGATCGCTTAGTGGACGTGCTATGCCAGAGAAACCAGGTATAAACCGACGATACCAACTGCATGTATGTAGGAACGTCTTTACATGTTTAACGTTTCTTGGTGGAGGCATTTCTAAAATGCAAGAAATCTTTCCTGGGTCCATTTTGATCCCTTTTTCCGTGAGTATGTGTCCCAGGTAACGCACTTCTTCACAGACAAACCCGCACTTTTCCTTCTTGGCGCGTAGTTTAAACTGTCGGAGAACCCCAAGGTGACTCGCACTCTTCTATGATATCATCTGCGAGCAATTTCTCCAACTCGAGCCTCAAGATTTCTTTCTTGGCTGGGGGTATGCGATATGGCGTAGTATGGGGGCGTGGTCTCCAGTGTCTGGAGTGTTCAGCCATGTCTGTTGGTTCACCGCGTTCTGCAAAAACATCGAAATTTCTCAGTAATAATTGGTTAAAGCTTTCGCGGTCCCCTAGATCCAGGTGGACGGCTTCCATCTCACGAAGTTCCAATGAGCTGATGACCATTGCGGGCTCTCCAGGGAGTTTCTCATATCTAAGTGCTCACCACTTAGTTAACTCGTTCTCAAATGTCCACTGGGATCTGGCGATATCTATTATCAGCCCTGCGGTTCGGAGGAAGTCGATACCTGGGAGGGTTCGGTTGCTTTCTGCATGGGGAAACACAAGGCGGTAGTGGAGAAAATCCTGTCATTCAGCGTGACGTGTCTACAGCTGTCAGAAGCACCGTAGTCGGTGTGACTTTTCCGTCTGTAAATGCCACTTGCATTTCGCAACGTTGGAATTTGTCGTTGGAATCTGGCACAATAAACGGCAGAGAGCGTAACTCGCTACACTTTGTTTGCGGCTGTATCTGTTAGCGCAACACCTCTATGTCCATGTATGCTTATTTCTAATGTCGTTCGAGGAACTTCGAAAATCAATTGTTTCGATAAACAATGTATATTTCCCATAGAACAAAATTCTACACTCGCAGATGTATTTGGTTTTGAGCCTGACTTACAGTTGCTGCGCACTACACCCGGAGCATCACATCCATAGCATTTTATTGTTGGTATCTCAGTAAGCGTCTTAGTGGGAGGAACAGCTGCAGTCTGGGTAGTTCTTGGTGATGCTCGTGCTTCTAGCTTCCGACATGTATCCTTATTGTGACCAAAATGTCGACACAAACTGCATCGCACAGATTTCTTTATACTGGAGTCCACCATACCTTGTGGAGTCGGCTGTGAATTAGGTACTTTTTCTTGTTGGTGTTGGTCCACTTCATGTAGATTGGTTTCAACAGAACGTGCCTTTTCTAGTAATTCTTTGAACGTTTTTACCTCTTCTCTGGGAACAAGCTTTCGAATGTGAAGGTTTAACAATCCATACACCATATCCAGTTGTACAGATACTGTGTGCGCTGGTTCAGGCAATTTAGCAAGAAGTGCTCGTGCTTCAGCCACAAATATCTGTTGTCACACCTGGTCCTTGTTCCTTTGAAAACAGTTCCTTGTATATCATATACGCAGGCTTTTTCCTACCAAACGCGTTACGTAATGCAAGGATTGCATCACTCCAGACGACCGTGGTGGGTTTAACACCTTGCCACCATACTGCAGCATCGGATGTTAACAACATGGGAAGTCCCCTTAATACATTTTCGTCTGTTACATTGCAGCAATCTTTATATACTGTAACAGCATCTATAAAAGCTTCTACATCGTCCTCCTTCCGTTCCGAATAACGAGCAGTGCACTTAGCAAAATTACCGCCAACAGCAATGCTTTCTGCTGCAGGCGTTAGACTTTGCTGAAACTGTTCGTAGATTGCTGACAACAGTTGTTTAAACTGACCTTGTGTCATCGTTACAGTCCCCGTTTCTGCCATGTCACTTCTGGACCCTTCTGTCGTTTTTAAACACGCGTTTCGTTTATTACGATGCACTGGTTGAGTACTGTTTTTCATGGTTTTTTGGTTAACTTTTCCGCACCTAGCATGCACACACTTTTTCGCATCCACGTTTGGGCGTCACTTGTAAGGGTTCTTATTCTTTATTTAGTATCCGATTACAGAAAATAACAATAAACTTTACTATTTTTCTATAAGTAGAAAAAAACGTGGCACGCGTCAATTGTGCAAAAAAATAACAACCATGGCCTTCTTCTCTATGATGTCACCTTACAATAGTATATTATTATACAAGTTTCACAAGAAGGCTTATTGTAACACGAGTGGGGTTGGGGTACGACTAGCGAAGCGTAGCGAGCTAGGAGTGGCCCAACGGAACGAGTGTTACAATGCCTCTTGTGAAACGTGTATAATATACTATTTTTTCTACTTTGCGTCACTTATTGAACAAAAATATGAAAAATATTGGATCTTCTTAGTATATGGGGAATTTTAGTTGTAATGCGTGGCAACACTGAAAACCTTTCGTTTTAATCAAAAGTCACATTAACAAGTTATTAATTTTTCTTATCCAGCTTGTGAGTATATTGTTAAGTAACAAATAAATATTGAGCTATTTTGTAAAATCTATTAAATATTTTCAATTAAAAATGACTAAAATTTCCCCAAAAACAGTGTCACAATGAATCCATTGTGAACGCAAAGTAGAAAAAATTTAATATACTAAAAGTTGAAAGAAGAATTTTGCATATTAAGAAAATAACAGGTTTTAAAAATCTTTATTCTCATTTTCTCATAATCATTCCAGCTGGACTTAGCTCCTTTTTATTCTCATATATTCAATTGTTTTATTACAATCAATCGACCATCCTAATTATTAGGATGGTCGATTGATATGTACTAGGCTAATATGTATATGAAAAAGATAGAAGTTATACACGCATTATTCTTTAGTGTTTAGTGTTTTATTTACGTTAAACGGGTGCCTTAAAAGAGACGAGAGACGAACGTGACAATAATTTTTTTTTTCCATATTCTAGGAAATCGTTTCTTCTAATCGGTTTCATTTTGTCGAGACAATTAACTGTCACCTTGAATATTGCTCATTTTAAATATCCTCATATTCAAAGTGCCTACTTATAAAGTTCGATTAATTTTTTTTATTAAGTGTATTTTTTTAACATTATGAAAAAGTAGTATCCAGACTCGAAGCCAATGGTTTAGACCTTTTCTAATTTTATTATTCTTAATACACTCGTGGACAAAAAATTCCGGACACCCAATTTAATTTCTGTTATCGTAGGAAAAATTGGTTTTTGCTTTTTTTTACAACATGTGAAACATTTACAAACTAAGATTGGGAAATAAAAAAGGGGTAGTATACATTTGATTTATTTGCAAAACTTAAGACAAACCAAAACTGTGCAAAATTATCTTTAGTCAAAAAATCTTAGTGTGCTGTTTATTCAGTTTTCCTAAGTTGAACTGCTTTTGTCGAACGCGCATTTTAACTGTCTAGAGTGACGTTATTGTTTGGAAAAAATGCGACCTGAAAATGTAGCTCGAGCAGTAGCTTTAAATAAAAATGGACGCAGCATAAGATACATCGCCAACGTGTTGAATGTTCCTCGAAGTACCATCCAAGACGTAATCCAACGATATCGCCAAACTGCGGAGTACACGAGAAGACCAGGATCGGGAAGACACCGCATCACAAACCGACGACAAGACCGCTTTTTGGTGTTATCTACACTACGCGACCGTGGTTTACCATCAACGGTTTTATCTCGTCAAGTGGAAGAGGTACATGGTACTGCAGTTTCAGCTCGAACCGTTCGCCGAAAATTGCAGGAATACGGATTGACATCAAGAAGACCTGCTGCTTGTCCCCTTTTGCTCCCAGCTCATCGTGTTGAGCGACTACGTTTTGCACGTGAACATAGACATTGGACAATGGAGCTCCGTATTGTTCACGGATGAGTCTCGTTTTCGTCTACGTTCACCAGATAGACGAGAACGTGTGTGGAGAAGGCCAGGTGAACGGTTTTCAGATTGCTGCATAATTCCAAGAATACCATTTGGTGGTGGCAGTATAATGGTGTGGGCTGGTATTTCAATGCACGCGAAAACTGAACTCGTTCTCATTGAAAATGGTGCGATGACGGCTGAAAGGTATATCAACGAATGTTTAGCTGATCACGTCGTACCATTTGCTGCATTCTTAGGTGAAAATTTTACGTTAATGCACGATAACGCACGACCACACATTGCACAGGTGGTTACGCGCTATTTGAATGAAGTCAATATTCATCGATTACAATGGCCAGCTCGAAGCCCGGACTTGAACCCAAAAGAAAATCATCGACAGCCCACACCAGTAACAATTCAAGAACTCAGAGTAACTCTTGTTGAAGAATGGGAAAACATCACACAAGAAGAGGTCTCTAACTGTTTTCTAAGTTTACCACGCCGTATGGCAGAAGTCATTACAGCTCGTGGAGGTAGCACACATTATTAGTCAACCAAAATTTTTTGTTAACGCAGTTCTGAAACCTAGTCAATAAGCCAAATGAATTTTAGTTATTTTTTACACTTTTCTGTTTTTCAAGTTTTTCTTATGAAATAAATGTTTAGTTCCTTTTTTATTCTCCATTCTTACTTTGATTGAACAAATAAATAGGTAATATTTCATAATTTGTAAAAATAAACGAAAACTAATTCTTCCCCTTATGATCACATAAATTAAGTTGGGTGTCCGGAATTTTTTGTCCACGAGTGTAGTTTATGCCGCGACATACTGCGGCCGATTTTTGACCTAACATTGCAACAAACTTTTATTGTTATTATCGTTCAATAAACACAAATAAAAATATAAAATACAATTTCGGAATATTTTGAATCTGTTGTATCTAAATATAAAAACACGACACTTACTATGCGAATTAATAGATAAATTTTCGAGATACCCTACACTTGATTTGTAATTAAGTATTGGCCAATCTTAATTCGAGCACTTGGCAACTAAAACATCACTAATTCATAAAAAATAACAAGTGATTAGATTATAACCGAGTTTTTATAACTTCAATGAGCTTTCGTTTTCGAAATGAACATTTTGTTAGAACACATTAATAAAGTGCTACTTTAAGACAGAACTTACACATTGCACTTTGTTTCAATTTTCATATTTCCCACAAAATGAAAGCAACGAAAAATTAGTTCATAGAAGATGCGCAAAATGTCCGCCGTTCTCTTGTAAACACAAGTGAATTCTGCGTTTTAAATTGTTAATAACATTCGTTAAGATTACTGGATTACGGTACGAGGAAAAAATAGCACAGGCGTATCGCGATACAAAGGTGAAAGGAAGCATTACAAGATATAGAGGAAGCTTGGAAAAAAATGGAATCAGTGATTATAAAAGCTACAGATGAAGCCGTGCCATATAAGCAACACCCAAAAAAACAGGAACTGGTGGGATGAAGAATGAGCAAAGGAAACAGAGCTAAGAGAGAGACTGATAATCAAAGCGCTTCAAATAAATCAAGAAAGAGATAAAGAGATATACAGGGTGTTAGATTATTGCTTGGACAAATTAAAACTGTAGATTAAGGGTGTCAAATGGGATCAGAAAATACGTAGACATGATCGATTGTCGGGACATTTTGAAAAAATGCAAAAAGAGCAAATTGAGGACCGCTGATAGTACTTACGAAACGAGCGCCTATTAAAGCAGATGTCTCTTGCAGTGTCTCTTGGCCGTTGCACAATTGCAATAATTGTTTGACGACGGTGACGAAATTTAACGCCCAAGTGCCTGGGTTTTACCCAAAACATTTCGTTCGCCGCGCTACCCCAATTAAGGACTTTATTGTATTTCTTGTGTGCACAGCAGGAAGGAGGCATTTTTGAACATTTCTTGTAATAATAATAACGTAAAAATAATGTAATAAAAATAAATTCTTTTATTTTTAAGATTCGACAAATTTTATTTTAACAACAATGCATACTAAATGAACATTTTTGCATAGCCCCACATTTGTAATTTATTATTAAATTAAATGTTTAAATATTCACGCGATTTCACAGCTGCTGTTGAGTTGAATGACCGAGCGAGTAGGTCAAGGGCAAAACAAAATCTAGTCATAAATTTCTTCGCCGTAATTTTATTGTCACTCTGCAGCTGTGTGCTATTCATAAAGCAATTTATATCGCCGGTTTGGTTCCACATTCCGCGGCAATAAAGTATTTCAAGAAACATCGGCTCCAAATTATGTAAATTATGCAGATATTTTGTTTGAAATAATGTCAGAAACGTGTCCCTCAAGTTTGGTGCATCTTCAATGAAACACCGTGAATACAAATATACTGGGTGTTTTTGGAATACAATGTGAAACAAACCTAAGAAAAATGGCAAATTTATTTTCCTTTTTTCTGTGTTCGTTTTGAATTGAAAAATAATTTTACAAATTTTCATAAATTACTGAAAATTGGTACACGGTACTGATTTTGAATTTTTACTAATTTTTCTATATTTTGACAATCTTAAGCTGTTGTCATTAGTTTTTTGTTTCAAATTTAATAATTAAGACCGTAACGACGAATTTGTAAGATTTGTAAGATTCTCCAAAATTTAATTAGAATGCCTGTTTCAAAATAAATTAAATTTTATCAAAAGCAGTGACATACACTCCAGAGGCGTGCGCCACGGTGATCGAATCAGGCAGCCCTTTAGCAGACTCATTATAGTACGAAACTCACTAAATTATGCTTGTCTTGAATAATTTTACAATCTACTCCCAGAGATAATCCAAGAGAGTAGTAATATAAATATCTTTAAATGTAAATTAAAAACTTTTCTGTTATCTTTAACACTTATCTTTAACCACATTATTCTGTGTCAGAGTTTGTAAACTCTTGTAATGGTTGTTAATTACTCCCTCCTAGTATAACTTTGACTATTTTATACTTTGCCTACGTATTATACATACGAGCCCTGCGCCAAAAGTATTCGCTTACCTCTCTTTGGTAAAGAAAGAGACAATTAATTAGTTACTCAGTGGTAGATTATTTTTCGAGAATAATAATAATAAATAAACATAAATGTATATAATTTTAAATAAAATTTTGATATTTAAATTCTAATAATGATTTTATTTTCAAAAACAGCTACACCAGCTAGGCGAATACTTTTGACGCAGGGCTCGTATATTGTATTGGATGACATATTCTACCACACCATGTGCTACTGACCTAATAAAATTTATTATTATTATTATCACAAAATCTTTTAACCGGACACTAATGGCGGATTTCATAAACGTTACTTAAATTTAATCATCCGTTAAAAGTAAACGTTGCCATGGTTACATGTGTTGAAGGTATAGGAATGATTATTCTTAATCGATGATTAAAGTTAAGTGACGTTTGTGAAATCCAGCGTTAATCGCGCATTATTGTGTTGTGTAGTTTTTAAAGGGAACCCTAGATTATGAACTTTACTATCCAGCAAAGCTGTCATTCAGCGATGCAGATTATGCTGGAGACGTGAAGACAAGAAGATCGACAACAGGCATCGTATGAAAATTGGGTGAATCCACAGCATTCAACGAAGCAAAAAAGAAGTGGATTTAGCGACTACTGAGGCTGAATACGTTGCGGCAAATCAAATCGTGAAAAAAATAATGTGGTTGAAGAGTATATTAATATAAAAAAATTTTGTGCAATGTCAGGTCAAAAAGCGATCGAAAGATGTCGCTACCTAATATATATTAAAAGGCCGCTTTACAGTGCGCAATTTTCATTGCCTGCAATAAACAATTGCGGCGATTTGTATTGCACGCATGCACAGTATTTTGATCAACTGTGGCAATTTTTCATTGCATTGCAGAAAATAGCTCCGGACCTATTTTTCTTGCATCGCAACGGCGATTCTGGGGAATTTGTTGGTAATTTGTTAAATACCAACTTCACAAAAATAATAAATAGCATATGTGACAACGATTAGATCGATTTTCTACCATTAACGCAGAACTTGCAATAAGTATGCATAGAGCAACACTTCTTTTTTTCCGACAATTGTTGGAATACATTGGTACTTTAACATAAACAAATTTAATAAAATGATTGTTTTTTAGTAAATTATAAACTTGATACTTGATTCATCAGCAATCTTTATTGCCATCTGTAAAGTGTTCCGCAATAAAAGTCGTTCAATTCTTCATCGCTGCAATTATTTATTGCCGGCAATGAAAATTGCGAACTGTAAAACGGCCTGAAGAGTATATTACGTATATTTTTGAAAGGTTAATTGTGTCAGCTTGCCAAGCAGGGATGGAAAAGTAACGAATTCGGTTCCTTGGACCGGTTCTCTTCCGCTTAAATGTACGGGAAACGTGGAACGCTTAATTTGATTTGAAAACATACAGGGTGTTCCATTTAAAAAAATTGAGTTTTGGACATAATGACATTGGACACCATATTGTAACCATCCTGTATTTTTTTTTTGGGATAACTACGATATGATTTGAAAGCCTGAAGATTGTACTTTCAAGCGATATGCAACTTGAATCTTGAAATTTGAAAGTGTCAGAGATACAATTTTTTAAAGGGAAGGTTACCCAAACTTTTTTTTAAAGAAATTTAAAGTTATTTCAAAATCTGTTACATTTAGGCAAAATCTGTTACTTCTCTGTTAGAAGAAGTCTTAACATTTTTTATTTAAAATAATGTGCAGAATCAGAATTTGTAATAAAAAATGTAACATTCCTTTTAATGGCGATTTCCGGTATAATTGGAAGTAATGTAAGTGTGAAAATATTTTACGCGGAAAGATCACTATATCTTAGGGCAGTATACCCTTTATAAGTATAACTTTCAGAATTTTTGAATATTTCCTTCGCTAAAATATTTTAATAGGCCACTCTATTAGGGAGACCCTGTATATACAGGCTGTTCAAACTTAAGTCGGCACCATTGCTCACTTAGTTATTATAAGAGCTACAGATTCGTTTAAATTAGCAAACTAGTAGTACTTTCACGCCGATTACAATGACGTAGCCAAAAAAACAATTGAGTATCGCGTTTATGAGATAAAGTCAAAAAGACTCTTTTTTTAAATGGAACATCCTGTATATTATAGTACCAATCGATGGAGAATATAATTCCTAATTAAAATTGTCCTTTGTCATTAATAAATAAAGAAGGTATTTTCATTTTTATAAAGTCATCAAAGATGTCTATGCTTTTGAAACAAAACATTTGCAAATCGCCGTAATCAAATTTATCTACGACCACTACTGTAAATGACGAATTACGTACAACACATAAATTAAGTAAGTGGGTGTTTACAAACGTCGTGCGTAAAGTAAGAAAAACGCACAACGCACTTACTTTACGCACGTTTGTAGTTAGATTTACGTAGCCTCATTACATTAGATTGACAGTCGTCGAAAGTGCAAGTATCATTGCTGATTATTTTCAACTTGTGATCATGGATAAAGTATAGTACAAAACTCGAGTTGTAAAGCAATTACGCACTTGTGGAATTACTTGCATTCGCCGCTGCGCGGCTCATGCGCGGCTTTTCCACCTTGCGTAATATGCTATTTACAACTCTCGTTATGTAATATACTATTTTCTCCTGATAAACTATTGTTTTTGAAGTTTGTGGTCTTTTCTTACTAAATAATTGTTTTACATGTATCCCGAAAACTGGACATTTTTCATGGTTTTTGCACGCTACCTACTAGAAAAATGAATAAAAATTATGACATTCTTTGTGGTTTTTATACGCATCTAGAAAAATGATAAAAAATTATGACAATTTTTGTAAATTTTTTCTAGATGCGTAAAAACCATTTTCTAACAAGAAATTTTTTATAATTGTAAATTCCTTCTTCCCCATTGAAGTTATTGTTAAAAAGGCAGCATACTGAATGCAGGCTTGCTGATCCGCGATTGTTTGTAAGTTCGCCGGATTTACCTGTATATAAATACACCTGTGTAGCGCCCCTAATTGGAATGATACGCCATTTTCGTCATAGATAACGTAACTTCTTTGATTGATGAGAAAACTTATACACAACCAAGGGGGAAACATACGGCATGGGTGAATTCAATTACATTTTATGGAAGTTCCCACTTTGCGGTAGGTCAGTTTCTGCAATACGGCGGTTTGTTGACATGCATAGTGACAAACTAATTGCTGGATTTTGCGTTTGTAACTGAGAGTACGAATATACAGCGTGTCGCTAAATTCCGTAGACATGGCTTAACCACAGACTCCTGGGTTCAAAATATGATAATTTAACCCAACTTATCTATATCCAAAATTGCTTCGTTAAGTCAGTATTCTGCTTCAAAGTTGTTGCATGAAAAGACAATTATTCTTATAACAGAAGAACGCTTGAACAAATTTGTATGATACGTTCATTAGGAAACTTTTTTGTGTCTTTGTAATTTTTGATACTTCTTACGGTTTAGTCACAAAATAGAAAAATCTAAGTGGCTGCAACGCCTCTTATTTAAAAAAGTAGCCCATACACGAAAAACAAATACCTTTTACATTCATTAGTGAACGTTTTTGCGTCTTTGCAAATTTTGACACTTGTTATGGTTTAGTCAAAAAATAGAAAAATCCAACTGGCTGCTTTTTCTAATTTGTGACCAAAATTGTAATACGTATCAAAAGTTGCAAAGATGAAAAAAGTTCACTAATGAATGCCTCTCCGAAAAAAAAATATTTATGCATGTAGCAGGTATTTGTTTTTCTATACAGCCTATTATAAGTGTACCTGATTTCAATAAGAAACGCTGCAACCTCTTAGATTTTTCTATTTTGTGACTAAATAGTAAGAAATATAAAAAAATACAAAGATTAAAAAAAGTTTCCTAATGAATAAATATAAATATAAATATAAAAAATAAAAAAAAAACATTTAGACCAACATAAATATCATATCCAAAAAAAAATAATCAAAATCCTTTAATGCTTGTAGAACATTTATTAGACAGTAACTATAATTTTGATTTTGAAACGTACATATTTTATATCGTGAAAGTAATATTTTTAAAAGACGTTTTGTAGAAATGTGCAAAATTAAAATGTCATCGGATTCTATTAATATTTGTATGTACGAGGACTGACAATTATGTTCCTAGAATATTTTTCGTGTGCTTTACAGGGCACCCCTGCAATAGCGGCAACATATAGGCGGTGGAATAACGTCCTTGTCCTATCTTCAGTTCAAATTTCAAAACAATTGAACTGCATTTAATTAGTTTAACGTTTTATTTTGCAAAGCAGTTTCGTGTCCGCTGTAAAAATTTGCGTTTTGGATTTAATAGAAAAGAGAACCGTGATAAATTTTTTAGGTAAAATTAAAGAAAGTCAGCTCGGAAATCGTTGAGCTTTTGAATTAAGCATAATTAAGCGAGTATGCCATGAAGCCTGCTACAGTTTACGAGTACGCAAAGAGGTTCAAAGAAGGGAGGGAATCGGTTGACGACGATCCGAAAGAATGAAGACCCATTTCGACGGGAGGCAGAAGAAAATGAGAAGAGTGGATGAACTTCTTTCCAAAGGCCGTCGTATTTCGACTAGATTTATTGCAGCAGAATTAGGAATTAACAGAGAGACAGTACGAAAGATAATAAGCCAAGGACAGCTGGATCATGACAATCTCCAGCACACACAGGTTCTGTTATGAAAACTTCTTCGCCAAAATCGAATCACTGTGTTGGAACACCCGCCCTATTCGCCGGATCTGGCCTCTTCTGACTTTTTTTTATTTCCTGAAATCAAGAAAGACATGAAGGATCATCACTGAGGGTCACGAGATGAGGTGGAACGAATTGCGACGTGAACTCTAAACAGCCTCACGAAAAATGATTTTGAAGAGGGCTTCCAGCAATGGAAGAAACTTTGGACCAAGTCATTGCTTTAGGCAGAGACTACTTCGAAGGCGACCGTGTACCGGATAACGAATAAATGTATTCTATAGTTGCAATAATTTTTTTCTACGAACTTAATTGTCAGTCCTCGTATGCAGTTTTCTAGATTGATTAAACAGGATGTAGATCTGTCAATTTTAATATTTATTAAAACATCTTAAAAAATATTATAAAAAATATTAAAAATTATTAAAAATAATTTTTGAATTTAAATAGATTATATTAACTTTACATTCCCCTTTTTAGTTTCCCTTGACAAATTTGTTTTATTTTTCACTTCTGACGAACCTAGCAACCGATAGTGAAACGTTGGGCAATTATGTGATTTTTAAGTATCCGTTAAAAGATTAAAAATAATTTGTTATACAAACTTTCATCAGACAAGATATTTTAATTAACTTGAAAATTAAAGCGAAATTGGATATCACTAACAATCAGTATACTGCAGTAACATACAATTATTAACTTGTGGCGAATAATTATTATTAGTCATCAATAGAGAGCATAACTTATAAAACCAGGTCATTAGATATCAGTAAATTCTCAGAACTCACCTGTCCCATCAGAATTTCGTTCTTCCCTCACAATATAACACCATATTAATTGAAATCACAGATTTTCTTCACAAATAAGCAGAAAACGAAAAGTATAAACGCGCCGCGAGTCAGCAAAGAACGTTCCGTATCACTAAAGCCGGTGACGAGGTGGGAGGTATGATAAGATGATAACGACTGATACACACGGCTTTGCCAGCGGTAATCCAACGGGATTGACGCGGCGGACACGCGATACCTCAAGAATTGATATTATTTAAACTAGCGCAGAAATCAATCAACGAACTTGTTCGTTGCCGCGCCATGGAAAACACCACCTTTCAAATATTGGCGACCAACCGAGCATTTTTATTACAGAACCATTGATTTATTACAAATGGACAGGACGCTGTCATTGATAAGTTATAATTGTATAGCAAAAGAATCATTAGAAGAAAAGCACAGTGTCATATTCCTATTCCACATAAAGCTGTAATCGGACCACCTCTATTGTGATAACTTTCAAGCATTACAAATGATAAACAGAGAAATAAAGACACTTAAGATTAAAGATACTTTTGAGAATGTTATTAACAAGAAAAAGAAAAGTGGAGGACATAATAAAAAGACAACAAACAAAAGATCACAAAAATTATTTAAAAAAAGGAATGTATATAAAAGGAATTATAAAAGAAGAAACATAAATAGAAGAATATGGGGAAAATTACACGAGTTATAGAGACAACTGTTTTTTGGTGTAAGAAAATATAAAGAACAGCTAAAGTTTAGGTAATATAAAGGATAGAAAGGGGGAATAATCACAAAGCAAGATAAAGTAGTGGGAAGATGAAAACAATCTCCAAGAGCTGCTAGACGGAGAGGAAGTGTTTAGAACAAATAAAAGAACAGATAGAAACAGAGATGAATAAGACAGAGGAAAAATTTTAAAAAAACGAAAATGAAGAAAAAAAATTTTTTTCTTTATCTGTGGTGGTTGCCCGACCCCGTTGGTCAAAGACTTGTCAGGACCTCAGGAGCGGGAGTGTATTTGAGTGTGTGTAAAGTGTTCCATGGCTTTGTTACTTCCAACCTCCTCGCCGTTTAAGAGGAAGCAGTGTCGAATTTTATCCCCAACACTGAAGGGTGCCTGAAGTCGATAGCGACCACCCCCGAGAAAAATTCCGAGTGCGGTTCGAACCGACGACCATGCGATTGCAAGGCCAGTCCCTTATCACTTAGACCGTTCAGGCGTGAAAGTATTATTAGGAAAGTTAAAAAAAAACAATTTAACAAAAAGGAAGGATTAAAGCAGTAACGGTTCACACTAAGGAAAATAGTAAGAAAAGAGATAGCAATGAAAAACTAGTGGACTGGTATAGTATTCCTAATTTACATATATACAGTAAGCGGCCGGTCTAGTACGAGTACAGCTAATTTACCTAAAATATGTTAGTTTTGCAAAAACCTTTTTTTATAGTAGCATACAATTAGGGTATACCCTATTTAGATTTTGCTTTATCACAAACATTCACGGATTTATGGATTTTATTCGCTACTTAATTTCCACCCTGTATGAAAAGAGACAACCATTTAAAATCTAGAAAAAAAAGAAACTTATAATACGCATTAACTTTAAGATTTTTAAGACCGCTGTCTAACTGTTATCTAATATTGACTTTAAAAATATGTTAACAGTATCCTGCCGATCATTCGATGTAGGTATGTTTACTTTCAATCTGTATGTCACATCCAGTATTGCCAACAAACTAAAAAGCATTTCTACACCCGAGGAAATTAAAAATCTGTTCAAGTTTGCTCTTTTGAATATTAAATTCGTTAAGTTTAATAAAAAAAAATAAATTAAAAATAACAAATTTAATAATTAAATATGCGCTTTTTTCACATAAAATGCAATAAAATCAAGAATAAGAAATACATGGCTTTTAATTAAAAAACCTTACACTTTGGCAGGTGATAAGTAGAGACCAGAACAAGAAAAAAATTCTAATAAACCCATGTATGTACAATCCTCAGTGGTTTTCGAATATGGGATTTTCAAATTTTGATTTACACGCTCAAATTTGAATAAATCTATTAAAATCAAGATATCGCAAAACAAAAGTTGTGCTGTTGTGACCAATATTGACAGTGAAATTATTTATTATAGGTCAATCCAACCTTACGGTGCAATACACAATCAAATGGAGTATATGCCTTTCTTACTATCTTTAGTATTCCTGCATTAACCCCATCTCTTTCTAACGGTGCTGTGGTGCCAAGTTGATGTTTACATTTTCCGTATGACATAACCTTATACTATCTTGCATTGTTTGAGCTGATTTAGTTAATGCTCGCTTTATACACTGTAATAATTTAATAATTGGTAATCGGCGCCGATAGTTTTTCGCACTTAGGATACAAAGTGAAAGCCGATAAAAACAGATATCTATTGAGAAAAATCAGGAAAATGACCTACTTTCATTGTGTTATAACTTATTTAAAAAATATGTGTTTATTTTAAAAGTTTATAAATGCGCATCGGCGCCGATTGCCGGAAAGCAGGCAATCCGCTTTCTTTGTGTGGGTACCTTAAGGTTGGAATGATCTATAGTAAGCAAGTTTACTTAGTTTCGCAATTATTACATTTACTTCAGCAAAATACGCCGATATGCTTTTATTATACCGAAGCTCGTCAAAATTCGCGTGAAGTTAGACTAATTTACAAGCGAAGGTATCTGAGGCATGTTCCATCTCATTCAACTTTTCAATAATTAGTCGATCGTAGGCTCAGAGAAAAATTATGCTTTAAGTCGCGAAAATTAAACAGTGGCAGAATTCGTACAGTTCGTATGCAAAACATAGACTTATTTTGCAAGCAGTTGTGAGTACCGAGAAAATAAATAGAGCTTTAAGCGTAAATCATTTGTCTGTTTGGTAAACCCTTAAAAAACAATCACTTCGTCCATGTCACTTACTAAAGTTTCATCAATTTCATCATCTACATCTACGGTTAGAGAGAAAGATTGACATCCGCGCATCCAATTTTCCAAATGGCATGCATGACTGTTACAAGAACTTAACTTTAATCCAAATTTTCTCTGAAGAATTGTGTTTACAGACAAAGCCTGCTCTCCTCGTGATGGAGTTTTTAAGTTTCATAATCTGCATAAATGGTCAGTTGAAAATCCACAGGGTGTTCACGTTAGAAATCGCCAACTCGGGTTTTCTATTAACGTCTGGGTGGGTATCGTGGCTCATTGTTTTATTTGATTTACTTTATTTCTTCTGTAACGTCTAAAATACTCGACAGAAACAAGAAATTCAAACGCTGTTTTTATTTAATCTAAGGTAATCCTGGTAGATTATAAATCAAACTTGTATATTAAAAAAAATATATGTTCCCTGGCCATATATTTCTAAACTTAATATACACATATGTAGATAAAATATTAATTAACAAGTGAATCATTGTCTTATTAAAACACCCTTGGTTATCAGATTCTGTTTCCAATGCAACTAAGTTTGAAAAAATTTGGAAATCGTTCTGTCAAAAGATAGTGAAGGAATTAGCTCTATGACGCTACAAACTCAATTCCGCGGATCCATGATAACGTTTATTCTAATCTCCTGATTTAAGAGATAGGCAAAAATGACGAAAATACTTAAAATAATTCGACTTTATTTTATAAAGAGGCAAATTACAATGCATAATATGGAGTGATAAAAAACAATTAGGAGTACTTGTTAACTATGCAGAAGTTCTTTACTAATTGAATCGTGTAACTCTGTATTTTCACAAAGGTTACGCTTACATGAGTAAGTAATGTTTTTATTTGACTTCTTTACTTTAAACAATTTAATATCATATTATCATTAGAGGTGTCCGCCTAAGAGAGATGCAAATGCATGTAAATTACATAAATGGGAGATTAAAAACTGTCCAGCTAAGAGAGATGTCCGCTTAAGAGAGCTGTCCGTTATGGGAGCTTTCACTGTATTGTAATTGCAAAAGGCAAGGTTGGGTGTGATAAAGACTACTACTCAAATAATATGTAATGAGTTTCACAAGTAGAGAGATTTTATATAAATTCGTTTGTTAACCTCTTATTAAAGTTTATGAATCTATTAGTCATAAAAAAGTAAATCTAATCTAATCTAATCTAAGCAATGAAAATGGTTAACGCGAAATAAATATGTTTAATAACGGGTGATTTTTTTATCAACTCTTGCCCCGAAATTCAAAAAATGTAATCCATTCAGGACCTTTTTAGATATGTATTACAAATTCCTTAAAACGGACACTGAAAATACGCACTACCACTTAACGTTTCGCTATCGTTTGACAACTTCGTCAGAAGTGAAAAAATATAAACTCTAGAAGACCATGCTTTTTTTCGTTAAGTATTTACTCTGTATGTGTATTTATTTTTATGGGACAACAGAACCCCGAAAATGATGATGACACATAGTATTGGAGGAAGGAGACGGTTAGGCAAACCAAGACAAAGATGGAAGAAGGAAGTAGAGGACAACATAAAAACATGGACATCATACAATGGAGGGAAAAGGCAAAGGATAGGATAAAATGGAAGATGGTCGTTAAACAAACCCTAGGCCAGCTAGACTTATAGAGTTTCGGCACTATTGCTAACTTTGTTATTATAAAAGCTACAAATTCAGTTAAATGAGCAAACTAGTAGTACTTTTCACGCTGATTACAATAAACTAGAAAATAGTAAAGGAGACTGTGGTTTAAGAAATAATTGAAATTTATCTCTGCCCACAATAATTTTACGGGAACTACTGACAGTTAATAATGTAGATAAAGATAGGTTGGAGGAATACGTTAGGCTCACATCTCTTTGCATGTCTCAGAACTGCTTTCAAATAAATGGTGAGTTTTTTGAACAAGTTCAAGGGACCGCAATGGGAAACTGTTTGTCACCGTTTTTGGCCAATTTATTTATGAGTAAATTCGAAAATGACGTAAGAGATGATAATCAGTATTTTCCAAGAATTTGATTGCGTTATGTTGATGACATTTTTGCAGTTTTTGATACCAAGAAATGTAATTTGGAATATTTTTTAGAAAAATTAAATTCAAAATTTGATAGCATTAAATTTACATACGAAAAGAAAGAAAACGGTGCGATTCCCTTTTTAGACACTCGTGTAATTAGAAACAGCAAAAATTAATTAGAAATCGACATTTATCGTAAAGATACAAATACTAGCCGGTTTATAATTAACGAATCACAACATTCTGTGCAACACAAATTCGCGGTTCTAATTTTTTTAGTAAATAGATTACTCTCTTTTCCACTTACTAAATCCCGATATGACAAATATATTAAAAATGTTGCGGTTCATAATGGTTATACTCCCCAAGTAGTAGATAATATTATTAGGAAGATTAGCCACAGGAAACAGGTCCAAAATTCTAGCACTCTAACGACAACTTCATCTCTAGGAAAATTTGTTAAAATGCCTTTCGATGCACTTTGCACTAAAGGTTTAAATCATATTTTTAAAACTCAAAACTTACGATTAGCTTTTTCTACTAACAATACCATAAAGAATTTATTGGGAAACCCGAAAGATAAAGTTGATGTTGAACAGAAATCTGGAATTTATGAAATTAAGTGTAATGAATGTGCTAATAAATATATTGGACAAACAAAAAGAAATATATTAACACGTTTTAAGGAACATTTAATTCACTATAGGTACAATAGGTTTGAGAAATCAAGTGTTGCCACAATTTAAAACTCATTAAGGCGGTAGGTATCAAATAATAGGGAATTAAATGCTTACGAAAGTATTTTTATTTGAAAAAATAAAAACAATTTAATGAATTCAAATAATGGACCAATACCTATAGTCTATTCGAGATAAGAAGGTAGTAGACGTTGCTGCGTTCGAAAGAAAATACACACAGTTAACAATATAAAACGCGCCAAATATTAAAAAGGAATTAAATGAACGTTCATTTAAGTAATTAAATTAAAATTTGGCGCGTTTTATATTGTTAACTGTGTGTATTTTCTTTCGAACGCAGCGACGTCTACTACCTTCTTATCTTGAATAGACTATAGTTCCGTATTATTTGATTTACTCTAATTTTGTAGGTTTTTAGATATGTACGGATATATACAGTCTGTGGCATTGTTGGTATTAGAGTTTTGATTCTGAAACGTATGTAAAAAGGAAACTGCGAACAAAACGTCAAAGTAATATAAGTGAGCAAATAAAAATCAGATTAGAGTGGGCTGTGCAATGTTTGTGATTAACTGAATTAATTAATGTAATACATTCATCAAATGTATTGACCTTTTATTTAATCACAGACATACATTTTTTTGCAGCGCCTATTCTGATTTTTATTTGCTCACCATTTATAACTTGCATTTGTGAATAAACTTTTGTTTCCATGGCCAACCATATTAACAATTTTGAAAAAGAAAAACTGCCGTATCTCCGTCGTTTTTTTAAATAACCATATCGAATGTTACATCATTGAAAAGGTAAAAAAAAGGCATTTCTTTTTCATTCATGGCCTACTATGGTTTCCATTTAAAAAAACTGATGTTTATGTCACAACTGAAAAATAAGAGCTTATATGGAAAATTTAGTTCGACTGTTTAATTAAGAACATAATTCTGTACAACTTTTGTCTTGCAACTTTTCTCTAAAATCAAGAATAACCGAGCTATATGCATTTAACGAATTTATAAAAAATCAGTTTTTTCAAAATATCTAGCCAGCCATGAACTTTAAGAAAAAAACAAAAGCTGCATTAAACTGGGCTCCTAAAACTACAAATCTTTCCCCATTTAACCGTCTCTCTAGCTCTGCTAGTTTCCGAGATCCCAATGCTAAACATACACAAAAAAAATCACCCTGTATATAATTAATTTTTTTTTCCAGGTATAAATTCAAGCGGTATCAAATAACAGGGAATTAAATGCTTACAAAAGTTCTTTATTCGGGAGAATAAGAACCTTTTTCAGAATATTAGACCAATACTTATTTCCGTTTTATTTGATTTGCTTTTTTTGGTAGATTTTGACTGTTAATTTTGTTAATTTTAGATACTATTAGTATGATCAGGTAGGTAGGCAGGTAGGTAGGTAGCTGTCAGATTTCATGTAGTGTTTTTTTTTTTAATTGTACTGAAGATGGCAGCTTAGCTGCCGAAATACGCATCTACGGAATAAAATTATTGTAGGCTGATTACAATGCCGAAGTCCAAAAAACAATTGAGAGCCGCGTTTATGAGATAAAGTCAAAAGACACTTTTTTAAATGGAACACTTTCTTATGCACTTGTGTTATAAGATACTATTATGACAAAGAAATTCGTGTATAATTGTCATTTTATGATGCATCCGTGCATAAAGGTTTTTTAGAAAAGTATTGCAATCAACACATCCCTGATCGAATCACACTCAGCAAAACGTATCTACCGAAATGTTATCAAAATGTAAGGAACTTAGAATTTAGTCAGAATCTTTTTTAACTTTTTTTTCAAAAGTCACAGTTGCTCGTTTTATTAACGAATGCTTTTGCAAGATTTCTGTACTTTTATTATTTTTACATGCCTTCTGGCCATCTAGCATACAATATTCAAAAGTAAGACTTTTATATTCCGATGCAGCTTCTTACATGATAAAATCTTTCAGTATTCTATCCAAAAATTTTACATTGTACATGTTTGGCACATGCATTGTGTACTGTGTGAAGCAATATATGAAGAATATACATAGTAATGTAAATGCATTAATCAAAAAAAGGCATTTTTAGAGGCACCTACTACAGTCAAATGCAACAAGAAGCTCTAAGCAAATACCCCTGTTATAACCAGATGGGGAACCTCGTTACGAGCAGCGATGTTCTACTGTGAAAACTATGATTCAGTTAAACAGGTACAGTTAGAACAATAAAAACCCAAATCAAAGATACCCTTGGAATATGAATCTGTTGTTTTTGTTAGCTTCATACATTAAAATAAAAAGTAAGCAGAAAAAATCATTTTAGAGTATTTATATAGATTTTGTGATATATTTTTTCACTTCTGACGCAACTGTCAACCGATAGCAAACATTAAGTGATAGTGCGCATTTTCAGTATCTTTAAAAGAATTTGTGATATTTTAATTATAAACATATACGAGTATATTATATATATTGCTACGTTTTTGGTCATTGAGAAGTTAATTTGTTTATTTTTCAATAGCGTACATGTTCGTCCATAAACATGCAATTCTTTCAGAATCAGGACGTGGTCTTTTTCTTTTGTTTTAATTTAAAATAAAATCTATGAACGCTTTTGGGTCCTTTGCACGCTCGTAGATAATTTCTTACGCTCACAAATAAATTAAAAATAACTGCTCAAATTAAAATTCTTTATTAACAATTTCTTTAAATGCAACAAAAGTTTGTTTGTCTAGTTGACATTAATATAAACTAAGTTCCTGTAATGGCCATTTGTTTAAATACGTATGTCATAAAACAGTTGAAAACAATTGAAGGCGTAATTATTATTGTTATTTTTAAAAGAAAAAGTAAATCGGGTTAAATCAAATTAGTAGTATGTTCAGTTACTTACGGTTGTTTACACCAAACTAATGTTTATTATCACTTCACCTTGCGTAATTTAATTGATTCGCGTTCATTAATTTATAGTGCCAATCGATACATTCAAATCCGTGTATTTTGCTTGACTTCACCCCAATATAGCGTTACTCATATTTATAAGCTGTGTTAAAAAAAAAACTGAAAATCGTCATACAAGGATAAATGAACAACAATTTTTTGTCAAAACGCGAATCCAAATCTGATACAAAAAATAGCTTTCTATATATGTATTTATCCCACATATTCGTGCTTAATCTTGAATGAATCGCCATGTAATTCTGATTTTAATTGTCAAACAAATGAAACCGTACATGTTATTAAATCAGCTAAATTGGACTTACTCCTGGTCTAGGAAGTTTGACTTCAAGAACTACAAATCCTCCACAATGGTGTACATTCAACGGAACTACTTTTAGACAGGTGCGTGTGTGTGTGTGTCAGTCTGGTGATGACAACTGCATCTTTTAATCGTAGCCCTCATGTTTGTTTTACTTAACAAAAATTTGTGTTTCAGTAATAGCAACACTTGTGTTGAAATACGTACCTCGGGATCATATTTTTTTTTTAATATGTAAAACTTAATTGATGTATGATCGACGAACTAAATTACCATTAACAGATCAAAATCATAAATACAAATAATACGAGTATTGTTACAACTTTCACTCTTCACAACGAAAATAACATAACAATATGTTACAAATTTACACAAAAACTTAGAAAATAAAATCAAGGCGCATATTCACCCTTGGTCAGAAAATTACGTTAGTCACGCATGATCTAATAAATTTGTAATTTCAAATTCGTGACCACCTGTTATAATCTCATATTGATTACCCAACGGTATATACCTATAGGTTTGTTCGGGTTCGCTCAAAAACAGTCCTAGAACCGTCAGGAGCATGCGCATAACAAAAAAGGTGTTCGGTTTTTTTCAGAACAGTCACGGATCAAGTAATCCGGTGTTTTCGTGTTTCTTAAGACAGTTCAGGAACCGTTCTAAACAGCTCCGAAGTGCGGGCGATCGAGAATTGGTTCTGGAGCGCCTGCGCATTTTGAATTTAATGCAGCTGCATTGATAATTTTCAAGAGTTAGCAGAAGTAATTCATTTCCATACAAAAACTATGGGATGTGTAGAGAATAAAGTAGAAGAGATGCCGAATATAAAGAACATTTAGGAAATAATATTATAAAAGTTGGCGTATCTAGTTTCGCCAACTACAAGCTATTTTATAACCTGAATGAAGCGTTTTAGTTTTATCGGATTTTCTCGCGTTCTGAGACAGTACAGAATTTTGTTCATTGCGCTTACAGTTCTGCGCAATCCCTGAACCGTTCTGAAATTTCGAACTCGAACAAACCTTATGTAAACTAGCGTCTAGAATTTAAGAGCAATATCAGTTTATAGTAAAAACGTAAAATTGATTAAAATAATTGATTCATTTGATGCATCGTAAACAAGAGGTCGGATAATAACATAATATAATAACAGTGAAATTCATTTTCTTTGTATACATTTGGCTATTTTTGATCGTTGCCGTTGCAAGCAAAATTACAATTGCAAAAAATAGTGAACTCATCGCTTCAGTTGTAAAGTGGGGTGCCGCTTTAAATAGCAGCTTCTGAAAGGTAAAGGTAGGGAAAATGTCATGACATTAACGGAGTGAATTTCATTAAACATTTCACATTTCATTAGATTATTCAATAATGATCTAAATACTAACTTAAATTGCCACTATATGGGCTATTGTATAGTTATAATCATTAATTTCAACTTTAATTCTAAATATTCATATTCTAAACTGAACTGTTCAAACGGAAGTAAATAGAAACAAGGTACAACAAAAAAAATGCATAATAAGAAAATATTAGGAAGTTATATCTTCACACAACTTTTTTTTAAATTCAATTAAATTTAAAAATAAATACATTCTTTAGGCAATTTTAAAAATCCTATCTAAAAACATTCACTACAAAAATTATGACATCTACGATTTGGAAAAATGGAAAAATGCCCAGTATTAATTTTATATCCATAGATACATATTTCCGCAGCTAAGTTGCCATCTTCAGTACACTCACTAATAATAAAAGCGCTTCATGAAATCTAATCTAATCACCATCTATTCATATTAATAGTCATATACACCGTGTCCACGGATTGGGTTCACTATAGGAAAAACTTTTTTATTTTTCACTTTTCGAAAAAAAATCATTCTTTATAAAAGATTTGCTAAAAACCCAAGAAATATTACAGAAAACAACAAATGTCCATTAATAACTGAAAAAGTTGGGAAATTATCTTTTAACTTTTACAAAATGTGGCAAAGATCAAAATTCTGTTAAAAATCACGTCTGCTAGGAGCGGGCAGTGTTATGAATTTGATATAGTATAACATTTTAATACAAAAGTCTTTTTTTAATTCTCGCAGGTTCTTAAAATTTTAAAAATGATATAAAAAATTTCAAACTGAATTTTTGAAGAGTTTATTTTATATGGTCCTATTCTACATAACTACCCACTAACTAACCCACATTACATTTACAGTAATTGATATTGCTTGATTTAACCAGTTTACGTGATTTTACTAACGGAATTTTTGAGCATTACCACATTTTGTGATAGTCTAAACAGGATTTTATTTTATTTTTTTATTATTAGTGTAAATTTAACTCTTTCTATAACGTTTTTGAAATTTTTTGAACAAGCAAACGCTTTTATAAAAAAAATTATTTTTTTTCGAAATGCGAAAAATAAAAGATTTTCAAGAGTGAACCCAATTCAAATCAATTGAAATCATGAAAAAAAGAAATTTATTCTACCGAATAAGGATACCTACGTGAGCATTTAATTCCCTGTTATTTGATTCCGCCTTAATGAGTTTAAAATATATACCATGGGTCTCGCCCATCTGAGCTATAAGAAATTAACATGGGATTTCAAATATTGTTGATTTTTAATTTCCCAGGACAAAATACGACAAAAGTTTACATTGCGTATGCTAGTTAGTCCTCGATCGAATACAACTTAATGTTTAAAATTATGTGGAATTATGCAACAATTATTTAAATAAGACTTCCTTTTTAAAATTTGCTATGAACAAGGGAATTTGCCATCTTTTATGGGCTCACAGATTCCGCTCGGATGCCCCGGGTTCAAATCTCATCATGTTCTTTTCTTTTTTTTTTAAATTATTACAAATGTTTCAAATTTAATCACCTACACTGTTATCATTACAAATACTAACTACTCAACAGTTGAAGACGAGAATTATAATTGTACTGAAATGTACATTCAAAAGTGTTGTTAAATGGTTTGCACTGTATACTGTCTCTCAATACTGTTTCACTGTTTCATAGCGAATATTTTGTGCACGTTTTTTTTATTGCGTTGTGCTGTTATCGCTTTAACAAAAAAAAGGTAGGAATATATCTCCAATGATGTTAGCAAATTAGTGAAACAGAATTGCTTGTACTGAAGTCACTACTCTTATTTTTAACATTTCTGCTTATTACCATAAAAATTACGCGTTGGGTCGGTGAAGGTTTGCCACAACAAGTAGTTAAGCTGAATGTGTAGCAGTGTCGTAAGTCAAGCATAGAATCGCTATTTAACAACTGGGTCTGTAGCGTACATCCATGATTGAGGTCGAGAACGAGGCACAACCCATGCCCAAGATCTTTTTATAGTCCTAACTGCAAAAAGAAATCGAACATTCACGGTTTCAAGAATTAACAGCTTCTTCAAGAAAGCTGCTGGAATTGTGATTTCTTGTCAAACTGTCAGAAGAAGGTTGCATGCACGTAATTTGCGCGCAAAAAGACGCACTACACACCTATGGTTGACGGCGGATCAACATGGTGCATGCAGATATCGTCAGGCAATGGATATCATTGGAACTTTCAAAATTGATTTCGATTCTCGATTCGTCCGTAAGGAGGCATTGCCGAAATTTCGTTTGTACACGTGTGATGATCGAACATTGGTATGGAGAGAAAGAGGACAACGATACAATGAAACTTTAATAGCATTAACCACTCTTTTTGGCGGAGGATCAGCTTGTGTCTGGGGAGGCATATGTTTTGATGTCCGCACTGAACTGCTGCGATTTTTTCGTAAGTAGATTGAAAACTTTTTTTAGCATGGGGAAATCTAAAAAAAGGGAATATTCACCCAAGATATCTAAAAAGGAATTATTAGAACGACTCAGAAAACTGGAAAACGACGTCCGCCATTCTAGATCGAGGTCTCGTTCTAGATTTTCAGCCTCCCCCGCGAGAAGTAGTGAAAGCCGTTATCGGAATAACATAGAGACCCGCACTCACGTGGCTAGTTTTTCGTCTTCATCACGGCAGTATATGGCGGAGGAGAGGCGCAAGGGCCATTTATCGCGTGTAATGGACTCACCTAGAGAATGTAGCGAAGGTCGAGACCTGCGTGGTCCGAATTCGCACTTATCTGTTGTCTTGGAACAAGACGGCCAAATCCTGCGTGATTTGGAGTCAAACGATAACCAGGGCTCGGTCGAAAACGTCAATATTAGCTCTCTGGTGTTATCGATTCACAACGAGATCGAATTACCCGAAGATGTTTTAAATATTTTGGGTGATGACCCCCAAAAACCTAAGAATAATTCCTTTTCTTTACATTCACACATGGTAAATAGATGGTCTCACATAATTCAGAATGGTTTAGACAAGGAGGAAAAGCGTCGTTTTTTAGAAAAATATATGTCCCGATAATTGTAAAATTCTGACGACCCCTCTTATCTCTTATTAATCCCGAAAAAAAATCCGTTATGACTGTTCCACATATTTCTAGAGACATAACCCACTACCACTATCAAGAACAGTTGGGAAGTGGATTATCGGCCTTAGGGGTCACGTTAAATACAATTTTCGAAGCAGGTGAAAATATTCCTATTGTAACAAAAGAAAAATTATTAACAAGTATTGTTGATTCAAGCCGCATCTTGTGCAATCTTTTCAACAATATTTCTTATGTGAGACGCTCCTTGGTTTCTCCAATGCTAAGTAAATCTGTAGCTGAAATTGTAAGCTAGACACCCCCAGAAGATTTTCTGTTTGCAGCCGATTTAAATGAAAAAATAAAAGCAGCAAAGCAGCTCGAGAAAATGGGGAATGACTTACGTTCCACTAATCATTTACCATCTACTAGCTTTCCAAGAAGAAGGGGGGCAATCACTAGCCGGTCGGCCTACGTCAGGCCGGCTCAACCCGTCAAAACCGGACAATTTCCTACAGGCAATTCTTTAAACAGAAAACGCCGACTCACTATCAGGGGGAAGTGAAGTCTCGCAAGGGCAGCTATCCCTCGAAGGCGGACAAGAAATACTACCGCAACAGGAACTACCACTAGGGGTGAGTATTAACTGCTTAGCCGGTAGGCTTAGCCTTTTTTTTAACAAGAATGGAAAAAGTTACAAAATACCTCTTCGTAAAAGACCCATTCAAGAAAACTGTCCCTAGAGATCTAAGACTATCTGGAAAGGAACATGAATATATGGCTCTGGCGATCCAAGAGTTGAAAGACCTGGGTGCAATCGTGCACCCCTTGTCCAAATCAGTACATCTCAAATAAATTTATTATTAATAAACCAAATGGTAAGAAACGGTTTATACTTATTCTAAAAAATTTGAACGAAGTTTCTCCCCATTTCAAAATGGAGGACCATAAAGTAGTGTCTCATATCATTCAGAAATCTTATTTTTTAGCCCACATTGATCTTAAAGACGCCTGTTATTTAATCCCTATTCATAAGGACCCCAGAAAATACTTACGATTCACTTATGAATCAAAATTGTGGGAATTTACGTGTTTGCCATTTGGGTTATCATCAGCCCCTTTTTGTTACACTAAACTTTTAAAACCAATAGTCTCTCATTTACGAGAAAGAGACATTATGTCGGTCAATTACTTGGATGATTTTTTAATATTGGGAGAGTCCTACGAAGTCTGTTCTAAAAATGTTTCTTACACTACAAATCTTTTGATTTCCCTGGGCTTTGTTATTAATTACAAAAAGAGTAATTTAATTCCTGCCAAACGAATACAATTTTTAGGTTTTATTTATGATAGTCTCTCTCGGTGGAATTACCGCAAGAGAAGAAATGCTCTATTAAAAAATGGGCAAGTTTTTCCGGGGCAAGAAGAAATGCTCAATTAGATTTTTCGCCAAATTTATTGGTACACTTATTTCGGCTTGTCCTACAGTTAAATATGGATGGCTCTACACAAAGAGCTTTGAGAGGGCTAAGTGCCTAGCACTTAATGCAAGTCACTTTAATTATAATGCCGAAATGGTCTTACCATCTTTTATTAGGGAGGATCTACTTTGGTGGGAAACATCCATATCTTCTGCTAAACACCATTTATGCATAAATGACTATAAGCTTACAATTTATACAGACGCATGTATCACAGGTCGGGGAGCATGTCGTCAAGGAGAAAAAACTCATGGTTTTTGGTCACCCTTAGATCAGAAACAACATATCAACTTTTTAGAACTAAAAGCAATCGGCAACGGACTCAAGTGCTTCGCATAACACGTTCAGGATTGCAATATTTTATCAAGATGTGACAATACCACCGCGGTGTCATATATCAACAGGATGGGTAGTATTAAGTATCCTTCCTTATACAGGGTGTCCCATAAATAAGGGGCCATACGGTAGCAATGGATAGGTGACCATATACAATAACTTTTTTTCTTCTAATAAAATTACGAAAACAGCATCGTTTGGGAGATATGCTAAAGTATAATACTGAGTACGAACTTGCCTCCCCTGACCTGCGCAACGGAAGGCATTTCGAACACTTGCTATAGACATCACGGTAACTAATGACATAACAATCGCAGTCCAAAAGACCTCAGCAATATGTGTCATTATGTTGAGCAGGTCAGTTTTATTATCGAATTTTCTTCGCTTTGAATCACATCCGCTTACCTATGACGTATAGAGTTTATAAGCAAAATAGGACCGTATTCCGATCGTAATTTCTTTGAAAATTTTCTCAAAAAAATTACCGAAGCAGACTACTTTCATTTACATTCGCGGACTCTATATGCACCATTGTGTTAGCCCTCGCATTATGTCCCCTTACTTACGGGACACCCTGTATACAGTAAGTAAAGAAATATGGCAGTGATGTGAGAGGAAGAATATTTGGATATTCGCTTCCTATATAACATCAAAAGACAATTGGCAGGCAGACAGAGAATCTCGGACTCTCAAAGAGGAAACAGAATGGTCTTTGTCTACCAACCATCTTTTAACTATAACCAAATACCTAGGTCTTCCAGAGGTGGATCTGTTTGCCTCAAATATCAACACAAAATGTACAAAATACTTTTCTTGAGTCAAAGGGCCCAATTCCATTGGGGTAGATGCTTTTACCTTCTCATGGAAAAACTAAATTTTTATGCTTTCCCTCCCTTTGCTCTAATACTAAGAGTATTAGAAAAGATCATCCAGGATAAAGCAGAAGGACTGGTGGTAGTACCCTTGTGGCCTACACAGCCATGGTACCCCGTCTTTAAGAGACTTGCAATCTCTCAATGGGTGTCCTTGGGCCCAGATCCTAATTTATTGTCTTTTCCTTTCAGGAATCGTCACCCGCTGGAAGAATCGCTTACCCTGGTGGCCGCCATATTATCAGCCAAGCCTTTGTGAGAAAAGGCGTACCAGAAGATGCTATTAATACCTTGTTAGCATCTATTTCAACGGCTACACTCAAGCAATATGAAGTCACTTGTAAACGTTGGTGGGAATTTTGTTTACAAAACAATTTCGATGAGTTCGAAGCTAACCCCCTTCAGGTTATTCTTTTCCTGAATGGTCTTCTCCAAAAAGGAAAATTAAACTACGGTTCAGGTAACTCTTACAGGTCAGCTTTATCACTGATCCTTTCCGGAAATCTGGGTAGCAATCCAATCCTAAAAAGATTTTTAAAAGGAATTTTTCGGCTTAAGCCACCCAAACCTAGGTATTATTCAACCTGGAACCCCCAAATTGTATTGAAATACATTATTAACTTGCCAGAAGATTTAAATCTAAAAAAATCTGTCACAAAAGTTAATAACTTTACTAGCTTTAGTAACTGGAGGAAGATTACAGACAATCTCCCTAATAAGGCTTTCTGGTATCATAGAGAAAGAAGGAAACCTCCAAATATTCATTTCAGATCCAATTAAAACAACTGCACCAAATGATAAACAGTCTTATTTACAAATACCCTTCTTTTTTAAGGAAAAGCTGAAGTTATGTGTCGCCACAACTTTAAAGCACTATATAAATTTCACTAAAGACATTAGAAAGACGGATCAAGATTTTTTCTTCGTAACTATCAAGGCCCCGCACGATAGGGCCAGCAAACAGACCTTAAGTAGATGGGTTAAAGCGTTTCTTAAGATGGCGGGCGTTGACACTTCACTGTTCAAACCTCACTCAATCCGTCACTCCTCTTCTTCCGCGGCCCTGAGACAGGGTTTATCTGTAGAAACCATATGTAGAAAAGCTGGATGGTCTTCGATATTTGCTAACTTTTACAATCAACCTCTACGTAACGAGACTGCTTTTGCCAAATCTATTATTAGCTTAGCGCCTTAGATTCTGTAACTTATGTTTAGGTTGCACACAAATTGAGGTTTAAAAAAAATTCTAATTTAATTTCTTGTTGAATTTATAAATCTAAATAAAACTGGCTCTTTTTCTATAGAAAAATAACTGTTATTTCTATGTTATACCCTTTTCCATGCAGAAAATAGGTTACCAGTTCTTGTTGTTCTCGTACTTCGTGTCAATGTTTCCTTTAAACAACTACGTCTTATACAGAGTGATATCGAGAACTGATCACTGAAGTATAATTTAACGATCAAACGAACTTACCTGTAAAGTTCAATCGTAATTATACGATGTGTTCAGTTCGAAGATTTTGTCACGAGGGGGCTTTTCAAAAAACCACGAGGGTTTTTTTTTTCTGTGTTCGGCGAATAAAAAACATAAAAAGTATTTAAACGCGAACTTGTGTAATCGAGGGCAAATTGCGACCATGTCGAAATGTAAACACAATAAGGAGGTAACCGATATTTATAACGTAAAGGTTCACATTTCATAATAACACATCCGCGGAATTTGTTACAAACGGGGCCACGCGTGTACACCAGCGTATACGAATGATGCAAACAGACACAAAGCAGGTGACGAAAAAAATGCAACGCTCGAAAAGGCAAAAAACGTGTATTTAAAGTGCGGGCCAAAATTGGGAAGCCAGTCGGGTAGTCGGACTGTCAGTTAGTCGAGCCACCGGACCGACTCAGTGGGCACTAGTCAGCATCTGCAGCAACTAGTCACCAGCATCGCCGTCGCCGCGGCCCCAATATCGCCGTCGCCGCCGCCCAGCATCACCGTCGTCGCCACCGCAGCATCACCGTCGTCGCCACCGCAGTATCAGCGTCGCTGCAGCCACATCATCTGTCACTGCCGCCGACAACATTGCCGAACCCATCCTAAGAGAACGAGGACCAGCTCCCTCGCCAGTTATCCAAAAGAAGACGCCACCGGAGCCTGCCCTGGCCAAGCTGTTCCAACTCAATCACCCATAGGCTGAGCAAGGACGTGTCGTGCTCCACTCCAGCCAAAGGAACGTTGTCACCGAGACCGACCTTGACCAACCACTCCAGACACGGACCGGCCTCGAGCTTCGCCAGTCTTCCCCGGCTAAGGAAACGTCGCCCGCTGTTCCGTCTTAGACGAATCAACAACCCCAGTCGCCGTGAATAACCCAGGACAGTATCTCCAATTAACGGACAAACCACCCTCAACTAAATCAATTATTTAACGTAATAAAGAGGTATTAATTTTTTAAAATCATTGTCTTAAAGCTCTACCCTCTGATAAACCTACGCACCCAGAATTAACCCTGAAGGCGCCCATACGCGACAATATCACTCACCCTCCCTCCCTTATAATTTATCTTCAATCCAAAATACATTGACACAACAGAATTATTTTAAAAGAATGAGTCAATGGCACAGCGCCTGTGCAGACCGAGGGGAAAGGAGGGGACTCGATTTGCTTTGAATACGGTGGCTTGTACGTCCTTAACAGCGGACTATGTCTTATCAGAGTGATATCTTCGAACTGAACACATCGTATAATTACAATCGAACCTCACAGGTACGTTCGTTTGATCGTTAAATAATACACGTCTTCACCGTGCTGGAGTTGTAAATGATCGGATAGAACACCATGGTATAATGAAGTGGCTACTCTGCTCACCAGATATGAATTGCATTGAACATGTTATTACCTTCTCCCAATTAAAATGCGTCTTAAAATAAATGTTAAAAAAAGGTGAAATAATTTTACTCCAATAAGGATAAGCTTAACTTCTGTTTAACACCGTTCAGTAAAGATATTATCCATAATTCGTTATTTCAATAAGTAGAAAATAAGTTAGACTAAATAGTAAAATATTTTATCTGCATTGGTGAAACTCACTATCGCATTTAATCCAAAAAGTAAAACTGTCATCCTAAAGGGTGTTAGTTCACACTTATTTAATTTTCGTCTATTGGTAAATTCTGCTGTATAAGAGAAGGAGATTGACGTTCTCAATACAAGTTATAACTAGTATATGTCTACCAACTGTGGTGAATGCTTGCTTTTGAATGCAACCGTATGTTGTAACATTGTGTAACATTGTATTTGCGTATTCAATATAATTGCAACAACAAGTGGGTTAAAAATAGTGACATAATAACAAATGATGATAAAAGCCTTTGGTAATGAATTTTTAAACTTGTAAGTTGGTGACATTGGCAACTAACTTAACACGATAGAGCTACGGGCAAGAGGAGCGACTACGCATTTGTGGTCATCACGAAAACCGCATTATATCTTTTAATCTTTTCAGGTAGTTGTTAGCCGAGTGGTTGAGTTCGCTAGCAACGGACGTAACGCTCGGCCGGGCAATTATTAGGCGTGGGTTCGAATCCCATCCTGGTGCATATGGGCTCTATGTGAGAGATAGAGTACTTGTGTGTCGGATTATGTTTCGGATTTATACCGGCTCCTTCGAATTGGGTTTTCTGCGTTTCCCCAGTTTGTAAGGCAAATTCCGAAAGAGAAATTAACATCTAAGTCGGTCGCAGCCGCCACCCCTCCCCGACAAGCTCCGAGTTTGGGGTTAAAAGTGGGTGAAAAAAAAATTGTAAAACGGCAATTTTAAGTTCAATAAATATAGTAAAATTTATACAGTCCATCTACATTGAAACCATAACATTTTCTGGTCCAAACGAGCCGGATTAGACGGATTGGGAAGAAAAAATCAGCAAAAAGCAAACCACACCAGTGGACCAAGCAATTTCTCAACGGTAGAAACGGCAAGTACAAAGACGATTAAACTGGACGACTGGAAAGGACTGCACAACAGTGAGTTCCTCAATTTTCCTTTATCCTACGATTATTGCAGTTTCTAATTGTATCAAAATACAATCAATTATACGCGAGTCACCAAGACACACATATCTTTTAATTGTAAAACAGCAATTTTAAATTCAATAAATATAGTAAAATTTATACAGTCCATCTACATCGAAACCATAACAGCCCTATTTACCGGGAATATTGGCAAGGCCTTATGAATATCTGCATTCCAATTCCTCCTGCAATAAGGAGTTCAGTTATTTCCACACAAAAGACGTTTTTTACTTGATTCTTTATTTGTTGTTTCGAAGACAACAACCAAATATAACACATATTTCGTAAAGTTTTACATCTTGAGGTATAGGTATAAGAAAACTTTAAGCGAAGCTTAAATCCATAGCAACGTCCGTTACAACCATGTTATTGTGAAGGGTTTAAGCTTTGGTTTAACGTTAAACTCGAATTGTACACTGGGCCTAAGGACACTTACCCCCTTATTCTGTAACACAGAACGACATCGTTAAATAACGATAATAATCGTTTAAGTGACATATTTTGGTCAATCAGTACATAAAAGTGCGTTGTATCTAAGAACTGATTTTTTTATACTCCTAATTTGTTTGTTGACCTTTTATTAATTACTAATTAGTGAAACTTTTAATCTAATTTCTCAAGTTATAATCTGCGTGCCGTCTATTTATATCATACTTTATTTTGTACAACTACGTTATTTTACAGAATAACCAGTTAAAGTATCAAACAGCAAAACTATTCTATAACTTAACTACCGCAGATCGGTATTTTATGAAATAACTATAGTTATTTCATGAAATATCGGATTACATGCTTTAACGGTAACATATACAGTATGTCCCCGGATTGAGTTTACAATACGTTTAATGGACCAAAAATTTTTGAATTAAGATTTCATATTCTGCCGTTCTGCTTGGCGTGAAATGAATTTATGCCAAATTTGACGCCGAAAGTCTTCAAGGTGGCGGAATTAACACAAGAAGAAGTAAAATCTGTGTAGGTAAAGTGGTCTTCCTTTTGAATTTAGGAGAAAAATTTAGTAATATAAAATGATTCTTATCCAAGCAGACCTGAACTGCAGAACATGTAATCTGAATTCAAAAATTTTTGGTCCATTATACGTATTGTAAACTCAATCCGGGGACATACTGTACAGTGATCGCCAGATAAGTCGGGCCATATGGGAAATTTTTTTATTATTGATTTCTCAGAAAAATTTATTGTTTATGAAAGTCCCTGCATCTTCCCAAACTTAACATACACTTATCAAAATTTGAATACCTGTCATATACCGAGGAGATCAAAATATTTGAAATCGACATAAGAGTAAAGTACCTTTATTTTTCAAAGTACGCGGAAATATTATTGGAAAAAGTTATTAAGAATTTTTCTGAGATCTTAAATATGAAATCTCGGTTGTCTAGGAAGAAAAAAAAATTCTAAACAAAAAAGTTAAATATTTATGGTATGAATGTTATTGATCATAATTTCTAGTTGGTAGAAAAGCGAAAAAGAAATTCCAGAGAATATTAATATCACACCTGAAGAAACGTCCATCTTTACACTTTCAAAGTTCTACGTTACACACGTTGATACGAGAAAAATTGAAAAATACGGAAAATTTCTTTTTTCACCGCAGGCTGCCATGATTTCATATTTAAGATCTCATAACATTTCTGAATACCTTTTCCAAATAATATTTTCGCGTATTTTAAAAAAATAAAGATACTTTACTCTTATGTCGATTTCAAATATTTTGATCTCCTCGGTATAGGACAACAGGGCCCTATTCCTGAAAAGTATGGACTAGTAATTTACAAGCGTTTTGTGGAGAACTTGTAGTAATACAAAATTAAAGCGTTCCTCGAAACATTTTTCTGCACTTATAATTTACAACTCCATAATTATAAATTTATAGTTCTTTTTTTACAAGTTATAAGAGTTCTGTTCCTGGATACTATGAGTACTAGTAACTTACAAGTAACTTGTATAATAGTATATTATTATACGAGTTTCACAAGAAGGCTTATTGTAACTCGCTACGCTTCGCTAGTCGTGCCCCAACGGAACGAGTGTTACAATGCCTCTTGTGAAACGTGTATAATATACTATTTTTTCTACTTTGCGTCACTTATTGAACAAAAATAATATGAAAAATATTGGATCTTTTTAGTATATGGGGAATTTTAGTTGTAATGCGTGGCAACACTGAAAACCTTTCGTTTTAATCAAAAGTCACATTAACAAGTTATTAATTTTTCTTATCCAGCTTCATCGTGAGTATATTGTTAAGTAACAAATAAATACTGAGCTATTTTGTAAAATCTATTAAATATTTTCAATTAAAAATGACTAAAATTTCCCCAAAAACAGTGTCACAATGAGCATCATTGTGAAACTGTTTTTGGTGTCACAATGAATCCATTGTGAACGCAAAGTAGAAAAATATCTTTACAGGTAAAATCAGAATTGTAATTTTGTTACAAGTTGTCTATTTTGTTGAATTTTTATTTTATTTGAAAATAATATGTGGTCTAGCGATAGTGACAGTGATGATGAGGGCGGAAGATAAGTGAGAGTGTTTAAGGAACGTATAAATTTTAATTTTGAAACTTATTTTGAATACAATCAACGGTTTAGGTTAAGTTTTGCTGTTGTTGAACAATTATTACTGGACACAGGTTTTAGACTAGATCGCTTGACAAATAGAAACCAAGCTCTCTCAGCGAAAACTCAGTTGCTGATGTCACTGCATTGGCTAGGAAATGGTGGACAGTATCATGGAATAGCAGATATGCATGGTGTTGCAAAATCTACAGTTTGTCGTTCAGTGCATTCTGTTATTAATGCCATAAACGAAATTAAATTCCCTCAAGTAGTTAACTGGCCTGAAAATGTTGCTAACGTTGTACAACAATTTTATGAAATTGGAGGAATGCCGCATACTGTTGGTATCGTTGACGGTACATTAGTGAAAATAGATGCTCCAAGAGAACATGAAGAACAATTTATAGATCGTCATGGAAACCATTCAGTCAACTGTATGGTTGTTTGTGGACCTGATTATAAGTTTTATTATGCAAGTGCAAATTGGCCAGGCAGTGTACACGATGCAAGAGTGATGAGAAACAGCAGTCTCTATCGAAGAATGGAAGAAGGATGGCGTCCCTTTCCACGCTCGGTTATTCTTGGAGATACCGCTTATGGTCTAAAAGAATGGCTTATTACACCCAAACTTAATGATCTCGAAGATATACGGGTTATAAGATTCAACATAGCCCATAAAAGAACAAGATGCCTAATTGAACGCTCTATTGGCATTTTAAAGGAAAAGTTTCCTTGCTTGAATTATTTAAGAGTTGACCCTGTATTTGCAGCAAATATATTTAGATGTTGCGTTACCTTGTGTAATATGACTCGAGAAGAAGTTAATCAGGAAGCATTACCTCTACTTGAAGAAGATGTTATTTTCAATGAAGTAACATTGAAAATGAACCATATGATCACGCTGCTATTTTTCGCCGAGAACAACTTATAAACCATTTTCTATGAAACACTATTTGAAAATAATTTTCACTAATATCAGTACTTACCACATTAAATTTAATTCTTAAGGACTTTTGTTTCTTTGTTTCGTTCTATGTATTTCTTTGGTTTTGCATTGTATTTCTTTTGGTTTTTTAAAAATACAATCTGTTTCAAGAACTACATTTATTTAAATGTGATAAATATAATAAATTGTAACTTCTTCATTATCATCATGAAATATTTGAATAATATAAGGATTATTAACGAACGCAATAATGACATAAATTTTAAATTGCCTTTATCATATTCTCTAATAATCAGTTAATAGAATTTTTTGGCATAACAAAAAAGTTACAATCAAAGAAGGGGCGACTAAAGAACGCCTGTGTAGTTTATATACAAAGAAATATTCATTTAGTAACGTTATTACCTAGAACATTTTCAGTATCTAAAATTATTATTTCTTGTTGTATAGGTTGTGTAGGATAGTAACTAGTAACTGCCTCGGATGTTTTCAGTCCTAGCTGAAGTTCATGTTGCATAATTTCTAATGCCAATTTTCTGTTGCTCAACTTCAAAAATTCTATTTGAAGCTTCAGTTTTTCGTTTTTCAAGTCTTCATACTCTCCGCATTCTCTTTTTCTCTTTAGTGAAACGTCTGTTAACATAATTTGTTTAATTCATACGGTATACATACTTGTCTTAAATACATTTTTCTACTAGAGTATGGAAAACTTTAACATTTGATTACTAAATTTGAGTTAGAAAAAGTGGAATATTTCTTAACAAATGCGAAAATAATATTTCAAAACTAAAAGTTATAAGTTTATAGTAACGAAAGCAAAGCAATCTTGCCTCCGCTTTTTAATTTAGAAATAATTTAAATAATTAAAATCATCCAAACTCTAATAGAAAAAACGCCATATTTTTGATCTTGGCTATCGCCTTGATTGAAAATCCCATGCCTAGTACGGAAAAAATACATTTCCTAACTGATTGCACAAATACGTAATTCCTTATCTGAACTGTCTACTTACTTGCTTTTGTATTGTTTCACTAGTCTTTGATGTGGTAGGTATATTTGTATCTTCGTCTTGTTTTTCATTATGTGAAACTACTTCAAATGTTTCAGGTACATCTAGACTAGTGACTACGGGAGATTCTTTGCCGACGATGTCTAAAACTTTCATGTCTACATCGTTTAGCTTTGCATTTTTCCCCCACCAGCACCAGTCTTTTTTGCATTATCAATCTTTCCCTAAAATTATGCTTTAACTTTATCTACAAAATCGTTCATGACATCTATATTTTTTATAATAATTCTTATGTGTCCCAATAAAATTTCATTTTAAGCAGGCGACGATTAATGGAAAAGTTTACTATTATAAAACCATAATGTATTTACATTTACAAATTAATTATAAAAACATGCTTACCATTGTTGTTTTTCGTAAATTCGGCCAAAACACGTCCATGTTTTACCTTCAAACAGGCCTTGCGATTGCCCCGCATTAAAAATTACTTGCCAAGTTTTTGCCTTATCTTGCTTTGTTAAGCTCGCACTAAAGGCGCCAAATAGCACGCCTTTATTTTTTTCCATTTCGATCCATTTTCGATACAGTTTTACAGTTAAACATAAAATTAAGAAAAGTGGTATCTTTATGTTTTTTTCCGAGATATGAGGGGAAAACTAACGAAAAAAAGTTTCGTTAATTTTTAGACAGACTTTTTTATAAATCAAAATAATTTGTTCGCGAAGATGTATTATCCTTAAATCCAAAGGTATTATCAATTAGCTTTGCAAAACTGCTTTGTTGATTTAAATTGACAGAATAGTTTATGGACTATGTGCCAATTTTGAATTTTCATTCGACTCTGCCTTGTAGTTTATTCTAACAATTTTTTGGATTTGATATCCCTTTAAACTGTACTTGTTCAGTGCGATTAATTTTATTGCACAGAAGTGTGTGTACCTCCCTAGTTTGTTAGTCTTTTGTTTATCTGAGTTCAGTATTCTCATTTTTCAAAGCTCCAAGTTGGAATTTTCTGCGAAAATAGTATTAAACTTATACAGGGTGACATTGAAAAAACTACATTGCATAATATCACGCGATAGAGGACCATAAAATAATAAAAAAATAATAGTAGAAAAATAATAATAAGAAATAAAAAATAAAAAATAAAAAAGTACAATGCATAGTACCACCCGATAGAGGACCATAAAATAATAGTAATAAATAATAATAAAAAAAAACTACTTAAGCTGTAACATGTCATCCCAAATTTCATTGCAAGAGTTGATAAAGAATTTAAAAATTTGGTATTTGGTATCAGCGTATTAAAAAAAAATGTTTTATTAAACTACGCCAAAAACGCAAGAAGTGCACCAAAGTGCAACCAAAGAAGTTGCTTTCTCGAATTACTTGGTCGCATTAGAACGAAAATACACGATACATAGCTTTGCATACGGAAAAACAAAAAAAAATATCAAAATTACCAAGTGATACATATTCGGACTCACAATGATCTGTAGATTCCAAATATGTAAAAATATACAGGGCGTTCCATTTAAAATAAGAAAGTTTATATCACTTCCGGCGAAACCGGAAGTCCTGCCAGTGGTATGTCGGAAAATTTAGCTTTTTATTTAATTTATCGCTCCCGAATTTTATGTAAAAATAAAAATTCTAGAAGAGTGAACACATGGCGTGGACACCCTGTATTAAGAATTGAATATTGGTTTATTAGAATTTTTTCTTGTTTTGAGTTCTACTATCACTTGCCAAACGGTGTACAGTTTTTTTATTAACACCCTGTATAATTAAACGGAAAAACGAAAAACACCCTTTTCACAAAATTGTTTATTAAAAATTAAATGTACATTTCGTACGCGATGCGTACATCGTCAACCTAATTCGCAAGTCACATAAGTCCAGTTAAATTATATAGCTTGAATGTGATTTGCGACTTAGGGTGACGATATACTACTGACAATGTACACAAAAACGAAAAACACCCTTTTCACAAAATTGTTTATTAAAAACTAAATGTACATTTCGTACGCGATGCGTACATACTACTGACGATGTACGCATAGCGTACGAAATGTACATTTAGTTTTTAATAAACAATTTTGTGAAAAGGGTGTTGTTCGTTTTTGCGTTTAAGGTTATAATGATTGTGATCGCAATTGTTACTATGGGAATTAATCGTCAAACAAAGTTAATTGGAGATGAAAACATCGGGCCTAAACTGTAAACTGCACACAGCAGGAATTTGAATATTTTGAGACATTTCAATCAAGGTAGGCATGAATCGGACGATAACTACTTCCTTGAAAGTATAATCTAATAACTAGAATTATCAAGAAATTGGAAAACTAGATAATTGTAACAGATTGAAAGTGTCAGATAGAACAATAATTGATGAATTTGATCTCGTAAGGTGATCTAATGTCATTTGAATCTCAAAATGCAATTTATGAATAAAAAATTAAAAGAAAACTAAAGGCCTGTGCTAAAGCAAAGCTGATAGAATAAACACAAATTAATATTTAAAAAAAAATCAGTCTAAAAAAGTTTCAATGGAAAAAAAAAATTATCATTCGGGTTTGATATTTATAAATATTTCAGCAAAGCTGTAAAATGTTAACGCCATCTACATATTAATTGACCAAAAATAAATAAAATATGATTATTCAAATAACACTCCATCCATATTAGCACCTGACTGTGTTAATGTCTTAAGCCCATGTCCCACTGCAAAAATTTTATAAAATATTTTTATAAAATGTTTTTATAAAACTGTTTTTATAGTGGGACAGCTCACATTTTTATACAAATGACGTCATATGAAAATATTTTAACGTTTCGTCTATTTTTATGACGTCACGTAAAAGGCTTTTATAAAATACAACAGTTTCTATAATTTTTATGAAAACCGGTACATGATTGGCTTTTACGGTTTCACAAATTTAAATAAGTGCGCGTACGTTCCGAAATCCTGATGTTGGGTTAGGTCATCGCACAACTAATGTAAAGTAAAATATCGTGTAGCCGTGATGCTATGCTTATTATATTAGTGTGTATTCATTACAGTATTCAACTAATTTTAAGTTGTCTGGTAGTGACAACTGGACAGAACAGCAAACAGATTTATTAATTGATTTATATCAGGTAGAAAATATTCTATACGTATTTTTTTAAATTATTATACACCCCACAGTAGCCACAATAGCAGCAGTTAGCTGCCTTTGTCTTGAATTATCCATTTTTAACTTCTAAAACAGTACACTTTATTATGGATAGATTATGTTACTATAAGATTGTTTATGTAAAAATTTTATAAAATTATTTTACAGTGGGACACCTTTTGAAAGTACTTCACAAAATTATGAAATCATACTGTTTTTATAAAAACTTTGTATAAAAATATTTTATAAAATTTTTGCAGTGGGACATGGGCTTTACTTACGACTGTACTGAAATCCTAATATTCCATAATTCAATTTTTTTTTCTAGGATATTGGAATTTGGTATACCTCCCTAATTTGAAATGAGAATCATTTTATCTTACTAAACTTTTCTCCTAGATTCAAAAGGAAGACCACTTTACCTACACAGATTTTACTTCTTCTTGTGTTAATTCCGCCATCTTGAAGACTTTCGGCGTCAAATTTGGCACAAATTCATTTCACGCTAAGCAGGCCTGAACTGTAGAACATGAAATCTTAATTCAAAAATTTTTGGTCCATTATACGTATTGTAAACTCAATCCGGGGACATACTGTATACAATATATCCCAAAAAAAGTGCTCAAAATGCAACTTTTTTCGTTAGTTTTCGCGCATATCTCGGAAAAAAGCCCTTAAAGGTACCACTTTTTTAATTTTACTGTAAAAGTACATCCAAACCCCATCGGTACGAATAAAAAAATATTCAATGTTCTATTCCTGTTACTTTATGAGCATTGGCGGTTTGAAAAGTACACTGTGCAACATTTTGAACACTTAATAATTGAAAAAAAAAAAATTTTTAATAAAACCTTAGTTATTTCGTTGCATTTTCTTTAATTACTAAAAAGGTTAAAGGGCTAAAAACTGCCTTGGAAATTTTCGGTGGGCCATTCTGTGTTTAAATAACATTCAAATATGTGCACTAGGATGGAAATACCTATATAGAACCCCATAAAATGGAGAATCTGTTGTTTCCGAAATTGAATTTACTTTTCCGAAATTGAAATTGCCTTTTCCGAAATTCAACTTAATATTTCCGAAATTAAATTTACTTTTTCTGAAATTAAAATTATATTTTCTGAAATTAATGTTACTTTTTCCGAAATTGAAGTTGAAAAGGTATAGCAAGTAACCTCCTGTGGTAACCTCCTTATTTAATAAATCTTGGACGGAGGCATTGTTGCCAGCTCGACAGTAATGCCACAGAGTAATAAACGACCAGCAGATTAACTAAGGCGTGGTTTTGTTCGAAGTCTTTTTACTGCGCATGCGTGCGTTGGTCCGCAGGTTTCAAAGTTACGGTTAGGGTACGTTCACAAGCATACCTTTTGAGACATCTTAAATAAGATTTATCAGTTATAACATAACATATGTATGTATTCGCATTACAGGATTTTCTTAACGACCGCTGCAGAAGTAATGCAGACATTATTATAGACAAAAACTGTTTATAACATCAGAAGAAACGAACGCGTAAACTTGGCGTTTTGGCATTTGCATGTGAATAAAGCATTATGCCATGCACGAAAACGGTGCCATCTTGTGTCTCTAGGATGAACTATTCTTAGTTTTGAATGTAGTTTTCTTATCGTTTAGTTGTTATAATAATTGAGAATATAATGTAAATGCTCATTTCCATTATAAATAACACATAATTTTCTTTATGATTTAACAAATTCAAACTTATTCGAACAGCACAATGTTGTGAATAACATACGAAAAACCAATGATTCATTTTTCTTCTAAGTTGTCATTTTTGAACTCGCGCGGACCAGACATTACTCTCCCACCACAACCCAATCCTAAACAGCGAACAATAACATCAAAGGTGCCGACAGCCAGTTGTTCTTCAGGTCACTTATTATTCTGTGGTAATGCATAGGGATAAAACAAACAGATCAACAGACATTTTTCATGTCAGATTCTGGCACCTATCAAAATTCATGCCAGCTTGCCAGCAACTTAACGAAACGAGCAGACGGTGTGAACTAATAACCCAATTATACCATAAGATTTTTAAAATTTTCAAACTTCAAAAGGCATTCATCATTGTACCATATTTTCGCAGTGATGTTAACCAAAACGTACGTATGAGTTAATTTAAGCTGTATGTTTTCCTCTTCACGGCCTCCCTTTATCTAACATTTTAAAAATCATACGGTACTTCTTTGCATACCTAGTAGGTACTGTTTGAGACTTCTATAAATGATTAAGTTCAGTCAACACGCTGTATAGAAAAAATAGGTAATGAGACCTTGTTTAAAATATTAGCTGAGAATTTCTCACGTTCATCTCATATACCAGCGCAGCAGATTTTCGTTTATTTAACAACAAATTTCAGAATATATTAGGACAAAGTCATAAAAAATAAATCATATAAAGTGACCCCTAAAATGAGAACATTTGCGCGTATTTCAAACAATTTTCTGTACAGCAATTAATAGTTTCTTGAAAACGAGTTCCATTAACTTCGCTTTGCCTCAACCTCGAAGCATTGATTTATTATAGTATTTTCACTCAAGGTGGTGGTCATTTAAACAAAGTCGATACTAAACTGTGTCATGTGCCATTACGCAGTGTCGAAAACAAAACTCTGGCAATGAACAGAATAAGTTCCAAAACATAAACTGATAAACACTTTTGTTTTACAGAAAAATTTAATAAGAAAAGCTAAAGTGTTAAGAACAGAATAATCTCATTTAAAGAACTATGAACTCGAGGATTTTGATTTTTTTAAATTAAAGCTAATCTTCACTAGGTAAAAAAAGAATAGAAAAAATCAATTGTTTTGACGAAATGCTGCGTGTTATTAAATAGGCAGACCCATCGCATCACGGAATGTTGACACACAGTGTCCAATTAAACACAACTAAATAATTACACTTAATTGCCTCAAGGATTGTAAGGTAAACATCGAAAATTGATTGTAAACAGTGCTTTCTAACCTATTCTACCACGAACAGCAGAACACGAAACATAAAACGAATGAACATGTCGACTCACCGATTCTGTGCGTATGTGTTTGGAAATCACTGCACCGTTAACATTTATTTAGGCACTTCACAAAAATAACCACAACCATATTGTGAATTGTTTATCCGTCTTCGCTTTGCACCTGGTTTGTTTGCGTACCTGCCGTGCTACATGACGAACAAAATCCCCTACATTTCGCAAGGTAGTTTCCCGCCTTTAAAATTCAAATCATAGGTCTGTTCGTTTGTTCTGCACTTTTCTACACGTTTTGTACAAGGGCTGACAAAAGTATCCGTGCGCCAAAATTTAGTTGTGATCTTAAGAATTAGAAAACAAGCGAAAATGATCCATATTGCTCTTTATGATCTTACCTGCTTTTACGACGGTCAACTTAAATATTGTCGATATATTCGTTGGTGGTACTGCAGGGTTATTAATTTCCATTATAATAAATTTATTTTTGCTTTGAAAATAAATAGCCTTTCATCCCTATTAATTATAATTAATAATCTGGTTACCTAACAAGTAAGCCTGCGGTTAATAAATACTGTGACATAGGTATTAATGACTATTTCAATCAGGGTTAGATTATATTAATAAAATAAATAATTTTTGCCCTCTAGACAAAGCCTGATAAAACATTTGCATAAAATTTTCGGTTTTAAATATATTTAAGGAGGGTTATTTTATTTTACTTTTTCCCCATAAATTAGTTCCACAAAACAGTTCTTCTTTATTATATTTTTTTGAAAATTTAATCATTTTATTTCATAAGATAAGATCATGAAAAATGAAACTTTCTCAAAATTAGATTAAATTAACTCTTGTTTCGTTTTCATATTCATTTGGATTTTTATTCACCATTTAAAAATATAATTCTCTTTAAATCCCACAATATACAGAGAAACATTTTTATTAACTTTTTTACTCATATTAATTTCAATTAAAAGACAAACTATATCAGAGAAATCAGAGATTCAATTTTTTTTTTATTTTCATAGAAAGTCACTCAAATAATAGGGGAAAAAAATTGGGCATAATTATCATCATAGAATACAATATAATCGTTTCATTTAGTTTTTATTAAATAGATATATTCCTTCTCGGTGAAATTTCTAATAAATACGTGTTCATTTACGGATTTTTACTACTACGTGGACTTGTTTGTTATTTAATTTCGATTCCATTCCATACTTTGCCGCAGGTAGACAGTAAACGGTCCCCGCAGAGATAAACCACAATTACATTGCTTTAAACTTGTGGTTGCCCTAAATATTTAGGGGGTATATCAATAAGGTTCAGTTTCGCACACTCTTATTGCTTTTCGGAAGGATACTTTTGTCAACCAGTTTACAACCGCTCCTGAAAGAGTGAGATGTATATAAAATAATGTAAGTAGGATTGTGAAAAGTAGAGTGAATGTGTTAAAAAGTATAGGAAGTGCAGAACAATCGAACAAACCTAATACGAAATAAGAGGGCATCATGAAAATTGCAGTAAATAACCGAGAACTCTGGAAACACTACAACAAATGTACAAAAATTGTCATAATTTTTGTTCATTTTTCTAGTATCGTGTAAAAACCATAAAAAATGTTCAAAAATTGTCATAATTTTTGTTCATTTTTCAGGATGCCTGTAAAACAATTTTTTTGTAAAATCGTATCAAAATGAAGTCATTAATTAAGCATGCTGGGGTGCACTGAGTAAACTTGAAACTCTAGGCTTTCAAGGAGTGATCGGATAATCCAAATTAAAAATAATCTGTCATCCGATTATCAAAATAACCTAAATAATTCGTTTATCAAAAATATTTTTATTGCGGCACTGGTTTATACATTCGCAAAATGGCGCCAGAGTCAAAAAAAAATTTTGCCCCACCAGATCAAAGGTGCCGACAAACAGTTTCCATGCTGGTTATGCTGTGGCAGAAGCATCCCAGGTAGCACAATGTCGTCAGTAGTCCGTCTTATTTCAGTCAGCCCTCTCCGAATCTTACGTCATTTTAACGGTCTACTTGACGTCAGAGTTACCCTAAACTGACGGCCATTTGTCACAGGCGAATGACGTCATCCACTAACGTCAAAATGATGTAAATAATAGACGCACTAGACGTAAATATGACCACAATATGACTTCAAATATATCGTAATTAGGACGACGACGTAATTAGGATTTTTAACCTATTTTGTATCTCGCTCATCCGTTTAAAAAAATCTTGTGTTTATAGTATTTCCATGACAACAGGCGATCTTTAACATCTCACATTTAAGTAGAGTGTGAAAAGATCGCCTGTTGTCATGGAAATACTATAAATACAAGATTTTTTTTAACGGATGAACGAGATACAAAATAGATTAAAAATCGTGAGTGAGAAAGATGAGATCATACGCTCCAGATATATCCAACGTATAATTTTCAAACGCAGCAACTCTGTTGAAATAGTACACTGCGCCAATAAATTAGGGGAACACCAGAAAAACGCAACTAAAAACTGTAATATCTTTTTATTGCCTTAACGTAATGAACTAAAATTTTTACCTGGCTGCTATAACGCGTTATTTGCCAAACAAGAGTCATATTTTGTTACTCAAGTGACAATAATAAAGAAACTCAACAGAACTGCCTCAAGAGAACATCCAAAGGTTAATCGAAAGTATGCCACGACGATGCCAAGCTGTTATTCAAACTCGTGGAAGTCATACTCGATATTAAACTTATACACCTGTTTAAGTATAATTGTTCTTAAAATTATTCACTGGTGACAAATTGCTTTTTTCTTAAACATTGTTTCCGTTGAGTTTCTTTATTATTATGACTTGAGTAACAAAATATTACTATTGTTTGGCAAATAAGGTGTTATAGCAGCCATGTAAAAACTTTTAGTTTATTACGTTAAGGCAATAAAAAAATGTTACAGTTTTTAGTTGCGTTTCTCGCTGGTGTTCCCCTAATTTATTGGCGCAGTGTATTATAATGAAAATACATTGATAATAATGTAATAAACTTTATTATATCCATAACAGAAACATTGTGAACAAACACATTATTAACAAACATTAAATACATAGATAATAATGTGGTGATTTATTATAATAACAAAAAATAAATATGTACATGCCAGAGCTACATAATAATTATTGTGTTTTTTCAGGTAACTATCTAAATCATTCACTTCTTCAACAGCAGATAAAGGAGAAGAAAATGGTATATCTGGCAGTCCTGAAATCTCATTTCAATTTTTATCAGTTTGTCGTGATATTTGATCATTTTACTCCTTAACTCTAGCCACCAGAGAAGTGAATCGCTCTGAAAATTACGTTGCTATTAAAACCTGTACACTTTTCAACGAGAATCTCGTACTTACCTATATGTTGTAATGTAACAGCTGTTTGTGTATGTTGTGGTGTTGAATGTATGGAGCTTGTACTTGGACTGCTTCTGGAATTGAATACACTATTGGAACCAATAGACGATTGAACAGCAGCTATGCTTTCTGAAATGCAATCTAAAAAATAAAATATAATGTGATTGTCAAACTGAAAGTTTTCCACAAGGTAGTTGAGAGATTTCACTAAAATCTAATGAAGACATTTTTTTAAATATGTTGCACCTTATCTAGGTTTTATTTTAGGAGCTGCAGAAAAACTTTAAATAAAAAAGTTTTCACAGAAACAAAAGTACATCATAAAGTCGAGAAAAAATACAATTTTTGTATTTTTAAACGGAAGACCTGTATATTGTTAGCTAAAATGAAAAACATATCACTTCTCCTGATTTCAAAAATATATAATAATATGTTGGTATTTTGAGGAGCCATTTGTGACATATTTTCCATATTTAAAAAATCAAGGTGATCTGAACAAAATTCTTTAAAAATTTTTTCAAAAATTCGAAATCATATTATCATTTGCTAACTCGATTTTATATTTTTGAAATTAGGATAAATTGATCTTTCACATTAGCAAATATCTAGTGTTTTATTTAAAAAAAAATTGTCTTTTCTCCACTTTGTGATTTGTTTTTTGTTGACTAATATTGGTAATATCACATCTATGACCAAAGTGATGTCACGTATAGTTAGAGCATCATGTCCTGGAGATGTATTGGGCTTTATGCTACTTATAATTTCTTTTAATTCAGTGTTGTCAGTTGGCTTGAGAAAACATGTATGCTGATTCGGTATTCCTTTATGGCTGTATTCTCCGCTGATTATCTGATTATTTATAAGTTCAGGCACTTGATTAATATAGGAATTATTTAATATGTTTGCTACATCCACAGGATCTTCATAGAGTATATTTTCTTTTTTAATTTTGGTGGTCTCACATTTTGTTTTTTTAACATTAAGGATATCTTTGATCACTTGCCAAGTTTGTTTTTCGTTTTTGCATTTTAGAAACTTTTTTCCATAATGTTCTTGTTTTGCCTTTTTTATCATGTTATTAACATTGTTTTTCGCTGATTTAAATAGTGTTTTAAAGTCTTTATTCTCGGGATTTTTTTTAAACAGTTCATACAGTTTATCACGGATTTTTATTTCTTCTATTATTTCGCTTGTTATCCAGTCAGATGAAGCATCTTTAAAATGGGTAGTACATCTGCTTTTTTCTTTACATTGATTTAAAATGTCTATTAAGTCTGCAAAACATGAGATATTTTGAACAGTGAGTGCACGACGTACATATTTCTTGTATTTGTTATTATTAATGTAGGTTTTAGTTATCTGTGTGTTTATTATTCTTTTTGCATGCTTGTTTGTTTCGTATATTTTCAGATGCAAAAGTCTATGGTCACTTATGGCTGTTGACTTTATTGTTAAATCATGCAAAGCATGTTTATGGTTACTAATGACGTGGTCTATAATACTAAAAGTATCTCTGCTTTTATCTATTCTGGTATCTTTTTTTTTATTAATTTTATTTAGGAAAGTGTATCCATACACGTGAAGTAATTGCATATAGTTTTTAGTATGATAATTTTCTTGATCTAAGATGTTTATGTTCATATCTCCTATAAAATATGTTCTATTTTTCAATTTTTGTAAGGTATTTTCTAGGAAGGTCATGAAGCCATCATAATTTGCTGTTGGTGTTCTATAAACTAAGGCTATGTTAATATTATTTACTGATAGTATTATGCTGTACAGCTCAGTGCTATTAATTAAGTCTGAGACTTTATAATTTAGATCGTCGCGTATGTAAATTTCAAGACCTCCACCTCTGGTGTCTCGGCACAGGTGAATTGCTTTATATCCTTCAATATTATAAAATTTTGTTTCAGAGTCTTTCAACCATGTTTCCCCTACCATAATTAAATCAAAACTATCACGTGTTGTTAAAATCTTAAGGTCATCTAGTTTATTTTTTAAACTTCTTATATTTAAATGTATCAGGTTGAATTCTAAATTATGTATAAAAAGAAAAAAGAAACTGAGAAAACTGCAGGAAACTTGTTAAGAATCTAATGCGATGTATTTATTTATATCTTCTATATCTCTAATTCGCAATGTATTACTAGTTTGGTTTTTTCTTGCATACACTGCGCCGTTTTTACACCATACAAAAGTATAACCTTGTTTCTTCATTTTCCTGGCTTGTTTAAATAGTTCCGTTGTTTCCTTGGTGAGGTCTTCGTTTATGAACAATCGTCTTCTTTTTCTTTAGCACAGAATTTCTTGTAGCAGTGTCTTACAGTTTAACTTGATAAATACTACCGTTTTCGTTTGTTGCAATCTCTTTTATTTCTTCAAAAATATCTGTTTCCATTTCCAGCTTACGGAAGACTTTATTTATTTTTCTAAACTTTTTTGTTTATTTGCTCTTGGTAGACCTGTAATAATGATATTTTTGCTTCTTTCTTCCTGTTCTACTCTATTGGCATAATTTTTTAGTTTTTGAATTTCCTCTTTTATAATTGTATTTCCTTTTCGTATTTCTTGGTACTTCTTTTCTAGTTCTTCATTTCTTTGTAATTGTTCATTATATTTATCAGATATAAACTGCATACCTGTTGTCAGTTCCTTAACTTGATTTTTCACATCAGCAAGCTCTACAAGAGCCTGTTTAATTATTTTTATATCTTCCTGCAATTCCGCCATTTGGTACGTAGTAGCTTCGTTAAGTTCTGCTTTGTAATTCGGAAGTTGACTGTTTCGTTTAGGAGTGACATTTCGTGTAGTTGGTTCGATCTCACATTTATTACATTTCCAAGACCCGCGCCCACGAAAGCCGCGACGATCTATTATTCCAGCACATACATTATGGTATAATTTTTTACAGCAAGTGCACTGTATCATAGATTTTAATACAGTACATTTCTGCGAACACACAGTACATAATTCCGTCATCGTGTTGTTCTGAGAACTTCAGGTATACAGTATACAACCCAAGTTCTGCGAAGATACGGCGAGCGGGTAAGAGGATCGACGTTGCTGTCTTTACACACAAAAATATTCGTTTATTTATATACGAAGGATTATTCTTTTATATTAAATTATTGCAGCATATTATTCAAATTTATTTTATATTAGTTTGTGTTTTACACGAGTACACATAGGCAGGTACACCTTTGGTAATTTTATTCCAACTTGTTTTAATGAAAATTAACTTTTTCCATAGAGCTGAGTTCAACACGTGCTCTCCGACTCGCGCACTTACTTACACTTACTTACTTACAGTAAGTATTTCAAGAGGAGTAGAAAATTAGACCGTTTTCAACAAAATATTAATTTACTCTTAGTTGGTTAAGTAAATATAAATATTGTATTACTGTTTAGAGAATCAAGTCTTATGTCTTTCTATAAGAAAATATACAGGAGGTTCCATTTAAGAAAATCACATCGCATGCTGCCATAATTTTACGTAACACTCTGTATGTATCAAAATAATTTTAGGTTATAGTGCTCAATAGGTAGAATGTCCATGTAAAAGAAAAAAAATTCTATCTCGTTCTATAAATGAGCTATGGAAGAAAGGACGCTTAATAACTCACCCTGTATATATATATGTATAATAATAATTATTATTATTATTCTTCTTTTCAAGGATAAATTCAAGCGGTATCAAATAACAGGGAATTAAATGCTTACAAAAGTTCTTTATTCGGGAGAATAAGAACCTTTTTCGGATATTAGACCAATACTCATTTCCGTTTTATTTGATTTGCTTTTTTGGTAGGTTTTTAGTGTTAATTTTGTTAATTTTAGATACTGTTAGTAGTATAGATAGTATGATCAGGTAGGTAGGTAGCTGTTAGATTTCATGTAGTGTTTTTTGAATTGTATTGAAGACGGCAGCTTAGCTGCCGAAATACGTATCTATGGATATAAAATTATTATGGGCAGAGATAAATTTCAATTATTTCTTAAACCACTTTACTATTTTTTAGTTTACATATGAAATTTCAACTCTTTGTCTTAAACCGTTCCAAAAATATTTAAGAAAATATACTTTCCAAGTTGTCCCTTTAGGAGGTTATATCTCAGAAACGAAAAACTTTTGGATATAGATAAATTAGGTTAATTCGCAATATTTTGATGTCCTCTATACGCGGTATAATTTTTGCCATCTTAATTGATAACACCCTGTATATATGAATATTTTCCTTTTGTTATTGTTGTACAACCTAATGTGAAATGTAGTAGCAATAACTAAGTGGAGCGCGCGCTCGATAATTAGTATAGCGAATCTTTCAATTAAGTTAACTTAAATTATATATCTCTTATATTTATATTTTATCCTTACTTATTATTGGTGTTTCTTATGGATTTTCAGATTTATTATCAAAACGTAAGGGGTTTGCGTACAAAAAGTAATTTAATTTATAATAATGTAACAAAGGAAGCAGTACAGAACTTTCGAGATTGAACTTGCATAAAACGATACATCAGGGTTCCGCGAAAAACAGAAATAAATATAGAAAGGCAACGTTGATGTTTCCATATAAGCGCAATGCATCAACAATCTGTCAATGAATCATATATCGCGACCAGCACTAACTAAAAATAGTTCTCCCCCTATATATAATAGTAACTCATATAGCACAGTTTAGTATTAGATTGACTTTGTGTTTAGAGTGAACAACTCTTGTGGTGTATATTAATAATGTAAGTAATCAATAGATGATATGTTTTATAAAGCTATGTCCCTCATTTACCTTAATTCAATTATTATCGTAACATTTATTGGTGGAGGCGCCTAAAGATCCAAAATGTAGTCAGTAATTTAGTTCCCAGAAAAATTATTTTTTTTGGGGAAAATTTTTCTAAATTTCAATTATCTTTAATAATTTTTTGTTTTTGAGTAAACGTACTGATTTTATTTTAGAAGAATTTAACGAGGTAATGAGAAGCAATGTTAAATTTTACTGCATTTTTTTTTAATAAGACGCGTATCTACTCTTTCAATAAATTATGCTTATTAACCATGTTAAATAATTGTCGTGATATTTAATATCAATAATGTGTTAAAGTCTCCAAATACAAGTAACTTTTTATATTAACAGATTAGAAATTTAAATTAAAACAAATTCTGCTTACGTATCACGATCACCCATAATTATGATTGAAAATCAAAACTCTCGCGCTCCTATCACAATAGCTCTGGCACGACAGACAAATAATACTCCACGGTTTCCTAAATTCATTAGTCCTGAAATATTTATCCCAGCAACGACAAATGTAATTAAATTTATAAAAAATTATGAAAAATGTGCTAATATTAATAACTGGTCAAATGTACATAAGATAAATTTTTTCGGTTCATTTCTTCATGAAGCTGCAAATATCTGGTATAATAATTATCTTTCGGCTGTAGAAAATAGTAATAAAACTTGGAACGATGTTGTCCGTGATTTTAAAAAAGAATTCGGAATTACATATTGTATTCGAGAACTTAAAAACCAATTAAGGAAACGAAGTCAAAAAGAAGACGAAGATATACTAAAGTATATGTACGATATTTTAGAAATGTGTAATGATTTAAATCCAAATATGCCTTTTGAACAAATTTTAGATTATTTTGAAAATGGACTACATCCTATCTACATTACTCAATTTTCGTTACTATCCACCCCGGATATGTCATTAAAAGATTTTAAAGCTCTTGTACAAAAATTAAGTGACACACGAAAACGGACTATAGCGTCACAGTTAAAGAATCCTGAATTATTTCTTCAGGATAACAATACGCTCGCGCATAATGCATCGTTTGAAAATACACGGTTTGCATCCGCGACTCAATTTAATCTAAATAAACGCGCGCGCAATTGCAAGGACATCTGTTCTATTTGTAACAAGCCGGGTCATTTTTCTTATTCGTGTTATTATAAACACTCAAATAAAATAAAAAATAATTCACGGAAATTTAATTATAACCGAGAGCAACCTAAACAGTTTGTTAGGGAACAAACTTTTTCTCCGCAACGATTTCGAATTAATAGAAAACAAAATCAAAATATTGCGTCACTAAAACCAAAGCAACGTTTCCCAGTAAAACCTAGATTCATCTCGGAAAACAAAGAAAATAATCTGTACTCTTTCTCATCATCTGGAATAGTCACTATCCCAGCAATCTTAGAAAACCAATCCTTAAAAATTATAGTTGACACTGGAGCTTTACACAATGTAATTAATTCTCGCTACATTTCTAATTACATTTCTTTACAACGACCTTTAAATATAATTACAGCTGGAAACGAACCTATTAAAGTAATCGGCAAAGCTTTTATTAAACTACGAATTTCTAATACACTTTTTCCACTAGAAGTTCTTGTAGTACGCGATCTACCAAGACCTTTAATTTTAGGAACTTCTTTTCTTCGAAAATCAAAAGCAATTATTAATTTCCCTCAAAATTATTTAGAACTCTGTGGCAATACACGAGTCCCGTTGTGTAAAGACATTACTAAATTGGATAATTTCTTTTTACGACACCCTAAGAAAAATATGAGAAACAAAAATGTTCAAGACGAAACCAACGACGCTAAAATTGGTCTTAAAACAGACGTTCTCCTTCATCCTAATAAATCTCAGTTTATTGAAGTTGTTTTAAACAACAAATTAAGTACGACAAATACCATGAAAAATAATTTTATTCCTCGTGACAATTTTCTCCTTTCAAGAAATTTAACAATAACAAAAAACCCCTTCCGAACAAAAAATTGTTTTATGTTAGAAATAACAAATTTTGGAAACTTTCCTCAGAAATTATTTGCGAATACGACTATAGGATATTTTGAAACATTAGCCCCATCTACACATAAATCTGATCTTTTCCACCAAATAACTACAAATAAAATTATAAAACCTTCTTCATTTGAACGTCAACTTGACACAATGTTATCCAAATTTACAGATATTTTTGCCTCAGATATGTCCCAAATTGGCTTAACCACGGTACTCAAACATCACATTGACGTGGGGGAAGCGAGTCCGGTTTCGAGTAGACCATACAGAGTGTCACATAAAGAAAGAGAAATTATCAGTGAACAAGTAAAAGAAATGCTGAATAATAAAATTATTAGACCTAGTCAGTCTCCTTGGTCGTCTCCTGTTGTTTTAGTAAGAAAACCTAATAACACTTATCGATTTTGTGTTGATTATCGGAAAGTAAATAATGTAACTCGTCAAAAGAATCTTTATCCTCTACCTTTAATTGAAGATTGTCTAAATTGTTTGCAAGGAGCTAAATATTTTTCATCCCTAGATTTATTCAGCGGCTACTATCAAGTAGGATTAACAGAAGAAAGTAAAGAAAAAACCGCTTTCATAACAACAGACGGTTTGTACGAATTTAACGTCCTCCCTTTTGGTCTTTGTAATGCCCCAGCAACTTTTCAAAATTTGGCTGATAAAGTTTTTGAAGGAATGAAATGGAAAGAAGTTTTGATTTATTTAGATGACATTATTATTTTTTCGGACACCCTTGAAGAACACATGAAACGTTTACAAAAAGTATTTCAAAGACTCCGCAAAGCCGGCTTAACCTTAAATCCGGATAAATGCAAATTTTTACAAACAAATATAAAAATGCTTGGTTATGAAATAGATGAGAACGGCATACGTCCTAATGAGTCAAAAATTAAAGCAGTAAAAAATTTTAAAGAACCTAAAACCGTAAAACAACTCCAACGTTTTCTAGGCCTCTGTAATTTTTACAGAAAATTTGTTCCAAATTTTGCAAAAATTGCTTTTCCACTTTATAATCTTTTAAAGAAAGATGAAAAATTCATTTGGAATGAGGAAAAACAACAATCATTTGATTTATTAAAACAAAAACTTATAGAAGCTCCTGTTTTGGCTCATTACGATCCGAAATCAAAAACCGAACTCAGGGTAGATGCTTCATCTAAAGGAATCGGAGCTGTTCTATTACAAAATTTTAACGGAGAATTACACCCTATTGCCTATATCTCTCGAACATTAACAAAAGCAGAAAAAAATTACTCAGTATTACATCTCGAGGGATTAGCCATTATTTGGAGTCTCAAAACACTCAGACATCTAATTTACGGTAAACCAGTAGAAATTATAACTGATCATCACGCGTTATGTTTCTTAAAAACTCTAAAAAATCCCAAAGGAAGAACTGCACGATGGATACTCATATTATCCGAATATGATTATAAAATAATTCATAAAAAAGGAAAGTTAAATCAAGACAGTGATTGCCTAAGCCGTTGTCCTGTAAATGAAGCCTCATTAGAAGACGAGCAAGTTGATCAAGATTTACCCATTTTTGTTTCAATCCCTGATAATTTTGTAACCTCACAGGACTCTGACACCTTCATTAGTGAAATTAAAAATGCTCTTTTAAGTCCAGATCAAGATTTAACAGCAATTATGAGAAGAAAAATAAAAAATTTTGTTTTAATTGACAACATTTTATATAAGAAAAATCCTAATGCAATGGGTTCCGAAAATTTATTAGTGATTCCCGAAACATTAAAAGAAGAAATATTATTTGCCAATCATAACGAACCTTTAGCAGGACATTTAGGATTTGCTAAAACTTACCATCGTATTAAAGATCGTTATTTCTGGATAGGTATGTTAAAAGATATTAAAGCCTATGTTCGTGGATGCGCAGATTGTCAAGCACGAAAAGATTACACTAACAAACCACCCCCAGGATTATTACAACCCATTCAAGTAGGGTTACCTTTTCAAAAACTTGGAATTGATTTATTAGGTCCTTTTCACAGAAGTTCAAAAGGAAACACTATGATTATAGTAGCGACCGACTACGCCACACGGTGGGTAGAAACGCGAGCTTTACGAGACGGTAAAGCTAATTCAGCCGCTAAATTTTTATTTGAAAATATAATAAGTAGGCATGGTTGCCCAAAAGAAATTTTAAGTGATCGAGGTAAAGTTTTCCAGTCGCAATTTATAGCTGAGCTGTTGAAAATTATGGGCGTTAATAGCCAGTTTACAACAAGTTATCGACCACAGTGTAATGGATTGACAGAAAGGTTTAATAAAACCCTAGCTGATATGCTCAGTTTGTATACTAATTCTCAACAAACTGATTGGGACTTTTATTTACCACATATAACTTTTGCTTACAATACTGCAGTCCAAGAAACGACACGCATGTCGCCCTTCAGCCTTATTTATGGCCGTGAGCCAAAGCTTCCGTCTGAAGCTACTCTATCACAGGATGTCGAAGCAACAGACATTAAAAATTTACGTGACCGTATTTTAGCTATTCGGAATACTGCTACTGAAAATATTAAACAGTCACAAAATAAAGCTAGAATACGATACGACGATTCTCACCGTCATGTCGAATTTCAAGTAGGTGATAAAGTGAAAGTTTTCACCCCTATACGCAAAGTTGGTAAAAGTGAAAAATTACTTTTACGTTGGTTTGGACCGTATTATATTGTTAAAAAACATACGGACGTAGATTATATTGTTCAGAAAGGTCCAAACAAAAATTCAAAAACCGATGTGATTCATGTAAGCAGAATAAGACCATATTATGAAGCGTGGCAGCCTCCACAAAATTAAAACTATTTATTTTTAAGTTTATGTATAAATAGATAAATACATGTATAAACATTAAATATTATTTCTGTTTCAGAAATTTCCGTACACTCATTGGTTTATTGTTGCAGTTATGCAGACCCGGCCTACGTTTATTTGAATTTTTTTTTATGTTGATGATTTCAGATCACCCTGTGCACAATCCATCACAAATAACAATTACTTCGCGAAGTACTACGTACACATACGACGAAATAAATTTTCTCCCAAATACTATTTTCAAATAAACTCATGCGAAAGCTATAAGTAGGCCACAATTGCAATTTTGAACTGCCCAGCGAGATTACTCGCATTCCCATTTCTATTTCCCGACTCCACCTGTGCGGGAAAATCCCTTGTTTCTAGAGAAACACGAATGTAATTTAAAATCATTATCTTTCTGACTAACAGAATTACGTATATCAAGAAATGCATTTCACGACGAAAGAATTTTAATTTTCAAATACCCCCTGTATATACACCTTTATGCATATAAAAGAATAGATAAGTTACAAAGTAATTTGAATGTTTATTTAAATATTATTTAAATATTAACTCAATCACCTATGTCTTATTAGAACTTTATGTTGTTTTTAGTATTATTAAAAGCATTATTTGGTATTTTAATGAACATATACACCTCTTTATCTTACTACGGGTGTAAATAGGCCTTCTACACCGCGTACTGAGATAATCTCGTGTTACTGTTATTAAACAAAACGTTTCACACTCTGCGCAGAGACCACCATCATTGAAACTCAGTCGACGAAATTATGTTAGTAAACATATAATTAAGATAAGATGATTGTTAAAATTATTTAACTTTTTGCTAGCCCGCAAATTTTGATTGTGTTTTACATTCAGTATTTAATAGTTATCACATTGCATAACAAACATGAACGATATAATTAAATATTTAGGCGAATTGTTTTTGTAAAAAATGTAGGTTTTTTTATATTAATTGTTAAATTCACACTTTCTACTAATATAAGATAGTATAAAAAATACTCATCCAATGATTGTCACTGAAACTTTTTATGGAAAAACTCCTATACTTTGTTTATTTTGTAGTTTACCACAATATCCACCGAAGTTTCTCAAGATAATTTCTGTTTCTTCTGCAAGTGGCAAGTCATCCAACAATAACAGCCAAAGCCACCTCATCCAGCAGGTCGGGACCACGCCCCAACGGCTGCTCTATCAAGGATTCCAGAAAGCAGTCATTAGGGAGTATCCCTAAATTATTCACGGTAATCCACAACGTGGTACCCACCTAGTGCACCTGTCGCGATGCCACACCAGGAAACATCCCTTCAAATAGTCTACGCCTGTCTCCAATGGGACCGCTAATCCCGGACGATATCCTGCAGCAAGCCGTAAAAGGCCCTAATGTTACTGTCTATACCATTAGCCGCATTCACCTGCCCGCAAGGAAAGGACAATATTCATACCATGGCTCTGCGGAATCCACCATCGCCCTCTCAGACAGAAACGCTGGACCATCCGTAACTGACGGTCCAATACCATTCTTGCCAGTACCCTGTTCGACATTCGTAATACGCAACATACGAAGTCCAAAGAACACCCACGTGATATAAAAACAACCTACCCCAAATTTTTTTTGCGAGGGGGGAAAATGTAACAAAGGAAGCAGTACAGAACTTTCGAGATTGAACTTGCATAAAACGATACATCAGGGTTCCGCGAAAAACAGAAATAAATATAGAAAGGCAACGTTGATGTTTCCATATAAGCGCAATGCATCAACAATCTGTCAATGAATCATATATCGCGACCAGCACTAACTAAAAATAGTTCTCCCCCTATATATAATAGTAACTCATATAGCACAGTTTAGTATTAGATTGACTTTGTGTTTAGAGTGAACAACTCTTGTGGTGTATATTAATAATGTAAGTAATCAATAGATGATATGTTTTATAAAGCTATGTCCCTCATTTACCTTAATTCAATTATTATCGTAACAATAATATTTTAGGTAGTTCATATTATGATGTTATTATTTTAGTAGAAACATGGTTAAACGTAGGATTTAATGACTGTGAATTATTTGATGATAGATATGTGGTTTGTAGGAATGACAGAGGTGATGTTAGAAGGGGAGGTGGAGTATTAGTGGCGGTCAATAAAAAATTTGCATCATCGAAGCTCTTGCTACAAACAGATATCGAAACATTATTCTTAAAGGTTGGCGTCTCTGGTAAGACTTTTATATTCAATACTGTATATATACCACCTGGATCAGCATTAAATATTAAATTAAATATTTCAATATTTTTGACTCACTTCAAATTTTATCAGAAAATTTAATAATATGTGGAGATTTCAATATTCCACTTGTTCATGGCACTAACTTACTTCAATTGCGAGGAAACATTATCAGAATTTATGAATCTATATAATTTAATATCTTATAATAACATATTAAATTCTACCGGTAAAACGTTGGATTTGGTATTGGCTAACATCGCAGTACATGTGCAACACCATGATTTGCCTCTTGTATGGGAAGATATTTATCATCCCGCATTGCACTTTGAATTGATTATGGAACGTAAGACTGTAAATATAACTAACCAAAATTATTTGAAATATAATTATAGCCGAGGCAACTTTGACCTTTTTTATTAGCTATTAAAAGAGTGTGAATGGAACGAAGTATTATTATATGACGATGTGGAAAAGGCCGTACAGCTGCATTAAGTGGGAGACACATTGAAGCGGTTGCGGTAGCGATTGCGGTGGCAGTGGCAGTCACAAACGTTCACATGCGAGCGATCACGGTAAAGTTACGTAAATTCATTGGCAGCTCTATCTTGTCGCATACATGTGAACGGTTTTCATCGCCACCGCAATCGCTACCGCCACCGCCTCAATGTGTCTCCCGCTTAAAGCGGGAAACACGACAAGATAGATCTGCCAATGAATTTACGTAACTTTACCGCGATCGCTCGCATGTGAACGTTTGTGACCGCCACCGCCACCACAATCGCTACCGCAACCACCTCAATGTGTTTCCCGCTTTATGAAACTATGTACAGTATTTTAGACCAATGTATACCGAAACATCGTAATACGAGATGTAGTAAATATTCTGGTTGGTTTACAAAAGATGTTATTAATTGTTTAAAATCTAAGGAATATCATAGACGGCGGAAATCAGATGAGTATCACATGAATCAATTTAAAATGTATAGGGCTCAACTAAAAGTAAAAATAAAGAAGGCATATGACAATTATTGTACTAACGTGGAAGTTAATTTAAGTAACAACAATGTTCAATCATTTTGGTCCTTTATTAAACATAAAAGAAAAAGTTCTGAACAGGGAAATGTATTCGTGAACACTGACAACTCAATAGTTGAAAGCAACGTTGAAATTGCTAATGGATTTGCAACTTATTTCGAAACAATATATACAGTATGAGCATAAATGATTGAGGACAAGTTGAATTTCCCGCGTCTCTATCTAGTGATTTTTACTCCTTGTGTCTGGCCCTCCTGAAAATAAACTAATTTTTGTTCAGTGTCGCCCGTCGCATGTTTACGTTGTATTTATTGTTTTCCGAGTTATTATTTTGCTTTCATACGAATTTTTAAACGGATCTTTTCAGAGCCAACGTTTGCATACATATTGCAATTAGGTATTTGAAATGACTGTATTAATTCATAATTAATTACCAGACTATTTTGTAGCGAAAGGTCTAACGGTGTGCCAAAATGCCCTTTACGGAAGAGCAAGAGGCTTTCATTTTGAAAGCATACTTTCGAAGTGGAACTCGCAATGCTGATGGTACTTGGAGGTATTCCACACGTTCCTGTATTGAACAGTTTAATGAAGAATTTCCTGATGTTCGCGTTCCATATAAGGTTTTTGTTCAACATAAGGAACGTATTGTTACTCGTTTTGAAACGAAACATTCCCTATGTAAGGGCAAATCATCAGGACGACCAACAGTTTTAACTGAGGAAGTTGTTGATGACCTTCATGGTCGTATGGATCAGAGCCCAAATAAATCGGTACGAAAACTTAGTGTACAAACAGGTATAGAATATTATTTGAATATTTAATGTGAATATAACTAAAATGTATCCTTAGGTTTGTCTTATGGTACTTGCCGGAATGCATTGAAGAAAAACTTAAAAATGCATCCATATAAAATTACAACTGTACAACAATTATTGCCACTTGACTACCAAAAACGGGTGCAATATTGTGAATGGTTCAATAATACTCTAAATAATGATTTATTAGATCTGACATTTTTCACTGATGAAGCATGGTTTCATTTGTCGGAGTACGTAAACAGTCAGATTTACCGAACATGGACTACTGAAAATCCACACACATTTGTTGAAACACGTTTGCATCTGATAAAAATAGGAGTGTGGACTGCAATTTCAAGACGTCGTATAATTGGTCCAATTTTTTTTCATGATACCATCAATGCAGGAAGGTATCGGACACAAATACTGGACATATTCATCAATGAATTGCATGATGATGAACTTTAATACGGGTTCTTCCAGCAAGACGGTGCACCTGCACATACTGCCCGACAAACTCTTCAACACTTGGAAGAATTTTATGATGACAGAGTAGTTAGTGTAGGACACCACATTCTCCAGATTTAACTCCACTGGATTACTTTTATTTTGGGTATTTGAAAAATAAAATTTTTGCAAATCGTCCTCATCATTTAAACGAATTACAAGCTGCAATTATACAAGAAACGAGAAACATAAATATTAATACATTGAACGTGCTATTTGAAAATATGAAGCGTCGAGTAAATTTGTGTCTAGAAAATATGGTGGACACTTTGAGCATCTCTTATAATAAAGTAGAGACCCAGTTATCCGAGTTCCATATTAACTAATAGTAATAGAGTAGAGTATTGTTTTTTGTAGTCCGACCTGCACTGAGTTTTTAAATAAAAATAATTTTTGTGTGGTATATTTTTCTGACGTTAAATGCATCCAAATCTACCTATTTAAAGAGGATCCGAGATGTAACTTATTTTTTGCTTGGAAACCACAGATAAAATGTCCACGATGAGTTTTTCTGTAAAGGTTATGTCATGAATTAAGATTCCGACTACATACATACATTTGTGAGTGCACGCCTATGCATTTGACCAACTTAAGAAAAATATTGAAAGGCGGGAAATTCAACTTGTCCTCAATCATTTATGCTCATACCGTACAAATGCGGCCACCTATATTCCCGATTTTTCAAATATCGAAGTAACCCATAACGACGTATTAATTTTTAATACGATTACAGTTGAGGACGTACTTAACTCTTATTAAAAAGCTAAAACCAAAAAAATCGACAGGCACTGATGACATTCCGCCTTACATATACAAGGCTTGCGCTAATTTCCTATATAAACCTCTATGTCACATATACAGTGAGAATTTTTTAACGTAGAACATACATAAGTGCTAATGAATTTTTTTAAATCGAACATAGGCCGAAAAGTACATGGTAACCATGGATATAGTTGACATTAATTGTCATTATTTTTGTTTCACACATTTGACAATGCAATTTGACATATATGCAACGAATGAAAGGATACAAATCTACAACTGGTATCGAGTAGGATCCAGTTTAAGGCAATTAACATTTTTTATGACCGTTTGGGATATGTTCTCAAACTTCCAGAAAACTGATTAATGATTACTTTTATCTATTTCGGAAAAAGAGCTTCAGTGCTAGACAAACAAGTACGAATGGTATCCATAGTAACGAAGCCCACATACATATTAAGCCTATGTTCGATTTTAAAAAACTCACCTTCAATACTGTAGCTAGGATGCATAATGTTCTACGCTAAAAAATTCTCATTGTATAATTTATCCCTTAACAAAGGAATCTTTCCTGAGAAATGGAAAGTTGGAAAAATTACACCCATACATAAGGGTAACGATGTCAGCCAGTTCGGTAACTATAGACCAGTAACAGTGTTATGTACAGCTGCCAAAATTTTTGAACAAATATTACACGGTAAAATTTATAACCATGTCCATAATTCAATATCAACACGACAGCATGGATTTCTTAAGAAGCGATCAGTTGAAACAAATCTGTTAGTATTTACTAATGTACTGCTATTAATGAGGGAGCTCAGATGGATGTAATTTACACAGATTTTGCAAAAGCATTTGATAAAGTTGATCATGATATATTGCTGTGTAAATTGTATGCATCTGGTTTACATAAAAACTTAATCAATTTATTTAATTCTTACTTAAGGAACCGTCAGCAAACAGTTACATATCGGGGCGTACACTCATATCTTTTTCAGGATCATCTGGAATTCCTCAAGGTAGTAATTTAGGGCCACTTTTATTCTTAGTTTTTATTAACAACCTCCAGGATATTGTATCAGAAGTGAAAAATATGTTTATATTTTTCACTTCTGACGAAGCTGTCGAACGACTGCGAAACGTGTTTATGCGCCATTTAGTGTCCGTTTAAAAGAGTTTGTGATACAATTTTCATCGGACAAGAACCAGCTTTAATTATGGACTCCAGGATATTGTTAACCATGCAGACACTCTTCTTTTTGCGGATGATTTAAAAATATATAAACGCATAGATAATATTAATGATTCAAAAAAACTGCAAAGTGATATTGATAATATATTGAACTGGAGCAATATTAACAAATTACCTTTTAATATAGAGAAATGTTCAACACTTAGTTTCAGTCGTAAACATGATATGTTTATGTATGATTATCGCATGTGGTTACAGATATTAACTAAGAAACGGAATATTAAAGATCTGGGAGTTAATTTTCAACATAACTTAAAATTCGATTCGCATATTTTAGATATAACCAATAAGGCTTTCACCTGGGTTTTGTGATTCGTAACTCTGGAAAGTTTAGAAATTCAAAGACACTAATCGTGTTATCATATAACGAATTTGTAAGATCAAAGTTAGAATATGTATCAGTAATTTGGTACCCGGATACGGAAAGATATGTATCTATGATAGAACGTGTGCAAAACAAATTTTTAAAGTACTTATATTATTATACATATAAAACTAATCCACCATTTGAGTCATACGCTCATATAAGACGCGAATTTTCGGTTCCTCCATTAAGAAGCCGGCGAGAGATAGTTATGGTGTTTTTATTGTATAAAAGATTTAATAATTTTACAGACAATGCCTATCTTCTGTCAATATTTAAACTACATGTTCCATATTATAGTACCAGGCCAGGTCCACCAATGCACATATCATTAAATTTTCTTTAGCCCATAACCAAAGCATGTAGAACTTTTAACCGGTACCATCACTCACTTGACTTATTTAGCACATCCTATAGTGAATTTGTAAAAATTGTTGAAAATATTTTTTGTCATTATTAAAGAGCGGATTCTATGCTAAATGCATATTGCATGCATATTTTGCATATTTGGGCATTTTGTCCAATTTTCGCATATTTCTGAAAAACGTGCATATACAGGTTGTTTCAAATTCGACCCTCACCATTGGGATCTCGCTTATTTGAAGAGATAGACGCTAAGTTTAAATTTGGCAAATTTATAAGCAGTAATAATCCGCAGAGAAATAACTTCTATGTTAACTCTTATTCGAAATAATTGTAAAAAATGAAAAATTGTAATTTTCTTATTTTTCCTCTATCTTCTTTATTTGAAGAGATATCAAAAAAAATAAAAGTACTTTCTTAAGACACTTTTGAATTCTCTAGACACTGATGAATACCATTTTGCTATAACACGTTTCGTCAAATTGATAACATCATCAAGTTCATTTTTTCTTATGGGCGCCATATTGAAATTTGGTCGCAAAATAATGTAGGTACTCTTTCTGCTGATTACGCCAAAGCACATGTTATCAAAATTATTTAAAATAAGGTCAAAATTAAAATTAATTTTTTTGAGATAAGACAATTGGCAATTAATGGAAGCCTGGCTTTGAATTCAAATCAAAAACAGTATAATCTGTCATTTTAATACATACTTGTTGCTAAATATTATCATAATAACAATAGCATAATATTTAGAAATGAAGAAAAACGTGATGTTACGTGCTTTGTATTCGTGCCATACACGAAAACAGCAAGTGAATTGTATTTTGAACATTCGATGAGCTGCATTAAGTTTAAGCAAACGATCGCAATTATGTATAAATTAAAGTGGATATTTGTTATTTTTATTATTTTATTTTTTATGTTATTTGACATTTATGCCTGAAAGCACCCCATTTTTAATCATTGATTAATTTTAAGACGTGTTCAGAATGTGACAATCGTGAATACATGACAGCATTATGTCAATCGCCATCTAATTGACACTTAAACTTCAACTTAAGTGTCAGTTAGAATGCGTCTGACATTATGCTGGATCTACGTAAATATCACATTCTAAACACATCTTAAATTTAATCAATAATTAAAAATGCGGTGTAGTTGGGCATTAATGTAAATATCTTATTTTGAGAGCCTTTATTTATTTATATTATTGTTTCTTCAATTTCGTTCTAAATTTTTGTTACTGTAAAGAGTAGATACGTATTCTACTAAATGATTCCTGCTCTTCAATATTTTTGCCTAATTGTATAAGTATTGTTCTAAGCTGTTTGTTCTCCGAGTAGGTTCAAAGTACCTACAGTTCACTTGCTGTTTTTGCTTTTTTGTTATAAGAATAAAACACACGTAACATACATATTCTGTTTCTCTTATCTTATTGCTGTGCCGATAATATTTATTAAACTAGTGCCTACATCAAATAAATTACTTTTAATTTGACTCCAAAGTTATCTTCTGTTAACCACAAAGTTACCTTCTGTTAACTACTACACTTTTCTTATATCATATCAAACATTCTTAATTTTGGCATTATTTTAAACAATTTTGATAACATGTGCTATATTGCCGTAATCAGCAGGAACAGTAGATTCTTTTGGGACCAAATTTCATTATGGCGCCCATAAGAAAAAATGAACTTGATGATGATACCAATTTGACGAAACGTGTTACAGCAAAATGGTATTCATCAGTGTGTAGAGAATTCAAAAGTGTCTTAAGAAAGTACTTTTATTTTTTTTATATCTCTTCAAATAAAGTAGAGGAGAAATAAGAAAATGACAATTTTTGATTTTTTACAATTATTTCGAATAAGAGTTAACATAGAAGTTAGTTCTCTGCGGATTATTAATGCTCATAACATTTAGCAACTTTGCCAAATTTAAACCTACCGTCTATCTCTTCAAATAAGCGAGATCCCAATAGTGAGGGTCGAATTTGAAGCAGCCTGTATATGCATATTTGAAAGAATTTGTGTCGAAATGAGTAAAATTTTTTCTGAATTTCTTAATTCGTCAGAAAATGTGGTTGCCTTAATGCGACTAATTACTGTCTAGTTTGCGCCCCTTTTGGGCTTAAGCAGGCAGAATTTTCCACGTAGTGAATTAGGGATTTCCAACTACTTTTTCAACAGTTGTTCAGTTGTGCAGGGAAAAATTGCCAAATGTACCTTTACCTTCCGAACTAGTGTTGACTAGGTGGGGAACTTGGTTGGAAGCGACAATCTTTTATGCTGAACATTTCGTAGCAATTAAGGAATTGCTTTTAGAGTTTAATGCCCAAGACAGTGCTGCTATTGCAAAGGCACAAAATATTGTAACAAAAACTTCATTGGAAAATCAACTAATCTTCATCAAAATGCATTACAGTTTTATAGTAAAAACTATAGAAAAACATTTTAGAAAAACCAAAAATGTCCTTAATAGAATCCGTTGAAATTGTTAAAGAATTGGAAGAGAATATTTCAAAAGTTTCAGGAAAAATCGGTAATTCAGTTAATAAAAAATGTTTCTTCGTTTTAGAAAAAAACAGCTGCTTCAAAACCCTTGAGGAAATTTACGAAATTTTGAATGGAAACTTTGAAATTGAGTTAGGTGTAGAATTTTCAGCTGTCAGTCACTTTAAATATGCCCCAATTACCTCCGTAGATGTTGAAAGGAGCTTTTCAACTTATAGAAATATTTTGTCAGATAAAAAGCAAAATTTCCGGGTAGAGAACTTGGAAAAATACATTGTCGTAAATTATAATCGAAGATTTTTTTAGTCTTGTTATAATTTACTTAATAATATACATACTTCCCCATTTGTATCAGTTTTCGTAAATAAATGTAAATAAATTGTATAAAAAATAATATGGTTTTTATTCGAATGAGAATGCCCATAAAAACTCCTAGATCAGAATAGCAAAATTATAGTTTTACAAATGCGCATATTTCGTTATTTTTAGTGCATATATATGCGCATATTTCATCAAAATTGCTCGCATATAAATCCGCTCTCTAGTCATTATCAACATTCATCTTAAAACAAAAAAAAAATTTTGTTAAAACTGGTAATAGCATAACCTCTTACGTTTTATTAAACCAGAATGTAACTATTATTTATTATTTATACCTACCTATGTGAAACATGTAATTAGGAATTGTATTCCTGTATGTTTCTTTCTAAATAAATAAATAAATAAATTTTTCTTTATTTTGAAAATATGTATTGTAACGATTTTAAGGGTTCTATTAATTTTTATTTTAAGAACAAAACACGATACAGTTAATAAACTAATTTATTTAAAAGCAAACTGATTTCGACGGTGTCAAGTTAAAACGACACAAGTACCAAAAACAAGATTTTGTGTTACAACGATTTATTGAAATTACTTATCGCTTATTGATTGGGGCTTATGCAACTTCAAGTGGATATAACTCAGTGAGAAAATTTTTGTCGAATATAACATTTTGAGGATCGTTCAGGCCGTTGGCAATTATTCCAAATCAAGGAAAATCTCATTTTTCGAATTTTTGTCGCTTATGTCGTTTTAACTTGACACCGTCGATTTATTTGTAAACTTACACTATAACACTAACATTTTTTTTACAAGCTTATATCTAATTTATTTTAACAGCCGAGCGAGAGTCTAACGCGAACTTTAATGCCGAACTGTCCAACGCCGAATTGTCTTCATTCCCGGTAGCATACTTTTATAAGCCGGGGATGTTTCTCGCGAACATTCCAGTACGCGACAGAATGTCTAGGGTTGATTCCACCGCTGGCGTGATCTTGAAATGCCCGAAGTTTCTGGTCTAAGGCGCGTCGGCGATGACGCATGAGACGGGCTGACGCCGGAATCGTCACACTCTTAGAGACGTTTCGTCTCGGAACGTTCCTCGTGATAGCCTTGAAGGAGGATGTCGAAATCAGCATACTTGATCCCTTTTTACAACATCCGGTCTGGAAGAAATAGCAGTCTACGGTTTTCCTACTGACGACAGCTGCCCGTAGGTGGTGACTGCAGACTAGGACTTCAATTCCCGTTTCGTTGAAGATGATTTCTATCATGCTTCGAATTACCCTCAGTCAACGCCGTCTAGTCCGCAGCCCAACTTGGGAATGGCTAATTTCGTCTGCTTGCCTTTTACCAGATGCCTCTTCAGGCTCCATAAAGTTCTCCAAACATTGCGATAGTCAGGCTTACCGCTTGATGTCCTCTTGGTGACTAAGTAGTATACGTGTCGTCTTTGATCCGCTTCCGTGTCGATGATCTGCAAGCTCTTGCCCACCATGGAGTGCTGTCTTCGGAGTTCCTCGATCTCACCAAATTTCTTCCGGAAGATCTGGACTATCCCCTTGGACATTCTTAGGTCTTCTGCCACACAGTGGACCAGACTGTACTCCGGTGGTACTTGAAAAAGGTCTTGCTGCTTCTCTGTGGTCACCCCGAATCGTGCCTTACTCCCTGTGGGGTGATGAGACATAAAAGTTTCGAAGTTCACTTCGGAACCTTGCGTCCTTTGTACTGTCCCTTCATTTACTTCTCCGTTGTAAGGAGTCATCTTGATGCGGTAGATGACATCGTTGATCCGTTTCATCACTATGTAAGGACCTTCCCAAGATGTCTGCAATTTTGGGGACAGATCTCGACGTCTTTGAGGATTATAAAGACAGACCAACGCTCCAGGTTGGTATCCCCCATTCTGAGCATTTTAGTCATAATGCTCCTTCATTCAGTCGCTGCTGTCTGTATGTTGTGACGCACTTGATTGTGAATGTCGTCCATTTTTCTGCGTAGACCGCTCACGTAATCTTCGTCGACAGGGACTTCGCCAGGCTTCACGCCGAATTTCAGGTCGCAGGGCAGTCTTGGCTCTCGCCCAAATACCACTTTTGCTGGTGTCTCTCCTGTTATCTCATGAACGGACGAACGACATGCAGTAGAAAAAGGGGAATGTACGTGTCCCAGTCTTTCTGATGATCGGATACTACCTTGGACAAGTGTCGGTTGATGATTCTGTTGAATCTTTCCACCATTCCGTCCGACTGCGGGTGAAGTGCAGTGGTTCTAGTTTTCCCGACGCCGAGCCGAGTACACACGTTCTTGAATAAAACCGATTCTTCCTTGATCCTTCCTTGATCTGAATGCAGCTCCATGGGCGCGCCATACCGGCTGATCCATTCTCGGACAAGGACTTCAGCAATAGTTATCGCCTCCTGGTTTGGTAGGGCGTATGTTTCAACCCACTTGCTAAAGTAGTCCATCACCACGACGATGTACTTATTTCCACTATTCGTTTGTATAAATGGGCCGGCTACATCTATGGCAACTCTCTCAAAAGGACTTCCCACGTTATACTGTTTCATGGGAGCCTTGCCTCGTCTGTGGGAGCCGTTACTAGCTGCGCAGACTACGCACTTCCTACACCAGTCCTTTACGTTTTCCTTGCAGTTTACCCAGTAGAATCGCTCGCGCACCTTCTCCATAGTCTTCTTGATTCCTAGATGCCCTCCCGAGGTTCCATCGTGAAGCCCCCTCAGAACTTCCGGCATCCTATTCTTGAGGATCAGTAACTGTGTCTTCTGTTCCGTGCCTTCCTGGTTCTCGATGGTTCGTTTCAGAAGACCATGATCCAGCACTACGAAGTCCCTCTGCGCCCAGTACGATTTTAGGATGGTGCACACGGTACTATCTCTTCCCAAGTAGGCCTTGCCTACCTACTTTTCCATTCCAGCATCAATTTCAAATCCTGATCGTTCTCCTGGTCTCGTTGCAATTCTTCACCTTGCCATTTGTCGTCTAGGATGGCCGTCCTCGCAGTCGTAGCTTCTTTCTCCTCCAGATGACTACAGTGCTTACAGTCTTCGGTACAAGGTCTTCTCGACAAAGTATCGGCATTTCTATGGCTAGTTCCGGCCCGATGCTGGATTTCAAAATCACATTCCTGAAGTCGTTCGATCCATCGTGCGACTTGTCCTTCAGGATTCTTGAATCAGAGGAATCATTTTAAAGCGGCATGGAGGAAGTGTTTGCCATATAAGTACTCGTAGAAATGTTCTATGGTCTTTACCACGGCTATCAATTCCCTTCTAGTGACGCAATAATTTCGCTCCGGTTATAACAGGACTTTACTGAAATAGTCGATCGCCTTCTCTTGCCCTTCTTGTATTTGGGAGAGTACGCCACCGATACCAATGTTGCTAGTGTCCACGACGAACTTGCCTTCTGGGAGAGGGTAACTCAGAATAGGAGCACTTATCAAGTATTGTTTTACTTGTTCAAAACTAATTTGGCAATGTTGATCCCATTCAAACGGGCGATAGACCCATGGAAAGGAAAACAATAGAGAAAATCATGTTAGTACTTCCGAAACTAAGGCCTTATTCTGGTAACCTCTCATCGGTGTATGGTTTTAAGTCCTTCACATGCCATCTGCCCACATCTCTGCCGGTTTCATCCTCTAAGACATAGACGAGTGGTGAAGCCACCTCTTTTACTTTACACAGCACAAATTTTGGAGCTAATTTTGCTGCAAAGTAGTCTGCTCCGTCAGACAAAACATAATTCCTCTTCCACACTTTGTCACCTACAGCGTAAAAACTCCCCCTTTTTCTCAAATTGTACGATTTAGAAAACCTATTGTAGGCCTTAATGATGTTGTCTTGAACATCTTTGTAAATATCAGGAAGCTGCCACAATTGATCTACCCATTTTTCCCTGCCATCAGGTTGTAAAACATAGTCTTTCATATCTTTAACCGCGCCATAAAAGTCCCCGTGTATTGGAAGAACTCTTCCAAAATTCAAAAAAGTTGGTGAGTAACCGGTAGACTCATGGACAGCCGGATCGCAAAGGCGATTTTAGGAATTTCCCAATATCCCAACTTCTATGATCATTTTTCAGAAATGATCGTATGGCCGTGTCCACGACCCTGTTAACCCTTTCCACAGGATTTACTTGCGGATGGTACTTAGCATTGTACCATATTTTCTGGCCAAATCTTTCATCATCGAGCTGGTAAACTGAGTGCCGTTGTCACACAATATTATTTGCGGCACTCCGTACACTAGAAAAATTTCGTTTTCCAAATATCTCACAACAGTCGCAGAATCGGCTTTCTTCATAGGGTGTAATAGCACATATTTGGTGTACCAATCGGATACCACCAGCAGATATAAAAATCCTTGTTTAGACCTCGGTAAAGGGCCCATAATGTCTACCGCTATAAGCTGCCAAGGATAATTTACTTGTTTAGGATTACCAATTAAGCCCGGCCTTGCCTTAGACTCAACTTTTTGCGCCGCGCATATTCTACATGTTTTTACTCTCCTTAAGACATCCTTGCGCATTTTCGACCAGAAATAACTTTCAGATATCCTAGCAAACGTTTTGAAAAACCCCAAGTGACCGGCAGTTAGGGAGGAACGGCAATCTTCAAATATTTTGGCGCGCATAGGTTCTGGAATGACTAACTTCCACTCTGAAATGTTAGCGTTTTTCTTTAACTTACTAGCCGAATACTTATACAAAATTCCGTTCTTATCTTCCCAATGAGAGTATCTTTCAGGGTCGTCTCTAACAGCCTTCAATTTACGTTGATACCAGGCATCATTTTCTGCATCAACCTTCTCGACGGAGAATCGTAATGCGTTAATTTCGTTCACTGCACGTGAAAGCGCGTCGGGCAATACGTTCAACTTACCCTTTCGATGTTCGAGCTCCATGTCGAACTGTTGAAGTTTAACCGCCCATCTGGCGACCCTTCCAGTGGGATCTTTCAGTCGGTGGAGTGGCGAGTAATGGTCAGTTACGACCTTAAACTTTGTGCCTTCCACATACGGACGAAATTTTTCTACGGCAAACACTACTGCTAAGCACTCCCGTTCCGTTACACTATATTTTTGTTCGGCATCGTTCAACGCTCTACTGGCAAACGCAACCACATGTTCTCCTTCATCATCAGCTTGCGTGAGAACAGCGCCCAACCCAGTACTTGAGGCGTCACACTGTATGGTAAATGGCTTTTTGAAATTTGGACTCCCTAATACCGGAGCCGACACCAGGGCATCTTTAATCTTCTTAAAGGCTTCTTCAGCATCTGCTGTCCACACCACATTCCCCTTTTTCGGCTTACCGCGTAATAAAACGTTTATCGGTGCCGTCATTGTAGAGAAATGCGAGATAAATCTCCTATACCAAGAACACATTCCTATTAATCTCTTAACTTCCGTCATATTACGAGGAGTGGGATAATTTATCATCGCAGCAATTTTCTCGGAATCTGTGCGTAACCCAAAACCATCAACGACAAACCCCAAATACTTCAAGCTAGGTCGACAGAACTCACATTTATCTAAGTTAATAGTCAGCTTAGCTCGTTTTAAGCGATTAAACATCTTTAAGCACGTGAAGATGCTTCTCAAACGTTGGAGTTGCTATTATAACATCGTCAAGGTAAACGAAAACGAACGGTTCTAGTTCAGGGCCCAGTATAGCATCCATTAGCCTCTGCTGCGTTTGTGCAGCATTATGAAGACCGAAGGGTAGGACTACAAATTCGGTCAAACAATCCACGTCCGGGAGCAACAAAAGCAGTTTTTTGACAGGATGATGCTTCTAAAGGAATCTGCCAGAAAGCCTTTTTAAGGTCAATAGACGACAAATATCGTGCATCACGTAATTTATTTAGGATGCTCTCCACAAATGGCAATGGGTATGCATCGCGTTTAGTCACACTGTTTAATTTCCTGCCGTCAAAACAGAAACGGTATTCTCCATTTTTCTTTTTGACCAACAAGGCAGGTGATGCCCAGGGACTATATGACGGGCGAATGACGCCCAGCTCCAACATCTTATCTATTTCCTTATTGAAATGTACTTGTATGTAGGGTGATATAATGTGATGTCTCTGTTTAATTGCCTCGGCATCACCTGTGTCTATACGGTGCGTTATCCTGTCCGTGCGTCCTAACTTTTCCTTGTCTAAACCACGAAAACAATAAATAATCTCCTCTAAGTCCCACAATTGCGACTCACTCAACGAACGACGGTCAAAAATCAAGTTGACTACATTCAGATCGGGGCCATTGTTTCCCAGGGACTTACTTTTCATACTTTCCTGATCTGATGTAGTAATCCAAGTGTTATCTGAGAAATCAATCGACAAATTAAACTGTTGGCAGAAATCGCTTTCTAAAATGACGGCATGTTTAATTGAAGGTACCACTAACATCTTCAGCAATTTAGTGTCACCTTTAACGGTGATCGGTACGTCTACATAGCCAATTACGGCCTGATCCTTGCCATCAGCAGTGGTTACACGCACAGCTTCGTTTTCTTGCATTGTAACTCCCAAGAGGGGGGCTAATCTCAGACCATCTTGTCCAAGTATTGAATGATTAGCCCCTGTATCCAATAACCCGGTAATAGTTTGATTGCAGAGTGTAATTCCGATGTACGGTCGATTATCGATTGCATCTCCACAAATAGAGGTGTGGCCACGATGGGTGGCCTTTAAAATCTTACTTCCGGCCTTTATAAATATCTTTATATTTCTCGGGCGATACCGGCCGGAATTTCGCCCTCCAGTCCGTTTCCCTGACACATAGGGCATTTTGACCGGATGGTATCAGGCTGTTAGACATTCATATAGTAGGCGTTTGATATTAATATTATCAAGTAATCAGTTATTGATATAACATAGATAGAAGTTGTTATTGTATAAAAATTCGCAACTTAATATATTCTTTTCAATGCTTATCTTGAGTTTAATCCACTGGCCAAATACTCTCGCCATCAGGTTATGGGCCCAGAAACCCTCATAGGAAAGCATTGTGCAAAGAAGAATAAGTGAAAAGTTAGAAACTTAAAGTGTCAAAACCTTACCTTACATCAGTTCGAAATTTGAATTCCATTACCGTATTAAAATGAACACATTGGCAACCGCAAGGGTAGAAGCTTTGAATCGTGAAAATTATGATACGTGGAAAATACATATGGAAGCTTTGTTGATAAAGAATGATGCATGGGAATACGTGAATGGCACGAAGATAAAACCAGAGATTGTGGAAGGTGATGCATTATCACAACAAACACACGATTTGTGGATTGCGAATGATCGGAAGGCCAAATCGGACATACTGCTTTTAATCAGTTCCTCGGAATTAAAACAAATCAAAGGATGTTTGACATCTCATGACGTGTGGATGAAATTGGAAAGTATTTATCAATCAAGAGGACCTGCACGGAAAGCCACACTACTCAAACAGTTAATACTTCATCGAATGCACGAAGGCGAAGACGTTTGTAAGCATCTTCACAAGTTTTTTGATTTAGTCGATAAACTTAGTGAAATGGATATAGACATTAACGCAGAATTACTGGCGATATTGTTATTGTATAGTCTTCCATCGAATTTTGAAAATTTTCGTTGTGCAATTGAGTCGAGGGATGAATTACCAACACCAGAAACTTTGCGTATCAAAATAATAGAAGAAGATAATGCGCGCAAAAATGAAAGTCAAAGTGACACTACAAATGCTATGATCGCGGGAAAATTTGGAAACAAAAACCGATATCAGAAGAATAAATATGCTGAAAATAAACCGGACAACAGATATGAATTTAAATTTAAGTGTCACCGTTGCCGAAAGGTTGGACATAAGGCGTCGGAATGTTCTTGGAAGCAAAAGAAAAATGAACAAAGTGCAAATAGTGCTAATAACTATATATTTTATGGTAATTCTCCTGCCAAAAATGAAGAAATCACTCACAGCCTGAATCAGACTTCATATGTCAATCGGGACAGGATATGGTGTTTAGACAGTGGGTGCTCATCACATTTGTGTAAGGACAAAGAGGATTTTGAAAACATTAGTGCTATGAACACTGAAAAACTATATTTAGCTAATAAAGCGTCTACAAACATTCAAGCGCGCGGGAAAGTGTGCCTAAAAATAAGTGACAGACAAGAATTTAAAAATGTCAGTCTAACTGACACGTTATATGTTCCGGATTTGCGTACGAATTTATTATCGGTTGGTAAGATAACTGATAAAGGTTATCGCGTTATTTTCGGAAAAGAAAAGGCAACAGTTGTCAACGACAATAACGATGTGATATTGACTGCCAAACGCAGAGATGGATTATATTATTTTGAAACAGAAAATGGAGCAGATTGCATGATTGGAACTCAACAGTCAAAATCGCAGTCATCAAATAAAAATCAAATACATCTTTGGCATCGTCGAATGGGACATTTAAATGTCAAAGATTTGGTTGAAGCAAGTCGGAATGGAATATTTCAGGAAATAACAATTACTGAAACTGGAAATAACTTCACATGCGACGTTTGTATTCAAGGAAAAATGACACGAACACCATTTCCAAAGCAATCGGAACGTTATTCAAATAAACTTGATTTAATGCATTCAGATGTCTGCGGACCAATGCGTATTGAATCCAAAGGAAAAGCGAAATATTTTGTCACATTTATAGATGACTATTCAAGATGGACTGAGGTACGTTTTTTAAACAAAAAGAGCGGAGTCCTTGATGAATTCAAAAAGGTGCGTAATTTATTACAAAATCAAACTGGTAAATCCTTAAAATGTCTTCAATCAGACAATGGAACAGAATATTTAAATAATGAATTTAATTGTTTCATGAACAAACATGGTATTCAACGACGTTTGACGGTAGCTAATAATCCAGAGCAAAATGGCATCGCAGAACGTAAAAATAGGACCTTAGTGGAAATGGCAAGGTGTTTGCTTATTCAGTCCGGCCTGCCTACGTCTTTTTGGGCGGAAGCCATTGCTACAGCAAACTTCATTCGGAACAGGTGTCCATCAAAGTCTCTCAAAGGAAAAACTCCGTATGAATTATATCACGGAAGAAAACCTAACGTGAGTATGTTGAGAGAATTTGGATGCAAAGTTTATGTTCTTGACAGATCTTCGTCGAAGGAAAAATTTGAGACCAAATCGAAAAACGGAATTTTTGTTGGATACTCAGATCAGTCAAAGGGCTACCGTGTATGGATACCAGAAGAAAGAAAAATAGAAATCACTAGAGATGTGAAATTCATGGAAGATACGTCTCCTTGTGGAACAATTTTGGACACTTTAGAACCTGAGGTGAACCTACGAGAGGAATTACCAGAAATAGACGTTCCACTGACAGGAATTCAAACAGTAGCTGAAGAAATAACTAATGATGGTGTGCACCAACATCAAGAGGAAGAACCCGTCAAATTAAAAAGAGGACCTGGCAGACCTAGAAAGATTTTAACTGGTGAACGAAGTCGACCGCGAAAACAGTTCAACCTAGTTGAAACCATGAATGTATCGCCGGAAAAGACATTACTGGCAGAAGTACCGATTAAACAAGCTATTTCAAGTCCAGATGTGGTAGATTGGTATGATGCTATGGCTACTGAATTAAAATGTTTAATTAAAAATAATACATGGAAAATAGTAAATCGTCCTACAGACAAAAAGATCATCGGAGGGAGATTAGTCTTGACCAACAAGTACGGACCAGATGGAAAACTGCTGCGTAGAAAAGCGCGGATCGTCGCTCGCGGATTTTCTCAACGGCCTGGAATAGATTTTCGGGAAACATTTGTACCAGTTGCCCGTCTTAGTTCAGTTCGTTTAACAGCAGCAATCGCATCATTATATGGCATGACTATTCACCAATTTGATATCACAACCGCATATCTTAATGGAAATTTGGACGAGGAAGTTTACATGGAAGTACCAGAGATGATTGAAGAGACCTTGGAACACATTATTCGAACAGAACAAAATTCTGGAAATATTAAAAAACAGGCACAGGAAATGCTCAAGAAAATACATGAAGGAAATAAGACGTGTTTGCTTAAGAAAGCACTGTACGGGCTTCGCCAGGCTGGTCGTCAATGGCACAAGAGGCTCGATGGCGAGTTACAACAACTTAGTCTCACGCCATCAAAATCAGACCCATGTGTCTAGTTTAATGGTAAAGGGGAAGATTTAGTGCTGGTCGTTGTTTATGTTGACGACATACTGATAGCTTCACGAAATTTGGAAAAGGTAAATAAACTAAAACATGGACTTACAAGTTCTTTTGATGTCAAGGATCTTGGTGAAGTGAAATGTTGTCTCGGAATAGAATTTGTACGTTACAAAAATGGATACTCAATTCACCAAAGAGGGTTTATTGAAGAAGTTTTAAATCGTTTCGGAATGAGTGATTGTAAGCCAGTCTCAAAACCAATGTGTACAATTACAGAATTATGCCAGACAAATGAATCAAAAATCAAGAATGCTGAAAATGTTCCTTATCGTGAACTTATTGGTTCTTTGATGTACCTTGCGTTAGGTACCAGACCGGATATCTCACATGCGGTGAGTTATTTGAGTTGTTTTAATGATTCTTATCAACAAGCTCACTGGATTGCGGCCAAACGCGTACTAAGATATTTGAAAGGTACCGCAAGTATTGGTATATCATACAGAACTACAGAAGAACCTCTCATTGGATATGCTGACGCCGACTGGGGAAATTGTCCAGATGACCGACGGTCGTATACAGGTATTGCATTTATTCTTGCAGGTGGTGCAATTACTTGGGAATCGAAGAAACAGAGGACTGTCGCACTTTCTTCAACAGAGGCAGAATATATGAGCCTTTCGGAAGCTACCAAGGAAGCCATATACTTACAAAGATTTCTAAATGAACTAGGTTTCGAAGATCTTGGAAAAGTAAAGATTTTCTGCGATAATGTAGGAGCCCAAAAGTTAGCAGCTAATCCTGTCTTTCATTCACGTACGAAACATATTGACATAAGACATCATTTCGTGCGAGAAGCTCTACAGTCTAATCAAGTTAGCCTTCAATATATTCCAACAGAAGACATGACAGCAGATGTACTAACGAAGAGTCTCCCAAGGCCCAAACATCAAAAGTGTTTAGAAAAATTAGGCATGGGTAAATTCCCACCATAACGAGGGGGAGTGTTGGAGTTATCGTTATGCTGTTAAGACATTCATATAGTAGGCGTTTGATATTAATATTATCAAGTAATCAGTTATTGATATAACATAGATAGAAGTTGTTATTGTATAAAAATTCGCAACTTAATATATTCTTTTCAATGCTTATCTTGAGTTTAATCCACTGGCCAAATACTCTCGCCATCACAGGCTTCCCACAACCATAACAAAATCTTCTTTGTCGAGATTTTTCACACTTTTTCCAACCGTGCCCTTTTTGTTTACAGTTCCAGCAAATACGCTCGTCTTCCCGCTTTTTAGTAGCTGTCGCGTCAACACTAACATCTGCGTTAGTTTCAAGACCTTCCATGTCTGTTGTGAAAGCACATACTTAACTATTTACTTTACGTGAACGCCACCCTCGTTGAGCTGTCTCTAATTTTCTACAAAAAGTAGATAATTGCGACATTGTTCCAATATCATACAACGCTAACTGCGATACATACTGAGGCAATAGATTACGCTGGATAAGATTTTCCATCGTAGCTATAAAGACATTAACACGCTCATGAGGTTTCTGATATCGCCTTTTGATTTCATTTAACAATTCGTCATCATATTCGGGCGGTAAAAAATCTCTTTTCAATGACTTAACTAGAGAAGCCCAATCTTTCACAGAACTCCGTACTGATCTATACCACGTTAAGGCGTCACCTTCAAATAATTCCACCGCACCCTTATACAGATCGTTTTCTGTTGCCGCGCGTGAAATACGTAACTCCTCTACACGTTCTAAAAAAGAGTTTAGGCTACCTTCGCAACCGTTATACTTAAGCCCCCATTTATAAATCGGCATCCTCTTTGTATGTGAGGAATGTTCCTCCGGATCCGTGACGCTTCCACCAGCATCACCATTATTCCTCTCACTGTCCAATCGCATGCGTATCTTACCTTCAAGCATTTTTTCTTCTAGATTGTGCTCCAGGAAAATCACAGTGAATTTACTCTCCGACTTGAATTCTACAATTTCAGGAAGTTCTGGTAATGCCTTTATTCTTTCTACGCGACGTGTAACATGAAAAAGTCGCGACATAATTTCTTTATGGAGGTTACCACCTACAACGCCATCGAATTCTTTAATGCGTGCATCTATTTAATCTAACGTATTTTGAATTTGAACTTTGTCGGTTTGAAATTCAATTCAAAAAACTCATCGATTAGTTCAATTCCACGTTTCATTTCAAGGGTTAGCAATTTTTCTAATACCTTTCTCTTATCAATAACATCCCTGCGAATACTCCGTAATCTTAACTCATAATCTAGTTCCTCGGACGTCAAATACGAGGGATCCATTTAATTAAATATACAGGGTGTCCCAAAACTCGCGCCCCAGAGAATAAGCGGACGTGCCTACAGCAATGAAGATGGCAAATTCGGAAACAAAAATTGTCTAAGTTAAACTGTATTCGAACGAGAATGAAAAAGCTGTAGCCAATGCCGAGAGCTCTCGCGTAGGTAAAACGTAGGAACTGTAAATAATGCTAGGAGACGGTAGAACATTGTTATTTGTAAAACTTCCAAAAATGTTTTGGTCCACTGTAATGTCAATGTGACAGTATTTCGAATATGTGTTTCGCATTGCTATCGGCATTTGCCCTTGCTCTCTGGGGCGCGAGTTCTGGGACACAGTGTATTTTCTATTATGTTTAATATTATTATTATTTATTTTATTACACAAGACGAACGAGCGTGAGATTGTAAAGTTGTTAATTGATCGCAGTTTTTATGCCACTCGGGCCCCACGTTGGGCGCCAATTTTTGTGTAACGTTTTTTTTTAATTTTAAGCAACGGCAGCTCTAAAACTCGGAGGCTGGGAGTGGGAAAAATAACGATCAATAGCCAACACACATTATTTAATTGCCTAATTGCATTAACTAACAATTTGATCAAAAACATGCACTACGCTAAAAATTAGTACACGTAAATGAAGACGAGAAAGAAAACGAGTTCTTCGAAACGTTTGCTTACAGAGCGAAAATGTAATAAACTTACCTAAAACTAAAAACAGCCTTAGTGAGTCTACACTAAGGCTGGGAATCGTATTCGAATAATTCGAATATTCGAATACATGTGCACTCTCTATTCGAATACGTTCGAATTTAATAATTCGAATATTCGAATTATTCGAATAATTCAAATAATTCGAATTTTCAAATTATTCGAATAATTCAAATTATTCGAATTTTTAAATTATTCGAATAATTCAAATCATTCGAATTTTCTAATTATTCAGTGAATTGAAAAATTCAAACATTCGAATATTAACTTAATCCGATTTTTCGAATATGTTTTGTAACTACTTTTCTAGTTGCCTTCATTATCGACAAAAAAAGTTAATAGAATCGTATTGCGCCACTCAAAAGAAGGTATCCCTGCAATCTTTGACACAAGAATGTAGACCCCTTTTTTACGAAGTCTACGCAGTTACACGTTATAGTATTTCTCACATCATTTATTCGCCAAATATTGTCCAGAAGTAATGTTTGAAAATACTTTAAATTAAGTTTAAAATGAAAGTGACAAAATACAATGTAAATTTTGCCCGTACAGGGCAATTTCCATTTCATTATTCGAATACTTATTCGATTTATTCGAATTATTTAAATTATTCGAATTAATTCGATTTATTCGAATTATTCGAATTAATTCGATTTATTCGAATTATTCGAATTAATTCGATTTATTCGATTATTCGAATTAATTCGATTTATTCGTATTATTCGAATTATTCGAATTAATTCGATTTATTCGAATAAAATTTCAATTGAATATTCGAATACCAAATCTGAGAAAAGTCCCAGCCTTAGTCTACACTTAGAAAAACTACAACACTAACAACTTAAAATTAACAAAACACAGCAGCAAATGCACCGGAGTAGAATGACCAAGACAAAAAAACTAAAATGCAACCAGGAAATTTAAACAAACGACACTCTGTCAAGCTCCACTCCCGTGCAGTTACTGCCCTCTCACGCATCGCTCCTCGCGCTTCAAAGAATTGCAGGAACAAAAACCACACCAGCACGCCGGCCGAGTAGGATAAAAGTAGGAGTGTTTGTTATCCTGCACTAGTGCAAACCAGTGTACACTTTTTTCTTAATACCTGTTTGGTAATATTCATTGCAGTTACACTACCTTGTTTGTTATGTTAGTGTAGTGTATTTCGTGTTACACAAACTACACCAGCACGGGAGAAAAGAGGGTAGACATGCGCAATAGATTATTAAACGTCATTTGTGTGATCGATTGCACGTGGATATGTTTTGCTATCTCACAAGGAAATGCAAAATGAATTATTCAAAACGTAAAATACTCGTTTACAAATGTTTTTTTTTTTCGCCAGATGCGTTTACAACTAAAATAGACTGCCATGTATGCATTTTAATTCTATTTTGAAATAACATGTAAGATTTTAAGTTATAGTTGATGTTTACAAAGTTTAACGATTATAACACGTGGAAAAATAAACCGCACTAACTACACTCAAGCAGTTTGGTAGCACCAACTTCACCACTGTACACTTCCTACACTCACGTTACTGCACTTGTTACACGAATGCTATCTCGTGTAATATTACCAAACAGACCTTATGTTATAATACAATAAGCCAGATAAGTAGTCAGTAGGACTTTTATTTTTCTGGTCCACTCGAACTTTTTTGACAAATACACCTGAAGTGAGTTACAACACGAGAAGTTACACTTCGAAATTATGTCATAAGAGTTTATTGTGACTTTATTTTAGTTAGTAATTTGGCAGCAACAATTAGTGATGTAATTTAGTCGGCTAAAATTTTTTTAACTGACCGCTGTTTTTTACCCCATTATTTTTATTAAGAAAATAGTAAAACATTTTCCTAAACTCTTTAAATAAACTCAAACAATAGGCAACCTATAACGTAAGAAGTAAAAAAGATTCTCTTCTCTGTTTATGAAAACTTTGTTAAAAACGTTATTCATTGTCTTCTGCGTCATTCTCGTTAAACATAACGTAAATCACTTCGTCAAAATCCACTGATTAATATCAGTATTTCTTCTAATTTCTTGAAATCAGTTGTCAGTAGGCTCAGAACCGTATGCGTCCAAAACATAAAGAAGCAGTAATTTCAAATTTTCTTTAACCGGTAAAAAATCATAGGAGTATTTTACTTAGCCGTTTTTTAGCATAATTTAAATTTTTTACGTCAGTAAAAAAACAACATATCAATAACAACAATGACTACTGTAATTTGTGACGAAATAAAAACAAGGTTATATACACTGAGAACCTTATAAGACTGCACATAGTAATTATCAATGAAAGCTTTATTACATTATTATTTCCAAATTTATTTCATTCGCTATGGTTACCGTACGTTGTAATGACACTACTGATTTTGAATTGTCAGATTGAATGAAATTGTTCTCTTGATTTATTGTAAAATAATGTATACAACCGCCGAAAAAGTCGAAATGTACACATTATTCTCAAATGGAGCTTCGTTGAGACAGGTCTCTGCATTATTTGCCGCCAAATTTCCGGATAGACAAATTTCCAGCTAAATACATGCAATGAAATAAACCTTCCTTAATATTTTCTATGTGCAGTTTTTAAATGATTCTGCATTGAAAATTGAGTAGTAACCATAGCAACGTAATGTTAAAACCCCTATGTGCAATTTTATAGAACTCAGAAATGTATTATCTGATCACGTAATTTTCGTCTATGTGCAGCGTTACAAGATTCTCACTGTATACGTTCTGAATGTTTAATAATTATAATCATAATTAATAGATTTCACAGCGGCGACCGGCCGGTGCATAGTGCAGATACGTTGACCAACGTCATTAACACAACTTCTTCTGTTCGAACGATTTGTCTACCAGCTCCTACCAGTCACAGATCCAATTTCTCGAAACACATGAACACAATTTGTAAGGCACCCATAAAAATCCTTCGGTATTACAGCCAAGTTTGGAAAACGTTCTCGAAAATCATCCAAACCGAGATCCAAACATAAACGTTGACTATATTTCCAAATTCCATTAACAAGCACACGGGACAGGCGCGTTTTAAGATTTATTTTGTTAACAAAAACACCATAATAAATGTTCGAAATGTCCTCCTTCACGTTTTAAACAATGTGCTAAGCAATCTTATACTTACAAAGATTTTCTTAAGATTTTCGGAATTTAAATCGTGACATTTCATAATTGATACTGACAGTACATTTATTTTGTTGAATATTGCTAGGTGACGGCTAGGACTAGGAGATTGCTTCCATATCCTGTAATGCATTGATGTTTTTTTTTGTAATACCATAATCTTAAGTTGTCATTGACAGTTTTCAGTGTCTAATATGTGTCATTATTTAAAAGTGTGAAATAAAGAAGTTACTATAAAATAAAAAAATAACTATAAAATAAAAAAGTCACCAGAACAAAAGTTTTATTAATATTTAGCATCGCAGATTCAGTCACGGTCGTCACTCGATTTTTCCGACACCATGCCATAAACAGTTCGTATGCGACTTCATAAATTTTTCGTGATTTAGCCGGCAATAATTCCAAACTTGCAACTTTCGCTTTTTCCTTAATTTTTTGGCGGAGTACCAAAGATATCTTCCACTTCATCACTGCTAATAAACTGATTTTCGATCACTTTTATAGTTTTTAGCGAAACTAAATTTCAAAATGACGTTTTCAAAATAAATTTGATTAATAACAACTTGCTTTACCTTGGAAACCAGAAATTTCAACAGTACTAGTGAACTGTGATCAATATGACGTTTTTCTTTCGAAGTTTATTTTTAATCTGTTCAGCTTAAGAATATGGTATTACAAAAAATTATTTATATAACTCGTAACTAAACGGTGCTTTTTAGCCACTCGTTATATAAAATACTATTTTGAAACTGAACATAATTTAAGAATTAAAAAAAAAACTCACGGTATACGATTGCTCGTAGATATTATTAACGTCAAATTTGAAGTAAATTAATGTCACGTTTCATAAGGTACTGTTCTTCCGCTCGATCTTTGCAGTTACGTCAGAAAATTATCGACTAACTTTCTTATTAGTGAAGATAGAGATTTTGTTAAATGGGCAACATTTTGCAGTTTTATGTGCTAATTCAGATTCCGTTGAGAAAATTTGAAAATTCCGAATAGTTCAGATATTATCGCAGAAAAACTGAAAATCGCTATTTTCTTTAATGTCCAATAATTTCGCAATTATAAAAATGAAATACAAGATGGTGGCTGTCAAGATATTGATAGCAACTTTCTTATTTTAATTGGACGCCATATTGGATTTTTGTACGATTAAATAGCATTTTTTTTTTCTCGTTTCAACCATGTATCACAACCCATACCTAAATAAAAAATTATTTAAAAAATTTAATATTTTTATTTTAAATCAAGTAAGCGGGTTGCCTTTACTTATTACTAATCAAGTAAGCGGGTTGCCTTTACTTATTAGCTATTTTCGCGGAGCCGATTCAGAACACGTTCGGAGTGATGGCGCATGCGCACTTGTAAATTTGCCGTTCGCGGTGGAAAAAGGACTCCCTCGAGATTAAAAATTCCGTGTTCGTGGAAGACGCCTATTACATTATGAACGTGTTCATAACGCATTCGACAGATTCTAGAATCAAGGCAGGTGTATTTAGTTCGGGACGGATCCTAACCTAAAAATTTGTAAATAAGTATAGTGGAAAAGTATAAGAAAGAAGGTAAGAAAGAACAGTAACAAAAATACTCAATTAGAAATAATAATATCTAACAAAATAAATAATATAATATGTAATAATATAATATAAATAAATCAAAACTTACCTTGCTGATCACACATTCCTTTAATCCAATTCTTTTCACAAATGAAATTAAGCAGGGACAATAATTTATCTTTGACATTAACCTAACTTGCTCAAAATCTGCTCGACGCGTTCGCAGAGCTAAAAATTCAGGAACGATTCCGAAGACGCGCTTGCGCATTGGTAAAATCCTTTCTTATACAGTTTATGTTCCGAATGGGCTCGGGATCGACTCCGCGAAAACAGCTATTACTAGTAAATAAAAGCAACCCGCTTACTTGATTTAAAATAGAAATATTAAATTTTTTAAATAATTTTTTATTTAGATATGGATTGTGATACATGAAACGAGAAAAAAAAATGCTATTTAATCATCCAATATGGCATCCATTTAAAATAAGAAAGTTGGTATCAATATCTTGACAGCCGCCATCTTGAATTTTATTTTGACTGTATTTTCAGCTGTATTTTATCAAACATAGTAATTTTTATACGAAACATTTTTTCATATTTTTTATAATTGCGAAGTTATTGGACATTAAAGAAAATAGCGATTTTCTGTTTTTCTGCGATAATATCTGAACTATTCGGAATTTTCAAATTTTCTCAACGGAATCTGAATCATCACATAAAACTGCAAAATATTGCTCATTTAACCAAATCTCTATCTTTACTAATAAGAAAGTTACCCACGGTAGCCTACTCAATCTGGGACACACTGTATACGTGAATGTATTCAAAAATATAATTTGTGAATATTTCGTCCAACATAAGGGTTTAACTATAGTTATTCATTATAGTATGTTGGACTAGAGTAACAGCAACAGATAAAAGACAAAATTATATATTCAGATGAATTACACTATTACAAAATTACACTTGACGATCATAATAATAACAAAAACACTATCTATTATGCGAACCTAGCTTGCTTAATAATAATATACTCCGCGATATACAGCGTACTCGGATCGCTAAATAATGAACAAAAATATTCATTCATATAATGAATAAAAATATTCATTCATTTCTAACACTTCCCCTCGATTCGAGAACGTTTTGTTCTTCGGCTGCATTGAGATCTTTTGCATTCCTCACATGTTCATACATTTCTCTACTTTAGGTCTGGGAAGATACTTCGTGAACATATCTGCAATATTGTTGGTGGAAATATGTTCGACTCTGATTTGTCCACTTTGAATTACTTCACGAATAGAGTGGTGACGAATAGCGATATGTGTGCAGCGAGCATGGAATACAGGGTTCATCCCGAGTTTCAATGCTCCAATATTATCGTTGTCAAATCACTGAACCCTAACTCGTTTAGAAAAGAAATCCAATAAATCGATTATTTGGCTCCCTCCGTCAACCCCATGTATTCGGCTTCAGTTGATGAAAGGGCAACTGTTTTTTGTTTCCTGGAATCCTATGACAATGGACAACCGCTCAACATGAAAATGTATCCAGAGTAAGATCATCGATCATTAGGACAGCTTCCCCAATCGGAATCAGCATACCCCCCCCCTCAACGGAATCATGTTAGCTGTGTAAGTCAATCCAAGGTCGATGGTTCCTTTTAGGTATCGCACCACTCTTTTTGCTGCAATCCAGTGAGCTTTTCCGTAACAATTATTGAATTGACCTAGATAACTCGCTGCAAAACTTATGTCTGGACGTGTCGTTTGTGCCAAATATGTCAAACATCCCACAAGCTCTCGATATGGAACATCACTTTCGAGTTCATTATTTGATTCCGCTTACTTGGTTAATTTTACGTTTACATCCATAGGTATACTCACTGGCTTCGCATCGGTCATTCCAAAATGCTTGAGAAGATCAGTAATGTATCCTTGTTGGTTCATCGTTATCTGGTTACTATTCTGGTTAAATTTCACACCGAGATAGTGACTAACAGGACCAAGATCTCTGACGTCAAAGCAGTTGGACAATTTTCTTCCAAAAAGTGTAATTTCTTGTACATTTCTCGAGGCAATGACAATATCGTCCACGTACACTGCAATCAATGTTATGTCTTCCCCTTGACCTTTATAATACAGGCACGGATCACTGTTTGATGAAGCAGCTCCGCACTTTTGCAATACTCCATGCAACTTCGCATGCCACTGTCTTCCAGCTTGTTGTAATCCATAAAGAGATTTTCTCTGAAGGTATTGAGATTTCACGATGTGAAACAAGTAACCACTTGAGTAATTAAAGAAGTCTTTATTGTTTTACTGTACAGTGGCAATTACAAACACGTGCACTTATCTACGCGTACCGCCATTATCACTGTGAAGTTGTACGCAAGATGATCCTGGGCGAGTAGTAAAGTTTTAGTTGAGCACTTAAACTATAGGTGACACCACCGTCCAGATCATAATTAACAATTATATCAATACATCTTAACACTCCCACCTATTGTATAATTTTTAATTGTTTTGAAACTACTGAGTTTGATTTTAGCATTTTGAAAACGGTATTTGCTTAAGGCTTTGGTGAAAATATCGGCGCTTTGAAATTCAGATGGAACATATTGAACGTCGATATCATTGTTCTCATATTTTTCACGTATGAAGTTATATCGAATTTCAATATGCTTGTTTCGTTTGTGGTACTCTGTATTTCGAACTCAACGAATCGTGCTTTGGTTGTCAATATAGATTACAGTTGAACTACAGCATTGAAGTCCGACATCACCTAACAAAAATCTTAACCATATGGCTTCCTTAACTGCGCTACATGCAGCTATATACTCAGCTTCTGTAGTGCTTAAGGTAACCAATTTTTGTCTTTCGGATGACCAAGTGATAGTACATTTGCTAAAAAGAAAACATATCCAGTAGTAGATCTTCTCGACATTAAATCACCCGCAAAATCCGCATCTGAGTATCCTACAAGTTCTAAACTACTCCCACCTCTTGTGTACATTATACCGGGTCTACGACATTTGGGTGAATGACAAATGGGTGAACGACAAATGGGTGAAGTCATTTGGGTGAACAACATTTGGGTGCAAGCGACAAATAGATGAATGCAACATTTGGGTGAACGACAATTGGGTGAATGCGACATTTGGGTGACCGACAATTGGGTGAACGACAATTGGGTGAATGCGACATTTGGGTGAACGACATTTATGTGAACGACATTTGGGTGAACGACATTTAGGTGAACGACGTTTGAGTGAACGACGTTTAGGTGAACGTCATTTAGGTGAGCGACATTTTTCAGTCTTACAAAAGCCGCCAGTGGACGACGAAACATCGAAACCCGCATTTTTATTACGAATTTTAAAAGGCGATATTTTTCATGTACCACGGGCGACATAAAAAATTAGGACACTTATAGTGCTCTAATGTAAACGGATGTTTCAGAAAACCGTTGCTTTGGTATCGAAATTAGTTCGACGTGTAAATTTATTTATTATTATCACATTGCTATGGAAATGGCTACAAACTGAATTAGAAGTTTCATTTACATTAGTAAAAAAACGTTAAAATCACTGCTAAGACTTGTCCTCATATTTTCTGTCGCCGGTGGTACATCTACATAGAAATTTTAAATGTGTCACATGAGAAATTTTTTGAACCAAACGTAGTTTAGAAAATTTAAAAAAAAAGAAAAAATGTTTACCCTAACTATACGTCACTTGACAAATAAATGCTTGCTCGAGCATGTCATTTTGTATTAAAAATATGCCATATTTTAAACCAATTCATTCATTCTTACAGTGGCATACTCTTGGAGTACATTTTTTTATCCCTTTTAATTTTCAAATTACGTTTAGTTAATAAAGTGAAGTTTAAAGTTAAGCTCTAACAGGAAAACTGGGCCTTAATGTTCTTTATTGTTTTCCTATCCCTCTTATTACCATTTATTTATTATAATTTTTTTAAAAGCATTTTGCCTTTCAGCAGCAAGCAGTCTTCGACGCATCCTTGTTACCAAAAAAAGAGACAGCTGTATGATTGTTTGTCAGCAAAAGTAAGAATTCAATGGGCACTGAAGACAAAACTGCCCTCTGACTCTTAGTTTTCTTGTACTTAAGTCTTAAAGTTCACGCCTTTAACATTAAATTTTATGAAAATGGTTTCGAGAACTTATACGAAGCACGTATTTGCTTAAAAGGCATGTCGAAATGAACATGAAACGTTAATTAAAATTTAAATTAGAGATTCAGTTCTTTTAGACGTAATATTAAAAATCACCCCTTCTTTGTTCTGATCGTTTCTGAATACGCAACCCTAATCCAAAAACCAATAAAAGTTGAAAAGAAGAAGAAGAATTCGCAACCCGCGAACCACATATGCCTGTGCAGGGTTGGTAGAATTCTGGTAGAATTCATTTACCCTTTTTGTAGAATGAGAATTTCCACTGGATCAAGTCTTAATGCATAGGCAAGAAATGGGCTAGCCCATTTCGCTAGTTCATTACTTTCAGAGTTGGCTGTACCTAATAACGTTATTTATTTGGCAAATAACTCGATTTTTATGAATAGTATCCATGGTGATTGGTAAAGTTATTCATTAAATAAATTTATTAGCAGATTGATATCTCGGCCCCTAGGATAATAAATAACTATCTATTACTTTGTTGAAAGTATGCAATTATAATTAAATGAAATAACAGATCTTTCATATTTCATATAAACAAACTTATTGTTTATCCAAAATTGTCGTTCACCCGCAAATGTCGTTCACCTAGATGTCGTTCACCCAAATGTCGCATTCACCCAATTGTCGTTCACCCAACTGTCGTTCACCTAAATGTCATTCACCCAATTATCATTCACCCAAATGTCGTATTCACCCAATTGTCGTTCACCCAAATGTCGTTCACCCAAATGTCCTTCACCCAAATGTCGTTCACCCAAATGTCGGTCACCCAAATGTCGCATTCACCCAATTGTCGTTCACCCAAATGTCGCATTCACCTATTTGTCGCTTGCACCCAAATGTCGTTCACATTTCACAAGCGCAGAAACCCAGTCCAAAATTAGTTTTGAAGTTATTTGTTAATTTAAGTTTACTCTTATAATAATCATTGAATCAATTATTTCTTAATACAATTTTGTTTTTCTTTTGTTTATAGTTAAAATTAAATCTCTCTGCCTTAATAAAATTTTGAAAGAAAGATATTTTTCTTTTCTCTGTTTGTCCTGGTCATATTGACGCAGTGATGAAATTTCTTGCATAGTCTTACTTAATGGGAGCCTAAACTGCTAATATACGCCAATAAACTAAAATAAACACGAATTTGATCATAATCTGGCCCTTTTTGAATTATAAATTAATCAAAATGCAAATTTAAAATTCTTCTGCTGTTAATAAAAAAATCTGGAAGTATGAACTTACAAATTTTAACAGACGAAAATTTGTGAAATTCAAATTCAGAAATTGTTACAGTTAAATTTGGCGCTAAAATGTAGCGGCGATATATCGCCTAGTAATTTCGTTTTAACATCGTTGGCTACCCTGATGCCCCTTCTTTACATCGCTATGGGGGAAAACCTGCGTACTGTGATCGTTGAGTTCTGATAGGTCATGAAGGCTTCATGTGACTCTCAGGCCGTCTGCCATTGGCTATCGTTGGTAATTCCTACGCGTCGAAGCGACCCGCTTCATTTTCACCTGAACGGGGGTCCTCTTTCTCGTTTGAGCTTTGTGGCGGTGTGACGTTCTTTTTCGCGTGTGTTGAATTTAACGGATTTCTTGCTCGTTTGGAGAAGTAAATCAACTGCAGCTTTGCTGGAATACTATTTAACACCGCCGAACAACGATTGGAGAATGTTTTAATCTCCTTACTAAGCCTGGGACTCCAACTCGCTCAGGTAAAATATATGACGACGCATACCGACCAAAATGGCCGCTAACGCATATCATTTCTTCTATGTAGGCTTTTTCTACTTAGCTTTTCCGTTTGGGCGCAAGTTACAGCGCAGGCTTAGCGTGGGTACGCCATTTTGAAATCTACCGGTCATCGACTCGGACAGGACCACTAGATGGCGTAGTGACTGCCAACTTCACAGCAAAGACGGTACATGTCATATCGGTCGCGAGGTAACCCTTTGACTTTTATTGCGCATGCATTTTTAAGAGCGAATTAAGGCCTCTTCATGCGGATTTAATTTGATTAAACGTTGCACTAGAAAATAAGCACCTTTTGTGACGGTGTAAAGTGTTTCTTTTTTTATTTGTTTGTGGAATAAATTGTGTTAACTCTAATTACGCTTTTGATTTCTATTTTCACACACATCAGTGAGAATTTACGCCTCCGTTTTATTCGTGTTTCTCATTTTCTGCACGACCTGGTCGATTGGAGACGTCGGCCAGTCGAATTACGATTAGTTGTTTTAAATCGTCTTCTGGCGCCCTTTATGAGTTTACCACCGTAAGTTAACCTGCCCCATCCCCACTGTAGCTAGCAGGAGAACAGCTGATCGAAGAATCGGCAGACTTGTCACCGAGAACCGTGGTAAGTTGAGGCAAGTAGATTAAATTTAAACTAGGATGACAGGATTTGACGCCCCGACGTGTGGCTTTTGTTTGAAAACTCACTTTAGCTGGTGTGTGAAGGTAGAAACAAAATAATATGGATTTAAGATTGCGGTCTGATAGATTAAGTGGCGACGAACTTTCATATGAATTGCTTGTGCGCGGAATTTGTGACGAAGGTACTGCGGCTCAAAAGGCCGAACTGTTAAAAGACCTTTTGCGTGCTGAAAAAGAGGCACGTCTCACGCCTGTAACTTATCAAGTGCCAGCTGTCGATGACCTCATAGCTTTACAAACCAAGGTCATTGAAATTCGTGCGTTGGTCGAAACCTTGTCGCAGACCTCAACTAAATATTTTTATGAAAAGGCTTCTTCAAAGCTCGCTCATGCCTTGGCCTGTGCCGAGAGATGTCTAGCTGTCTCGGAATCCGAAATCGAGGCACGCAATCAAATTCAAACCGAACTTAATAAATTGAGCGCGCAATTTAAAACAAAAGCTAATGTGCCTAGAATTAATACGGCCGAAATTGTTGATTCGCCTCCGTCGAATGCAAACGCAATCGTTAATGACGTTTCTTTATTGAACTTGCAAGACGAGGACGAGACAAATAATGACAATGACGTGACGTAGTAGTTGCGGCTCCGGCCCTGAGCACTCTATTTCTTCAAACAAATTCAAATGATAGGACTCCTAAACGGTTGTCAACTTTCGAGACTACCCCTGTAAGACAGCATGAGGTTAAACCCATTCCGGTTTCGAAATGGAATTTGTTTTATTCCGGCGATAATAATGTCATGTCGCTCAATGCCTTTTTAGAAAGAGTAGATGAACTTTGCATTTTTCTTAACGTCTCTGAAGCAACTTTGCTAATGTCTGCCTCTGACTTGTTTCACGGCAAAGCTCTCATTTGGTTTCGTGCTAATAGACGTCGCTGCCGAACATGGAACGATTTGGTTCATCTTTTACGGGAGGAATTCCAGGCCCCAGATTTTGATGAAAAACTTTTTGACGAAATAAAACGTCGCACCCAGGGTCCGGACGAATCTATCGGTATTTATGTTTCGGTTATGATAAATCTTTTTAATCGATTAAACGCTGATGTACCGGAGTCTGTTCAGATTAAAATCCTTGTAAAGAATCCCGCCCCTTTTTATCAAAACCAGCTAGGATTGGTAAAAATTGTTTCGATTGAGCAATTATTAAAGTTAGGTAGACAATTAGAAGCGAGTAAATCCACGGTCGAATCGTATGCACCACCTCCATGTCGTGTACATTCTTTAGAGCCTGACCTAGCTTACGTCGGCACTAGCTCTTCCAATCTTGCCGAGTGCAATACGGTTGCCCCAGGTCCTAAGCAACCAGCGAATCGAAACAAAAGGTGCTGGAATTGTAGAAAGGAAGGACACTATTCTCGTGATTGTACAATCCCGGTACAAAAGCATTGTTTTCGATGTGGCAAGCCCAATGAAACCACCAAAACTTGCCCGAAATGTTCAAAAAACTTTTCAGTTACACACTAGGAGGTCGTCTAGTGCGATGTTTCCGTTTATCTAACCCGAGCACTCCTCAACATACACAAAATTACCTTGACTTTTTGGCCAGTGCCCAAGGTGACGAACGTCCTTATTTAGAGGTCACAATTTTCGATACTAAGTTTTTAGGACTTTTAGATTCAGGTGCTTCCTGCACGATTATCGATGGACCTGGATGGAAAATTCTTAAAACGTTCGGACTTCCTTTTGTCAAACATCAGACAACTTACACTGTTGCCAATGGGCAACTCTGTTTGAGCCCTGGAAGTATTACTACCCCTGTTCGATTAAGAGATCGAGTAAAAATTATCGATATTAAGATCCGGTGAATGGAGTTTTCGTAGTGAAGCCATAGAACATGTAGAACATGTCACTGCACGCTCTGACCTTGACTACTCTCAACAATGTCAACTTGATGCCACCGTTTCAAAATTGTTTCAAAATATCGACGAAACAAAATTAGGGTGCACCAACCTGGTCGAGCACGTCATCAAAACAGGAAGCGCTCCTATTAAACAACGATATTAACCCATCTCACCTGCAAGACAGACCCTTGTCAATCAAGAGCTAGATAAGATGTTAGAATTAGGAATCGTGGAACGTTCTAACTCTGCGTGGTCGTCTCCAATACTCCTAGTGCCAAAAAAAGATGGTACAGTTCGATTTTGTGTGGATTTCCGTAAACTCAATCAGGTTACACCAAAGATGCATACCCCCTACCTTACGTTTCTGCCACTTTAGACAACTGCGTGACGCAGAGTATCTGACGTCACTGGATATCAAGTCTGCTTATTGGCAAATACCCGTTGCCAAAGAGTCTCGTCAATATACCGCTTTTACCGTCCCGAACCGAGGGTTATTTCAATTTTGTGGTATGCCCTTTGGGTTGCATAACGCACCTGCCACGTGATAGAGGTTTATTGACCGTGTTATTGGTGCAGATTTGGAACCCCATGTATTTGTCTACCTTGATGACATCATAATTGTCACTCAGACCTTCGAGAAACACCTCAAGATCCTCGAAGAGGTGCATAAACGTTTGGTATCTGCTGGATTAACTCTTGAGTTCTGATAGGTCATGAAGGCTTCATGTGACTCTCAGGCCGTCTGCCATTGGCTATCGTTGGTAATTCCTACGCATCGAAGCGACCCCCTTCATTTTCACCTGAACGGGGGTCCTCTTTCTCGTTTGAGCTTTGTGGCGGTGTGACGTTCTTTTTCGCGTGTGTTGAATTTAACGGATTTCTTGCTCGTTTGGAGAAGTAAATTAACTGCAGCTTTGCTGGAATACTATTTAACACCGCCGAACAACGATTGGAGACTGTTTTAATCTCCTTACCAAGCCTGGGACTCCAACTCGCTCAGGTAAAATATATGACGACGCATACCGACCAAAATGGCCGCTAACGCATATCATTTCTTCTATGTAGGCTTTTTCTACTTGGCTTTACCGTTTGGGCGCAAGTTACAGCGCAGGCTTAGGTAATCCCCGCAAGCTTACACGCGAGGATTTCCCCGTTTATCGAGTGTGGGTGCCCCGACAAATTCTTGTTGTACGTCTACCGTCCCCGAGTAGCGTTGAGTAGCCATTTTGAAATCTACCGGTCATCGACTCGGACAGGACCACTAGATGGCGTAGTGACAGCCAACTTCACAGCAAAGACGGTACATGTCATATCGGTCGCGAGGTAACCCTTTGACTTTTATTGCGCATGCATTTTTAAGAGCGAATTAAGGCCTTTTCATGCGGATTTAATTTGATTAAACGTTAATAAGCACCTTTCGTAACGGTGTAAAGTGTTTCTTTTTTTATTTGTTTGTGGAATAAATTGTGTTAACTCTAATTACGCTTTTGATTTCTATTTTCACACACATCAGTGAGAATTTACGCCTCTGTTTTATTCGTGTTTCTCTGTAGTGGAATGTAACAAATTGGGTTATTATGTGTAAGCAGTTTTGTAACCACGCGAGTATTGCAAATCGGTTAGCAACAGGACATTGATTCCTATCGATATTGCTGACTGATAATTAAGAAATACACGCGCGGTTGCGAACAGTAGAAATTAGGACTTTAGATTGTAAGCTTTAACTATGTGTTGATGGAAAAAATATAGATATTCTTAGGGTTTAAGAAAGGCAGTCTTTCATTCACCCCAGACCCGAAAAAAATAAAAGTAATCAAAAGGAATAAACAAGTAAAATCATTACATCTCATTTTCTGCACGACCTGGTCGATTGGAGACGTCGGCCAGTCGAATTACGATTAGTTAATAACGATTAGTAAGTTAACCTGCCCCATCCCCACTGTAGCTAGCAGGGGCACAGCTGATCGAAGAATCGGCAGACTTGTCACCGAGAACCGTGGTAAGTTGAGGCAAGTAGATTAAATTTAAACTAGGGTGACAAAATTCTAAGAAACGCTCCATTTCCACCTGAAATATTCAGGACAACTTATTTCTAAAGGTAATATCGTTATCGTTTCAAAATAATTAACTCTTTCATACACGTACGTGCTTAGGAATTCCAAACCAAATAAAATTGAGCATGACTTGAACACAAACCATTTTCATTAAGTTCTTCTATTTCCTATGCATATAGACAATTCACGTTATTAATTTCAGTCGTTTTTGCAGTTTTTGATGATAAATATGCGTATGCAAACTTTAACAAACAACTTAAACTCTACCCGAAGTATGGCTTAACAATAATTAATAATTTAACATTTAATTCTTAATTATTTGACCTGTGCAAGGAAATTTCAAATTTAATTGTAGTTAAATTTTAACTAGAACTTAACTACAAGCGGTGCAAATGGCCGATAGTGACATGTGATCGAATTTGTTCCATTTGCATTGTATTCAGAGTAACTCTGATTTAAACTGATCTAATCATATTGAATTACAAATGGAAAGCTACTATGGCCATATCTATACTAGGGATGTTCCGATCCGAATCGATTTTGTTGGTATCGATATTTATGACAACGATATCCGATTTTCTTGATCGATATTTTTTACTTTCGATATATTGGAAAATATCAATTTTCATAATCAATATCAAAATTTCGATTTTTTATGCACAATTTATTAGTAGTGGTACTTTTATAGGACTCGAAACCAGCAGGTTGGTATGCCTGCAGCAATGTTATTTATGGCTATATTCAGGTTATATTATTAATTTGACAGATTGAAGTATTTCGTATTCATTTTGCTTGTGAAAAATTGAATTAACGTTTAATATTTTTTTTACTCATACTACGAAAATAAGTATTTTCGCCATAATAAACCCTATGTGAAAGTACGACTTTTTCTACTTAACGATGGAAATATTTCCACTTCTAGAGATCATGGCGAAAATAGGACTTATTTTCGTAGCATGAGTAGAAAAAAGTAGCATTTACTACTACTCGACATAAAGTACGTTCTTTTCGTTAGTGAGATTGTCATTGTTTCATTTCACGAAAAAAACGTTATTTTCATATCTTGTTGGCTTCGTTTATACGTAAATATTTTTTTTATATTGTATCACAAACTCTTTTAAACGGACACTAAATGGCGCATAAACACTTAACGTTTCGCAGTCGTTCGACAGCTTCGTCAGAAGTGAAAAATATAAACATGTTGTCAAAATAAACAAGGTTGTCAACGGAAACTGAAAAAGTAACTTGATTTTTTTTTAAATCTAAAAATAATTTGAACATTATAAATGTTAAAAAATTGAGTGATCCATATTCTATTTAAGGAATCGAGAAAACTACAAAATGTATCGTTTAAATTTGCAAAATCAGTACGTTTTGAAAATATTAGACTCGTAATATAAAATATTAGTATTTTCAAAATCAAAATTATGGTCATTTTCTAATGAATGTTCTACAAGCATTGAATGATTTTGATTATTTTTTTGGATATGATTTATGTTGGTCTAGACGTTTTTTTAAATATCCAAAAAACTAATCAAAATTATTCAATGCTTGTATTCATTCATTAGAAAATGACCATAATTTTGATTTTGAAAATACTAATATTTTATATTACGAGTCTAATATTTTCAAAAGACGTTTTATAGAAATGTGTAAAATAAAAATGTCGTCGAATTCTATTAATAAACGTACTGATTTTGCAAACTTAAACGATACATTTTGTAGTTTTCTCGATTCCTTAAATAGAATATAGATCTATCAATTTTTTAACATTTATAATGTTGAAATTATTTTTAGATTTAAAAAAAAATCAAGTTACTTTTTCAGTTTCTGTTGACAAATGGAAAGCTACTATGGCCATATCTATACTAGGGATGTTCCGATCCGAATCGATTTTGTTGGTATCGATATTTATGATTTTTTATTTTGATTTATTTTGATAACATGTTTATATTTTTCACTTCTGACGAAGCTGTCGAACGACTGCGAAACGTTAAGTGTTTATGCTCCATTTAGTGTCCGTTTAAAAGAGTTTGTGATACAATTTTCATCGGACAAGAACCAGCTTTAATTGTAAATATTTTTGTTATTACGTAGATAGCACAGTATAAGTAATTACCCAGTAGCGTCACTTAAACGTCAGTGTCAAAAAAAGCGGCCATTCTATTTGATACCCTTATGGAAATGCAATGTACTGTCTGTTTCAAAATCAAAAAACCACCAACCTTGCAATTTACCTCGTAGCTACAACCGGCAACGATATCGCATGCATCTACTAGTGACAAATTTAGGGGGAAGAAAATTTTAACTGCGCAATTTAAAACAATTCTGCATTTTCGCGGCATCATAAGATTTTATGCAAATGTAGTGTTAATGTGACATATTCAGTTTTGACGCTAAATTACTAACGCGCATAAATTACAGTGACAACTTGAAGTACCAACCAAAATATACATATCTGGGAATTTTGCTTTTTGGCAACATAATTGGTGGTGGTTTTTTAATTTTGAAACAGACAATAATTTACAGCTGGGTAGGTATCAAACAAAAGAACAAATGTGACAGTTATACTCGAGTGCAGAGCTGGGTAATTACTTGTGCTTTGTAATTAATTACAATTATAAAGTACTTTTTCAAAAGAGGAATTAATTACAATTACAAAGTACTTTTTCAAAAAAGGAACTAATTACAATTACAAAGTACAAGTCTTAAAAAAAGGAATTGGCAATTACTTTTATAATTACTTTGTAATTACTTTTATGATAAATCATAGTGCCATAATTGACAAAAACCCATGGTCCTCCTTTAAAATATTTAAATAATTAAGTGTTCAAGTAATTCAAATATATCAAAAAATAATTTTTTTATTAAAAACCATATAAAAAAACCTATTATTATACTGGGTGTCTCTAAACCTATGTCTTTAATTGAAACCACAGATAGTAGTCAAAAAAAGAAGCAAAATTTGTTATACAACAATAGGGAAAGAGTAAATAATAACTCCGGTAAAAATCAGTTTTCGTTTTCAAAGAATTTGTTTTAGTAACGCTGGTTGACGATTTAAATAGATTTAAATGTTTCAGCTGCACAGAATTGGTGTTTTTTGTGGCCATAAACGAATAAATGCCCACACGTGTCCTTCGCAAAAAAAATTCGCCAGGATTCTAAATAAAAACGTCTTCACGCGGCGTTCCTTATTGCAATTGCTTATTACTATTTTATTTATGCTTATTTATTTAAAGTAAAATTTAAAAGCAAACTGAATTCGTAGCACAATAATGCATTTCAGTTTTATTTGTTTCATTTGCATGACAGCACATCGATCTTAACACTGTAAACTGCAAAATGTTATGTTTATGTTCAGTAATAAGACGAAAATAAATGTCTATTAAAAATGTTGATAAATATTAATTAAATCAAATCCAAGAAACGAGTGGCTTAATTAGTTTTCGTGATGAAAATTTGATTCTGGTTTAAAATAATTCTGAATTTTCAGAAATATTTACCTACATTCGTCTTGGCGATTTATTGGTTACAATTGCACTGTCATAAAATAAAATTCAGCTGACTCAGTTTCGTTTTTTCGTTCTTTTATTGTTATTTATGCTGTCATAACTTAAAATGAAAGACGAAGTGCTGAATAACAGTTTTTGAGAAAATTTAGCCCGAGCGAGTACGTTTGTGTTTTATAAAAGACTGAAGTTAAAATAAAATTTTAAAAACATGGTATTAAGCTTAGTATTATTTATCAAATTTACGTAGTGTGTAGTTTGTTTTGTGTTAGTTTAATATCTGTGTACATAACTTAATTTAAGTGTAAATAAGTAATAAATATGGCTCATGTGTAATCCAATGAGGAATTGATAGACATAGTGCTCTGTTATGGCGAATTATGTGTTAATACCGCAGGACAACATATTAAACATTTATTGTAATTACAAATATCAGTGCCAAGAACAAGCAGTGAACTTTAGTAAAATTCTAAGGTTATAATGAATGCACAGGTATGACAACACGTTCGATATGCATTTTGTGCTGTACATTTTTTTTATTTCGCATAAACGCATTTTATTTCGAAAAACGCATTTCGCTATGCTAGTGTCGGTGAATCACAGATGGATATGCCGAAGACGCGCCCGCGAGACCTTGGCTTAGTTCTTTCAAACGTAAATAAAAAAATTATTGCAGTTTATTGCTTTTTATTGAAAGCGGACTTGCCTAAACAAGTCATAAACTAAGCAGAGGTTTCAAAACAAAGGAACTGCACGCGCTTGTGGTAGGTTAGTTTTTCATTTTTGAGCAATACCGTTCATATTTGGGGAATCAATCTCTTTTATAATGAGGAACTTACAGTTTTAATTAAAGACATAGGTTTTGAGACACCTGTATAAACAAGTTTAATTAGACTCTTAGTTCATCATTTCGATACAATATATTATACGAGCCCTGTGCCAAAAGTATTCGCCTAGCTGATATAGCTGTTTTTTAAAATACAATCTTTATTAGAATTTAAGGGCCGGTGTTTTAACTTCCTTGTAAACTCCCTTTTTATTAAATTAGTTGCTATAGCAACACGTATTCGTGTGATTGAGATAGATGCACTCGTCTAGTTAATCCGAAAGAGATGCATAATACTTGATAGGCAGCTAAATGATAGATTTTTCAGTTACAAGACAGATAAATTTACAAGTAACTTAAAAGGAAGTTAAAAGACCGGGCCTACATATCAAAACTTTTACTTAAAAATGTTTAATTTCTATTTATTTATTATTATTATTCTAGAAAAATAATGTACCACTGAGTAATGTATTAACTGTTTCTTTCTTTATCAAAGGGAGGTAGGCGAATACTTTTGACGTAGGGCTCGTAATAATGGTAATAAACAATAACAAGTAATTATTCTACACACAAAAAAGAAAAAAGCGCTTTATTTATGTACCACATCACATCGTATATTAGGAAATGGACTTTTCACAGCGCACCGCTTTCTTCAAATACCTAATGATGAATTGAAACAAATACCTACAAAGGATGCAATTTCAGGAGACCGGGGGTTTACGCAAGTTCGTGCAGGGGTCTTGATTTTAGACCACGCGTATATTGTAAACACGTATTTAAAAGTAATTGTAATTAGAAAAGGTAATTGTAATTGAAAAAGTAATTGTACTTATAAATGTAATTGTAATTGAAAAAGTAATTGTACTTATAAGAAGTAATTGTAATTAGATAATTTAAATAATGCAATTACAAATTACAATTCCTCCATCGATTTCGTTGCAATTACAAATTACTTTAAAAAAAAAGTACTTAAGTACAATTACAAATTACATTAAAAAAAGTAATTGTAATTGCTAATTACTTTTTTACCAGGAATTACCCAGCTCTGCTCGAGTGACGCTACTGTGACTTATACTGTGTAGTAGTGTTGTGAGTAAAAAAATAGCCACTATAATATCCGGATATACAGGGTTAGTTAAAAGTCTGGAAACGGTCATTTATTGCCGTTATTATTCATTTTAGGAAATTATGTTCTCTATGAAAGTATTTTAGGAAATTTTTATCTACAATTGAGAATACTTGAATTTTTTTTTCTTCAATTGTTTTTGAGTTATGCCTGTCTGCGTAATTTTTTTTAAATGGAAACTTGTTAATTTTACTCTACCGTCCGGTAGAGTATTTTTTTCTCTTTACAAGAATATTCATGTTTTTTTTTTAGAATTGAGGGTTTTCTGTGAAAAAAAAACATTTGTCTTTTTTGTGAAATTGAAAACTCTGGTTCAAATATTTATTTTAGTTAGGTAGATCTAGACAAAATTGAAGTTATCGGTCACAATCTTATCATTAAAAACAAAAGCAACAAAAAAAACTAATAAATAACTAAGTAAATTAAATTAAATGTTTAAATTGTCAGAATGCGTATTATTAAATAAATTACAAACGTCTTGTAAACTTCTACGTCTATCTCCATAACCCAGCATAATAATTATTTCAATTTTTTTACGTTCATTTTAAAATCGCCATTGCTAATATTAACAGCAGTCAATTGCACAATTGAATTTGACGTAAACAATAACCACGGATAAAGTTACTCGCTCGAGTTTGTTTATCGCTTACTTAGATGTACCTAACCTGGCAATAATAAGCATACACGACGGGAAATGAATACTTGAATTTTTTTTCAGAAACCCCTCAATTCTAAAAGAAAACACAAGAATTCTATTGTGAAGAGAAAAAAATACTCTACCGAACGGTACAGTAAAATTAACAAGTATCCATTTAAAAAAATTACGCAGATAGGCGTAACTCAAAAACAATTGAAGAAAAAGAAAATTCAAGTATTCTCAATTGTAGATAAAAATTTCCCAAAAAACTTTCATGGAGGAAATAATTTCCTAAAATGAATAATAACGGCAATAAATGGCCGTTTGCATACTTTTAACTAACCCTGTATATCCACGGCTATAAATATTAATAGCCGAATGGCTAATTATTTCAAATTTGCCGCCAAATAATTCATTTAAGGTTAGTTTTTTGTGGCCAGTACCAGTAGTTCCAAAAGTTATTGGCAATTAAACGTAACATTGCTATGTGATTTTTTAAATCTAAAGAGAAAGAAATTTAATTAAAAAAAAACAATTTACTTGCTTCTACCACATAACTAATTTTATTTTAGTGTTATTGTAAAGAAAGAAAAATATTAACAAATAAAATCGGTTTCTCTGTTATAAATTAAATTACTCGAAATTGAATAAAAAGTCAATAAAGAGCCGATTATATTATTTATCTGCTACTTTTGTTTTTCTTTTCAACCAAATAAATGTAGGATATCTATTCTAATACATATCGGATATCTATCCTGATATTTAGCAGGATATTTTCAAATGCAAAATATCCGGCTACTTTTGCTATTTATATAAATAGCTGGCTATTTTACATCACTACTGTGTAGACAGCAGCATGCCAAACAACGTGCGGAACATTTTTATTTAAACAAAATATTATTATGGTAACCGAAAATATTTTGAATAACCATGAACTGAAAAATCGGGTCTTCAAAAATTGTTAAATCAAAGATCGATATTTGAAATATCGATTTTTTCTTTTCCGATATGTGGTGTATCAATACTTTACAATCCGATCCGGATCGATCAGAAATATCGATATATTTGTTACTTTGGAACATCCTTAATCCATACTTATTCTGCATTGACCGATTCAATTATAGTTTACTAACCTCAATCAGTGATCTGAGTAATTCTTAAATAGCAGAGTCACCAGATCACTGATCGAGTTGATGATCGGTTATCAGTGCTGCCAGATGCGACGTGTTCCTCTTCCCTAGAATTCTCACGAAAAATTCCCTAGATTTCCCTAGACTTTCTTCTCTCTCCTCTCTACTAAATTTGTTGAAAACTACCTTCTTAGGTAAATAAAAACATTCGAATTTTGCAATTTTGTATTAACAAGGCCATTGAGCAATAATCTAAACTAATAAATCTGAACTAGTGAAAAAAACAAAAATACTTAAGTTTAAGTTTCCAATTAATTACGAAAATGGAAAAATTTGGTAAAACTGCATGTTAGGTTCCTAAATTTACGCGTACTCAGAACTGCCATTTTTGTATAATAATAAACCTTTTATCAGAAACGAATAAATAAAACACAAATTAATAAACCTAACCTTATATGTATTTAACCACATATTAAACTGAAAAAAGGCACGAGCATCTGACATTTCTGAGCACGCGCAAATTTACAAACGTAACGTGCAGTTTTAGCGGAAATTTATAGGAATATCTTGACTATAAACGTGAAATTGTTTATGTACTTACCAGAATTGTTACACAAATAGGTATTTCAATGGTTTGCAGCTAGAAGTGTAATTATCCTAGTCACTACCAGAGGGCAGCAAAATCGATCATCAATATCAACTGTACAAAAAACTTTCGTGCGCAACAAATGGGAATACACAATTACACGATAATTTTAAACAAAATTTATCTGATATGTTATATTAAACTTTTATTTTTAAAGACAAAAATACTGGAAAGTTGGATAATAGTATTAATTAATAAATTGAATTTCCCTAGATTTGAAACAAATTAATAAATTTCTCCCTTTTTCCCTGCTGTGGTACAAATATCCCTAGATCTAGGGAAATTTCCCTAGACCTGGCAGCACTGTCGGTTATGCTCCGCTCACATTTACGATCGTAGTTTATTCGCTCCGATCAATTTTTCGTAAACGCCATTTGTACCGAGTGACTTTTAGGGTGCGTTCGACATTACGCTCGGGGCACGCTCTGAGCAGAAGTATGAGGGAGAGCGAATGAGCTTCAGTGTATATAAGAGTGAGACAAAGGAAGACCCCGAGCGCTCCGAGCGTGATGTCGAATGCACCTTTAATGATTGAAAATTATTTTATTAGATTGGCAACACTTTTCACTGTTTATGTTGGTGTGCTGAATTTTCAAATTCAAAAATTTAAAATTTAGGTTTGGGTCGCCGATTGGCGCAGCGGTAGCCTAGCCGACTTTGCAAGTCGTGTCTCTCGGCGGCGCAGGTTCGAATCCTGCTATTAACCATGGATGTTTGTGGTGTTTAATGACTTTGACCCAGCTATAAAAATCTTTGTGAATGTCTGGAATGGCTTATATGCCGAAAGACAATAATTGCAGCATTGCTGCGCAAAACAAAAACAAAACAAAACAAAATTTAGGTTAGTGTACTAGATTGTCAAACTCAAATAAATTCGTTTATTGTCGAATCAAGAAAACCAAATAAATCAGATATTTAATTATCTCAATTTATTACCAAAATGGTTTTGAGCACAGAATAAAATACATTTTTAGTAATGGCTTATTTTCGAAGCGGAGTACAAAATGAAAATGGGCACATTCAGCAGACCCGAAAGTTGTGCAACTGTTGACCAAAGTTCTGCTGAATGCGAACCTCTCATAAGTTGATCAGTTGGAGGGGTCGCCATTTTTTGTAGCATAACTACTCTGCTACCTGACTGGAACATGTTATGATGAGTAAACTTCATTCAGCAGAAATGAGTGCTCAGTCTCAACTGTTGGAGCAGGAACTGTTACTGATATGTTCTTCTGAATCAGCCCAATAGTAATTGAATTTATTCACAGCAGCATGCCTATGACGATTTCATTGAAATATACCCTAAACAACAAAGTGAGTTCTGCCTTTTTTCACAACACTGTTTTAGAATAGCCGTCCTTCATTTACAACGAACACGAATCGATTCAAATTCATTTAAAAATCGTTGAATGCATTCCATTTACAGTTATTCAGTTGGTGACCAGTGATGAGGAAGTGATTGAATTTTCCCTCCCGCACACCGTACTGATCAAGCTGGTTTTCTAAATCAGTGATCAGTTTCATCTGATTTCATACGTATTTTGAGGTTATGTTAATTTTAGTTCCAAAACATCATTCCTTTTATGAGTCCCTCTATTCACTTTAAAGTCAGTTCAGTTCAAAATCAGTTAATAAATGAACGTTTCTTGCAAACCAGTAATGTAGAAAAAAGAAAATTCACTGGTCGCCCCACTATTGCTGGGTTCGGTAATTCCTCCGTGCTTGCTCTATTCACTCCTCAAGCACTTTTGTCTCACTTTTACGTATATCAAAACAGCTGTGTTCTCACTCTACTTTTCACTCCGAGCTTGCACCACGTGAATTTCCGAACTCAACATATAATAACACTCAATATTGTAGAAAATGTTAATGATACTGTACAACAGAATTCTCATGTTTCCTATACGAATCCACTCGGAAGATCTTGAAAAAACACCTTCATTTCCGATCATACAAATTTTCAATGGTTCGACAACTTCACCCACTCGATTTTCTTCAACAAATTCAGTTTTGTCAGTGGTATAACAATAATCTGCTAAATAATAGTGACCAACAAGATACAACTATCTTTTCTGATAAAGCCTGGTTTCATCACTGGGTTTATCAATTCACAAAATTTCAGGACTTGGTCAGAACATAATCCCTTTAATGTGATTGATGTAAAGGCACTACATCCACTTAAAATTGGAGTTTGGTTAGCAATGTCTTGGAGAAGAATTATTGGACCAATATTCTTCCGGGAAACAATTAACACCTATAGATATCAGAGACTTATATTGAATCCATTTATAAACCAGTTAGACGACACTGAATTAGTAAATGGCTACTTTCACAGCACGAACCACAATAAATTATTTAGAGGAGTTTTTCCCAGGATGTTTAATCAGTGCTGGTTGGTGGCCTAGTTGCTCTAATATTCAATTAAATCCGGACTTCTTACTTCCTTATTTCAATAACTTGATGTTCAGAATACGTATTAAATAATTTAGAAGAATTGCAGCAGGCAATTGCAAATATCAGACAACCTAAAACGTTAATAATGTCTTCAATAACATATTTCAAAGGATTCGGTACTGCTTACGCAAAGGGGGGCTTGAAGATGTGCTCTAATATTCAATTAAATTTGGACTTCTTATTTCCTCATTTCAATAATGAGGTGTTCAGAATACGTATTAAACAATTTGGATGAATTGTGCAGCAGGCAATTGCAAATATCGGACAACCTAAAACGTTAATAAAGTCTTCAATAACTTATCTCAAAGGATTCGGTGCTGCTTACGCAAAGGGGGTTAACATTTCCAGGTCTTGAATAATAATAATAATCTGTTAAACAGTTTTCATCATCAATGTAAACATCAACTCTAACCTATAGCTACGCATTCCCGCAAAATTAACGAACTTTCAAGTAATGCCAATTCCTCAGTGTTCCCAACATACTAATTTGCTTCAATCATTAAAAGTCACTCGGTATTTGGGTCGCCGATTGGCGCAGCGGTAGCCTAGCCGACTTCTTCTTCTTCTTCTTCTTCTTCTTGGTGGTAGTATTTGGCTTTTGGATTAACCCATTCCAGCCAGTTACTTGATTGTATAAAGCTACTCTTCTTTTTCTCACTGGACACTTATCACTTACTGGTAGTGTAGGACCATTGCCTGGGGCGTATAATAAAAACAATGGAGTGAAAACAGGATTGTAGGATTACACTCTTCTAGCTACAGGGCTCATTGTAGCAGCCACAGAAACGAGCCACGGAAAGGCAACATAATGATTTAACAGAGAAGAGAAGCAGAATTTTTTGGGATCATTTAAAGGAGTATTGCAACTATTTTCTAAAGTTTAGTTTTAATTTTGTTTAGAAATTCAAGAAGCAAGTTAGCAGCTTTAGCATTAGGTTTGGCAAGAATATGGCTCAAATTAAGCGGAACATGGTAATTACATTTTACAAGATTTATATATAGATTTTGTGATTCGTTGTGATGAAGGGGGCATTCTAGAAATATATGATTGGCGTTCCCAATTTCCCCACATTCGCAATTAGGGGAGTCTAAGATTCCAATTTTAAATAAATGTGCCGGAGTAAGACAATGGTTTAGTCTTAATCTCGTGATAGTTGTGATCGTCTTTCTTGACAGTGCGAATTTTTTAAACCAAGGTATTTTTGAAATGTTAGGATTGATGTTGTAGTAAAACTTGCCCTTTGTATTTGAATATACATCCCATTCCCTCTGCCATTCTTCAGTAAGATTTTTTCTCAAGCCGTTTAGAAAATCAGACGGTACGGTGACTTCAATATCTATGGTTGCATTGGAGGTGGCAGCTTGGACTGCCAGTTGATCTGCAATTTCATTGCCTTGAATTCCCCGGTGTCCAGGTATCCATAGAAAAGTGATGCTATAGTCAAGGTTTTGAAGTGTCAAGTATCTTTGCTTGAGTTCTGCCAAGGTTGGGTCTTGTTTTGCGGTTAATGTAGAATTCTGAATGGCCATTAAAACACTACGTGAGTCTGTACAAATTATAACTTGTTTGATTCTAAATGATTCTACTAAAGTTAAAGCCTGGAAAATTCCAACGAGTTCGGCTCTAAAAATGTTTGTCTCCATTATAAGTTTCAATTTAAATCTATGGTCGATGGAGGGAATGTAAATGCCTACGCCGACTCCACCATGATTACTTTGTTTAGATCCATCCGTAAAAATTAACTTATGGAAAGGCCATTTTGACTTGATGACATTTTGAAACACGATTTCGGTTGTTGATGTGGGCAAACAAGTAAGATTATATTTGTATGAAAATTGCAGATCCACCCGGATTGGTTTAATTTGGCTTTGCAAGCTATAAAGAAAACAGGGAAGAAGTGGTGTAGTCTGGATTTTATGATTTAAACTATATATGGTGTTGTAAGCTTGGACTACAAGAGGGAACTCTGAGTGTTTCCATAATTTTAAATTATGCGACCTCGTAATTTTTCTTAAACATTCCAATTTCTCTGAAATCTGATCATCGGTAATTTTCTTATGGTTCAGGGTGTATTTGTAAGCTAACCATTTGCATCGATCCAGTACAGGAGCCTCCGCAGCTTCAACCAGCAAGGCCAGACATGGGGTAGAACGCATAGCCCCCAGGCATAGACGAAGGGCCTGGTATTGGATCCTGTTAAGGCGCATTTGGTTTTTCCTAGAAGTTGGAAGGATTAATGGTCCAGAGTAATCTATATGAGATCTGATAACCGCTCGGTATATTGTGAGCAATACAGTTGGGTCTGCGCCCCACCATGTTCTTCTTAATGATTTAATTACATTAATTCCCTGGGAACATTTTTTGACGATATTTGCAATTTCAGAGTTAAATTTTAATTTGCAATCCAAAATGATTCCAAGAAATTTGACTTCTTTTTTGATCTGAATGGTTGATTGGTTAATTAGTATATTTGGTAAATTATCCACCTTCCTTTTTCGCGTAAAGATGATTGCCCGAGATTTTTCTGGTGATAAATCTAAATCGTTCTGTCCCATCCAGTCACAGATTTTTACTAAAGATTCATTTATCTTTCCAATCGATTCTTGAGGTGAATTCGAAATATTATAAATCACAATGTCATCGGCGTATTGAATAATCGAAGTATGCGGTGGTATATGCTCATCTATGTTAGCAGTATATAAAGAGTACAATAATGGACTTAAAACAGATCCTTGGGGAAGACCTTTGGTTGAGTTTCTTGGGCCATATAATTTTCCATTATATTTGACGTATAGGGGTCTATTACTGATTACATCCATTATTAAATAACAAAGGTCCTTTGGTATTCCTATTTTTTGTAGGAGGTTGAACAAGATTGGCCAATTGACGTTATCATATGCACCTTTAATATCTAGAAAACACGCGGTGAGAACCATTTTATTTTCAAACGTTACGTATATATCTGATATCAGGCGGAAAATGCAGTCTCTGGTACTTCTTCCTTTCCTGAATCCATTTTGATTTGGAGACAGAATGCCATTTTTCTCCGCCCACTACTCTACTCGTAATTTTAATATGTGTTCAAGAGTTTTTAACAGACAGGATGATAGAGCAATTGGACGATATGACGTAGGCTCTGCTGGAGGTTTGTTTTCTTTAAGTAGGGGAATTATATATGTTTTTTTCCATGAGTCTGGGATATTTCGTCCTTCTAAAAATTTATTAAAAGTGTACACTAAAAGACCTTTTGCATTGTAGGGAAGTTCCTTAATCATTTTATAGTGAATGTTATCTGGACCTGGAGTGGAGTTTTTCATAGTGCCGCAAATACTTAATAGATCATTTAAAGTGAAATATGAATTCAGTTCATCATTTACTGTAAAAGTCTCCTCGGAAGGGAATTCCATAAGAACAGCTGAATCAGGAGAAAGATTCTTTAAAAATACGTCTATCCAGTCCAGCGCAATAGGTTTCTGAATAATCGGCTTAAAACAACCCCGAAATCTTCTAAGTTTTTTCCAGATTTCCCCCATTGGAGATTCATTATTTAAAGATTCACAATATTTTATAAAGCTTGTTTTCTTTTTCAACTTTAAAAGTTTCTTAGTCTCTGCCATTTTTTCTCTGGCCAGTACGAAGTTTTCTAGGGTCGGACAACTTTTGTATTTTAAAATGAGGGCTCTTCTTTGTCGAGTTTTCCGTGTACAATCCGCATCCCACCAAACTGGGGATGATCTGGTGAGAGGCCTATGGTGCTTTTTTTGTAAAAAGTTGTCTGCAGATTCTGTAATAATCCTTTGAAGTGTAGATGCTGTGTTGTCGCTTCCTATGTTGGTGACATTCTGGTGAATTTCTTTTTTGTATTCACCCCATGAAAGACTATTTAAATTATATTTTGGACCATATGTTTGTTGTTGAATGTTTACATTAGTACGAAATTTCATCAATATTGGGAAATGATCGCTTCCATGTGAGTCGTTCATAATGTTCCAGTCGATATTTAATTGGATATTCGATGAGCACAGCGACAGATCAATTATGTTTGCCGATTCATGTGGGGCAGATACTCTGGAAGGGGAATTATCATTTAATATTGTCATGTCGTAGTTTTCTATTATAGAGGCAAGAATTTTACCTCTGGCGTTTGTTCCATTGCATCCCCAGCTTTGATGAAGTCCATTGAAGTCTCCACAAATTAGAACGGAACCATTTAAAGAATCTAGTATGCCCGAAATTTCCTCGTATGTTATGGTGCATCTTGGAGACATGTATATACATATTATATACAGTTCTTTGGTTTTTATTCCTGTAACTTGGAGGAGTTCATTGTCGGGAGTTATATCTACATGTTCAAAAGCAATATTTTTCTTAACCAAAATAGCAGTTCCTCCTTTGCCATCGTTTCTATCATTTCTTATTGTGTGGAAGTTATTAATTCTGATATGTTGGTCTTGTTTAAGCCAAGTTTCTTGAAGACAAATGATTTGGATCTTTTTGTCAGTAATTATTTTTAGTAGGTCTTCTTTGTTACTTTTAAATGAACGAACATTCCATTGGAGAATGTTAAGATCCATTGGAAAAAGGTATGGATTCTTCTGGGGAGTTATTAATAGCTGTGTCAAAAAGATTGATTACTGATTGAAGCATTTGCATTATCGGAGATAGGAATGGATTATTTTTTAGAGATATTTCGAGACTGGATTTAATTGAATTTAGTTGCGACATTATGTCGACAGAATGTGTGGATTTCTGAAAGATCGAAGTACCTGGGTTTGCAGATTTGTGTTTGAATACAGGGTTAGATTGTGATGTACTAGGGTTTCCATTCAGGAAGAGAAGGTTATTATTATGCTCCTCTTGATTGAAATTCTTCTGGGCAATCACTTTTTTCCTTTTGTTGGGAGATACTACTTGTGAAAAAGTTCTACGTTCCTGGGAACCAGAAACCATATTGTATCTTATTGAATTATATGCTGGACTTTGATTATCATTACTTGTTGAGTCTAATGCTGGGAACTCTTGTGGTTTGGATGAAAAATTGTTTGGATCCTCCCTCTTGACCAGATCTACGGCATCATAAAATGATATATTTTGGAATGCCATAATTTCTTTTATTTTTTTCTGGCGAAGATATTGCGGGCATACTCTATCGGTTGCAGTATGATCTCCTTTACAGTTGGAACATGCGATTTTGCAACTATTGCAAGTGGTGGCTGTGTGATTTCCTCCACATTTGTTACATTTAGGTCTGCCCTTGCATTGTTTGGCAGTGTGGCCAAAATTTAGGCAATGGAAGCATTGTATCACTGGAAACTGATACACTTCAACATCTACAGGGGTATAAAATAAATAAACTTTTTTTGGAAGAACTTTGCCTTCGAATGTAATGGCTATAGATTGTGTTGGAACATAATCGGCAGACTGTTGGCCATCGGTTTCATTATCATCGTCCTCGCATTCATTCCTGACCACCCGACGTTTTAAGCGACGCACACTTAAAACTTTGGATGGAGACTGAACATTTTCTAAAATCAAATTTTCAGATAATGATGAGTGAACTCCTCGGATAATCCCTTGACATGATATTAGATGTTTTGGAATAAAGGCAACCAGGTTATGTTTGTTAAGAATCTTGTTTTCCAAGAAGTTATTAGCACTTTTGGGACAAGTGAAAGAAATAGCTAGGCGATTTTTTCCTTTGCTAACAATAGTTTTTATGCCAGTTACTTTACCTTCAAATAATATCTTACCTATAGTCATTGGATGTATTTTATTAATGCCCCCTCCGTTATCTGGATTCTTAAACTGTACATATACAGTAAATGGACCAGATGACTTTAGATTAAACGTGACAGGTTTGACAATTTGAGGAAGAATCGATTCTTCCGTCATCATTTGTACTTCATTATCTTGTGAAGATCTATGAATCAGTTCATTGACTTTAGAAGCAGTGTTAGGCGTTAAGACAATGGGAGTGATGTAGGAGATATTTGTAGGATTGTTGCCGGGGGTGTTAGCCCCCGGCTCTACAGCAGACATTTTTCAGGAGCCAGGCACATGCAACAGTATAGGTTATGCTCAAGCGAAAAGCAACTCAACTACGTAAGCGTCAGTAATTAATTAAATAACTTACTCCGATTAAGCACTTTTACGGTATTAATTAATATCTCAAAAATAATTACCGCACTCAGAAAAATCAGCACCTTCTAAAGTTCTGGAAAAAAAACTGCACTCGCTTCGATCACAACCAAAGTAACATCGACAGCTCTCCCTAGCCGACTTTGCAAGTCGTGTCTCTCGGCGGCGCAGGTTCGAATCCTGCTATTAACCATGGATGTTTGTGGTGTTTATGACTTTGACCCAGCTATAAAAATCTTCGTGACTGTCTGGAATGGCTTATATGCCGAAAGACAATAATTGCAGCATTGCTGCGCAAAGCAAAACAAAACAAACACTCGGTATTTATACCTTAGAGCAGCTCGGAGGGATGTTCGGTTCTAAAGAAAAAATCGGTTTTAGGTTTACCGGTTTATTTTTCAACAGGTTTAACTGGATCAGGTTTAACTGAATAGAAATAACCGGTTTACCGGTTAACTGATGATAGTGATGATTTTATAAGGATGCAGTAATCTGTTTAATAAAAGATTTCGTTAAGTAAATATTTAATTTCAGCTAACTAAAGCTGTTTTTTGGCGGTGCACTATCTATTTCGTAAATGTATTTCGAAATGTGAATTTTTTTACGTTGAAACAACGACCTTATGTTTTGAAACACGTGCATGCATTGTTTTTTTTTTTTGAAACGGAAAGTTATTTTAGCGGTATCATCATTAAATAACGGCAAAAATAAAACAGTTTTGAAACAGGACTAGTCGTTTTTAAAACAGTTTTGTACGCCAAAAAACGGCTCACAAATCGATGTTATAAATAATATTCCCTGAATCTAGTAATGACAAAATTTTCACTGCTCACTTGAGGATCAATTTTTTTTTATTTGCTGATACAAAAAGCACAACAACGAACAAACACCAATACAAACAAACACTTCAACCAAAGTAACCAACTGAGAAATTATAGTCATTGCACTGCTCCCAACTTTTATCATCAACAAACAAAAAGATTACCACTGGAGTAAAATAGCGAAACGTCACAGGTCGTAACACGAAAAAACCGCTAGTCGGTTCCAAGATTCAGAAATCGGTTCTTCGGTTTAAACCTAATTTTTGAAAAACCGGTTAAAACCGATTTTTTCATAACGGAAAAACCGGTTTTTGAAAAAACCGATACTTTTTGCGCATCCCTACTCGGAGCTGCCCAAGCAGGAAAATGAGGCATTTTCGGAAACTATGATCTCGGGTCAGTTTGATCAATTGGATCACTCACAGTTCATACAAGTAAATGTGTAAAATTTCTATTTCCAACGTCAAGATCACTGAACTTACTAATCGGATTAATCGGATCATAATTTCCGAAAACGCCTATGGAAAGCACCTATTGGCAGCACTGCTAGTTATGATAATTACTTTGAGGCAATTTTGAGGTTAGAGTTGGCGCCAAACAAAACAACAAACGTGACATTTGTGTTATAATAATGGAATCAACTTTTAATATTCGAGGAATCTCGGTCACATTTCCATGTGAGCCTTACCCATTACAGAAAGATTATATGGAAAAAGTCATCAGTTGTCTACAGTCTGAAACAAACGGTGTCTTAGAATCACCAACAGGAACAGGAAAAACGCTAGCTTTACTGTGTTCGTCTTTGGCATGGTTATCCGTTAAAAAAGCACAGATGCACACGCGGTGTCAGATGTCTTGCATAGATGAGACTAATGAATACATTGAGGGACTGAAGGCAGACCTAGATACGAAGGTAGGAAACTCTGCAAACTGTGGTCAAACATTTTTTAGGGCGCCGACTATCATTTACGCGTCGAGAACTCATTCACAGCTTTCTCAAGCAATGAATGAATTGAAGCGAACTGCCTACAATCACATGAGGGCAAGTGTTATAGGATCAAGGGAACAGATGTGTATTCATCCAGATATTATGAAAGAAGAAAGTTCTTCAGTAAAGGTGAGTAATTATATAGAATTAGCAAAATTTTCTCTTGTAAAATTGCAAAAATCGTAAATATCAAGGTCTTAGATCTATACTCTGTTCACGTTAAGAATGTAGCGTTGGAAAGGATAGGACAATATTTTCCGGCTTGTGATTGGTTAAAATTCGAGGCAAGTTTACAATGGTTAAAGTTGACATTCCCGCGCTTGTTCCGGAGAATTAATTTTATGTTGGATAAAATGTAATATCAGTATATCACTAGAATTGTGAAATGTCAATTTCGTTTATGTCGTTTGGATTCGTTATTTGTTTGTGTGGTTCGTGTGTTTATTGTTATTTGAGATCGTTCCCGCTTTTTCCTTATTGCTCCTGTGTGATACGTACGGCGATATCAGCGCCCACTACTACATTCTTAATGTGAATAGAGTATAGTGACTATTTTTCATAAATCTTATAGCGTTTTCGATTGACCGCCTTAGTGCACACTCAGAGTATCTTCATCTCATGTTATTACATGAGGTTAAAAGAAGATACCAATACACTGAGTGCAACTGGTGCACATGAATCGAAAACGCTATTAGATATTATAATGATGAATTTAACATTACAGTATTAGTGTGTTTCATTGCGAGAACAGAAAGCTCAAATATTTATTTCGATTAACATAGACTAAGTTTATCTCGCACAAAGAGAGCCACACGGTAAAAAGAAATACATTGAGTTGCTAACTTAACACTAAATGATGCATTAAGTACATGCTTATAACGGACAATAAATGACAATTGTCAACCATCAGCTGTAAGTTTGTGTTTATTATGTTTAGTTGAAATAGATAATTTAGAAATAAATTAATGCCTGTGCTAGTAATTTGGTATTATAACATGTTAGCCAGTACTAATAATAATTTGAATCCGTGTTTATATCGCTGTTTTTTAAGCGACTTTGACAATCCAATCCCCATTTTCAGGCAGATTGAGCTAAGTTCTCAATCGGATTGAAATGACAAATTAGATAAGTTTATGTCGGGATTCAAACATTATTAGGTTTGTTCCTGCTACAGTTCCGACCGGTTACCAATTATCAAAAACATGCGCAAATGTAAATTAGCGTTCCAGCAGAAAAAAGTTCGATAAATTAGCTGCTTTTGATTGTATGCACTGAAGTACTCCAGGGCACCCCAGGCTGCTCGGGTATGTACGATTTTCATTGTCTGAAAAGCCCGGAGTTACTCCGATGCACTCCAGCACGCATAATCGAAAGCAGCTAATGACTGATAATTTCATGTTCCAGCAGCTATTATATTATTGATATTGATATTGATTTATTGGTCTTTTTTGATCACATACAATGATATAAGACACGTCAAATTATACAAATTACATACATAACTTTTTGTAAACCGTTTGCAAACTGTCTGTAAAGTGTGTGGATTTTTCACAAATTTATTATATGTACTCGTCTGTGCACAGCATTGAGAACGCGCTGTAAGCGTATTGTCAGTATCGCATATCGTAAATCGTAGCCGTGAAAGATGGAGGGAGTGCGTAAGTACATTCGTTCTCAAAAGCGCCTAGTAATAAGTGGGCTGAAATATCTAACCTGGATATGAGAGATGGCATGAGTGAGTAGTGTATGATTTACTGAACGCTCACTACACACGTGCGTATGTGTATGTATCTGGGGATTATTTTAAAATTACAAGTCGTCGAAATCGTGTTCCAGCAGAAAAATAATTGCAAACTAGTTTCCAAATTGAAAATGTCTGAAATCAGTTTGATAAAAGTTCTCAAACGGTTTGTGATTTACTGAAGGAACAAAGCTAATGAAAACTGATTTGATACACCGGATTTAAAATACAATGTCATCATTAATTACATTAATTAAAATTTAAAAACATAAGTTATTTGAGCCTTTAGCGATTTCAAGGAGAAAACACAAATTTTTTAAATGTTTATTTCTTGTGTTAAATAATAAATTAGATTTGTATTAATTAGACTACATATTTACATACATGGACTATACATTTAGACTACTGATGCATTCCAAAACTTATTGATTGACTATTTTAAAATATTGTTTGTGTAAGTGGACGACTAACTGGTAGTGGCCGGCAGGGTTGCCAACCTCGGAAGACTCAAGCGTCGATCGCGCCGATTTTAGAGCCATAACCCACTAGTACCGCGGCGGCTGACGGTTGCACGGTTGGAAATTTCTGTGGTAATAAATAAGATCCAACGCACTGGCCGCTGCTTAGCCCCGCGGTGACCAATGTGTTGCATTTTATATATCTGTGGCTTGGTCGAAAAAGGGCCTAAGTGCAAATTCTTCAAAAATGAGTTGTTGGGCGTATCTAACTAAATAAATTGCACTCATTCTAATGAAATTAAATGTAAGTGAATAAACCTAGTAAATAAGTAAATTTCAATGTAAAAAGACCTAAGTACAAAAATTATAATGCATATAAAAATTAAAAAATGTAGGGGCCTAAGAATTAAAAATATACAAATAGTATAAAATTATTATAAAATAAATATCTCTTGTGAATACTATTGCTTTTAGGAAGATCCTCGCAAAATTTTATCACATTCGGAAAAGAAACATTTAAATAATAAGCATTTTAAATTTTCATACAAATCCTCTATTATCTCAAAACATGATTTTGTTAGATAGGCCCTTTTTCGACCAAGCCACAGATATTACCACAGAAATTTCCAACCGCGCAACCGTCAACCGCCGCGGTACGCGGGCTAGTGCGTTATGCACATTAATCCCTACTATCGCCCAGGTACAGTGAACAGAGAACAATTTCAACATTTCAACTGACTCACATAACCCAGAATCTTAAATTAGGAACCAGGGTTGCCAGTTTAATTTTCACAAGTATTCTAACGAGCGTCTAAATAAAAAGCTGGTTAAGTGGGTTGTGATTGAGAATTTATCCATTGCATTTACATAGCAGAATTACAAAATGTAGCCTACTTGACCAGGTTTTTATTTAGACACGAGTTATGTAGAGCTGTTAACAAAATCGTACTAGGCAGAACGAAATAGTACTAGATTTATTTTAAGGTGGGAATATGAAAAAATAGAATTTATTTATATTGTGATACATCTTACATCGATACATGTATGTATTTATACAGGCCCTGTATACAAGGTGTTTTAAAAGTCGCGACGAAAAATGAAAGGTTGTAAAGAATGGAATTCCAAACAATTTTTCGCATAGAAACACATGCCTGACGATTGTGTTAGTTTAGGGTTGTTTAAAGTAAATGTTCAAAAACATCTCCTCCCCTCCAGCTGCAAAACTTAGCTTGACATAGGGGAACTAAATCGTGTGTATATTTAAATTGTAAATCTTCCGTTTTTGATTTTAGCTAAATTAATGCCCGGTTGCACCAACTTTTTAAGCAGAGCTTAAATTTAAGTTACGTTTAGAATGTGACATTTACGTGTGGTCAATGGTCAGTATAATATCAAAAACATTCTAATTGACACTTAAACTTCAACTTGTGTATCAATTAGAATGTGACTAACATTTTGTTAAATCTACAGGGAAATCAAAAATGATTTCAACCCACGTGACCCCGCCGTATAGGCAACACACTGTACTCTGTTGGTAACAATGCAGTGACTGCGTGTTAAATCGTTTGAGAACATAATGCTTGTGATTTACAAAGGCATCGTAATTTACATCAGCATTTGGGAATGCTTGATTAAAGTGGTTAAACACAACAGAACGCCTACAGCCACGATAGTCAATGACAAATACACGCAAATTTGAAACAGTAACCTCATTTTTCGTAGTGTTGCCACTTATAGAAAAGAAAATCTAATTCAAATTGGTCACGTGGGTTGACGTATTTTATGATTTCCCTGTATAAATAATGTTATAGTCTAAACATCAGTGAAATAATTGCCCCGCAGCACAACTATTTTCTGACTTATAATTCGTGTCGTGAAAGCAAATAGCAACAATACCGCTGCCTCATAAGCTAACACGCACGAGATGGCAGTCGAAGCGGACAAAACGTGTCATCGCAAACATGTAAATGTTGGTTGCGAGTCGTCAGGATCGCAATGGGGCCCCGAGTATATTCTGTATAGCTATTTCGGCCCTAATTGGGGCCTCATCAGCAGAACAGTAGTTCGAGAACTCCACTGCAACTCCGACAACGAAGGCGAAGGGGCTCAAAATTGACGACAGCCCAGACTACATCAGTGGACAAAAATCCTCTAACGAGACTCCAGGCGAAAAGTTCACATTACACGAAAGGGTAGTCCAGCAGATGTGAACACACAAGGCACAATCATTGGCGAACGACAACGTCTCGTCCTCTTCAGCCGATCCACCGGAAATGTGACGTCAGATCGAATTTTCTCGAAAAACAAGCAGCCAACAGAAAACCACGTAACATGTCTGAACGCACCACAAGGAAGCTGACAGAAAATCCGTCGTTCCTAGGTGAGAAGGGGGATATAACAAAATTAATTTTACAACAGGAAACTCCGAACTTCACGTGGAAGAAAGATTACAACACGCCAAACATGCATGTCGGAAAACCGAACGGAAGACATCACAGATCGTCACAGTTGGCAACACTACCTAACCTCGCGTTGTCAAAGCCTGAAGGTAAACAAACACCCGCTGAATACAGACAGGGTCCCAACGATCGCAAAGAAGCGAACGCAGCGACGGGCGAAGTCCGTACAGCGATGCGTCGAGTGCACATACGATGACAAACAAGGTATAGGTGCACAAAATGCCGAAATACGTAGATCGCAAAACAACTACGGAGCTCCCAGCGAACAAAGTACGGTAAATAATAAAAAAACATAACAAACTTATGTTCGATTTTCGAAAATTGCAATTTTTAGTTTTCCTCCGGTTGTAAGAAAACCATTCAAGATATTTCAAGTATTTTAACAGATTATTAATCAACATGAAATTTAGCAACTTGCTTCCATTTAACCGATTCTCTATCTTTGATAATAAGCGAGATCTCCATGCTGACCTGACCACAGTATAAGGAACAATCAGTAGGGACAGCTGGCTTGACCTTGTTCGCAGATTATTTTACGCGCATGTCTCGAAGGTGGCGGTACCTTCCACACTCCCCGATAGTGGCGCAGGTATCGAAATAGAAATTCTTTTATTTGACATAATGATATATTAGAATAATAAAGGAATTTTCAGGGTTTTGACCATATTTTGGGTTCTTTTTACCTGTTTTTATATTTGTGCGGTCCTGTGTACACGTGTTTTGCTCTGCTGTGCCATTGTACTGTTGTGTTTCTCTTGAAATATCCCGTCTGTGATCCATTGTTGTGTTTAGTGATCTTGTTAAATCTGTTCCATAATTATAATATGGAAAAACGGGATAGATACAGTAACGTTTGTGCGGTGAAAAAGTGCAAAATCACTTCTCAAACTCCCGGTGCGAGTTTATTCCGATTTCCTAAGGATGTTGCAAGGTAAATTGAAATCTTTATGAATAAAGCAATATCATGTTTTTTTTTTTTCGTATTGTGTAGGTGCAAAGCTTGGGCAAATGCATGTGGCTGCCAGAATTTTGTAGTATTGATTGATAAATTATTTTCTAAACCGCCGAAAAAATAAATGTGTGATGTTTCCGGTATTTATTTTTGTTGAATTCTGATTCTTCGCGCAATTTTTTCTAGCGCCATCTAGGATAATTTAAGTGAAGCACCGCCAGATCGACTTCATTTTGAATTTAAACTTGCATGTTCAACTTCAAAGGCGCCGACGTAAGCTGTCCCTACTGATTGTTCCTTATACTGTGACCTGACCCTCGAATTTCAATCAGTCTGTATACCAGAAATCCGTCATTAAATAAAATTCAAAAATGAAGTTAACAGTAAAGAAGGTTATTGATATTGTAGTTTCGTATAGAAAAAATATTCTAAAAATTAAATCTGCCAGATAAATCAATTTTTATTTAGGACCGGTCTTTCCATGTCTTAATAACCTAACTGACGGATAACTACCGTGGAAACAATTCATAAAAATCAATCAACCATTCAGAAAAATCAAGTTATTCGCCGAATTAGTTTAATGAGTAGGGCTGCGTTCACAATCATAGCTTCGAGAGAGTCTTGGGCGTGTAATCGGGTCTTTCTCACTCCCGATTTTTAACATATTTTGGTCTCTCATGCGTTTCAAAACGACTTGTGTTTATCACAAAATCTTTTAACCTTCCACTACTCACGCGAAATTTTGTAACATTAGTACTTGCGCCGGTCTACAAGACCGGAACCTCCAAAAATTGCATTGTAATTTATAAATGTGAATATTATTAAGAAATGATAAAATTTACAGTTTTTGGTAAGGTGTGTACAATTTTTACAATTTTTCCAATGTTCATCTTCGTCATCATTCCTACTCTCCTTCATATAATTTCTGCAGTCTTGTAATTTCGCGTTTACATTCACCCATTACGAAGTCTTGGTAAAATAAATGAGGTAATTTAGCACAATTGCAATGTCAAAAAAGCATTTTACTAATTGTTTTTTTTACAAAAGTTCCCGATCGAAAGCGATTGCAAAAATAACAAGAGTGCTCGGACCCTGTCTCACAGAGCGTTTTTACCTATAATGTTTTAAATTACAGCGTCAATTGAACCCACCGTCGAAGGGAGTATTCCTTCGATGAACATGGAAAGGTACTTAGAGAAAGCGCTCGTTGGGAGAACATTCGAAAAATATTTATAAATTTGTAATGGAACGGTCTGCGAGGTATGCGAGTACTGGAAGGTTAAACGAACACTAAATATGCGCACTAACACTTTACGTTTCGCTATCGTTTGATAGCTTCTTCTGAAGAAGTGTTAGTGCGCATATTTAGTAAAGAAGCTATCAAACGATAGTGAAACGTAGAGTGTTAGTGAGCATATTTAGTGTTCGTTTAAATGATTTTGTGATACAATTTTCACCGGACAAGAACCTGCTTTAATTAATGACTTGTGTTTACATTATTCCCATGACAATGGGCACACTCTAAGCATGCTACTTAAAAGTGGGACGTCATGGAAATAATTGTGAAATGATTGTGAACGTGTTGTGAACGCAGCCCTGATGGAAAAACCGACCCTTAATAAGCAAGATGGAAATGAAATTTCATCTGATGGTAGAATATTAGTTGCTACTTCGTCAGTCACGAAATCTTTCGTAATACTAAACGAATGATAAAAAGGTAGGACACAATCTATTCGATCCGCGGAATACTTATAATTTGCTGCAAATAGTGTCAGATGTCAAAACCAAGGACGTTTAATGGACTGACAATTGCTATATATTATCCGTATACACAAATGAAGCAAGCGCTGACAATCGGCCGCCATTTGTGACCTAGGCAAAAAAGCGCGGGAACGCATTTACTTCCTGTAGAGAAACGAAATTTTTATTTCTTTTTACTGAAAATACAAGACATTTTTTTAATTTTTTTTTCATAAACGTTTTTTTATACAAATGTCTACAATATGTACGTATTTGCAGTAATGAAATTTCGTTTTGGACCGGAATATTTTATTTTAAATTTATACGATTCAAAAAAATCTCAGTTCAGTTAATATTTTATTAATTCAATAAATAATGTATGCACATACATAATAACTTATTATAGAAGAAGATCTCACAAGCTATTTTTAATACTTCTCATCAATTTTGTCTGATAATTGTTGATAATTACTTATTAATAATAATTACTTAATAAGACAATATTTCTCCAAACTGTCAAATTCAGATTAGGGTTCCGTGCACCTAGTTCATTGGTAGTGATTGGTAGTACGTGAGAGGCAAGGGGAAGGTGCTTTAGAACTTCAAACCCTTAGTAAAAAGTACGATGCACTGTATTGCGGCAGAGTGCTTCGATGTTGCTCAGAGCCTTCCTTGACGTAAAAAGAAAGCGGCTCTAATTTCTAAAGCTAAAACAAGATGAGAAAACGCTCAGTTCACAAAAGTATAACGTGACAACAGCATTATGGTTATAAATTCTAAAATGTAATTACATAATGTTTTAATACATTAATCCTTGACTAGTGTATGAAAGCTATGGGTACTCAGAACATCATTTTGATTATTCTGAGCGACCCTGTAACACATACAGTGCGAGTCTCTAACTTGGAATAAATTCGGTAAAGCAAAGGCAGGTTTTTTTTCGGAAATATGCTCGGACACGTCGATTAGTATTTTAAATTGCACTCTTTTTCATCTAAGAACATTTTATACAGCGTGTTCCAAATTTGAGATATGACGTCATCGACTATTTTTTTAAATGGCAATCCTATTTTTTATGACTATTCTTAAAGTGTATAATCAAGTTACACATGCGTACCAAATTTCAAATTTTTATTCCTTGTCATTTGAAAGATATTTAACAAATATCAACAAATGTTTTGTCAAACTGGGTTGACGTCTTATCACAATGTTATAAAAACACTTAAGTTATTAAGAACAAGTAAAAAAAGCAGCATCGCAAAATTTGGATATCGAATTACAAGTTCACATTTCCCACAAAATAAAAGCACGCGCCAAGAGCAACGAAAAACTGGTTCGTAGAAGGTGCGTAAAATGTCTGCCGTTCTATTGTAAACACAAGCGAATTCTACGTTTTAAATTGTTAATAACATTCTCTAAAGCCCCCCATACACCTGCGAACAAATTGCGCAAACTGACGTTGCACAACTTGTTGTGCAAACAAGGTCATCCATACACTATCACCCATACACTATACGCAATGTTATGCAAACTCCAGTTGCTTTTGTCGTGTACTTACGGAAGTATGCCGGCTGACGACGGTATACACCAATAAACTCATTCAAAAATTACTTCACGCCACTCGTTGTGCAATTAATTTCAAACTTTGAATTCCTGCAACTACTTGCACAGCACGTCAAACAACACCATACACTATACAAATGTTTGCACGACAGCCTCTGTTGCGCAATTTGTTCGCAGGTGTATGGGGGGCTTAAGATTACTAGATTGTTATTTAACTGTTCGAAATGTAATAATAAACTCTTATGAACAAAGATTTCTGTTAATGAATTAAACTTAGAGACGGTTATAAATAACTGAAATGTGAATGACATTTGAAAAAAATAAATTAATGAAAGACACAATTTTCTTTCCATAGGTCACTTGATTAGAAAAGGTATTGATCACGCGTTAGTTCTACCATATGTCCAAATAAATTTTTGATAAAGGTAGGTCATGGAGTGTAAAAATCTACAACACCAAGCAGTTTTTGAAGTTAGTGACATATCAAGCTGTAAAATATGGACAATTAAACTTCAATTTTACTTAACTACTCAAGAACTGGACAATATTTTAATGTAAATAATGTAATAATTTATCTTCCACGGCCTACCTTTATCAGAAATTTATTTGGACATATGTTAGCTTCTACGAACTTTAAATTCAGTTTGTATTTAGGTGATCTAAACACGAACATAGGAATAATACACACTTTGCAAAGCGATGCCTGTTGTTGATTTTTCATAATTTTAATTTGTAGATCTATTTGTGTCGTTCGAAAGTGTTGAGCAAATCCTGCCATTTTTATAATCAAGTTGAAAGGAAGAAAGAGGATCCTGCAATAAGGCAACAAACTGTAGTTGACATTGAAGACTTAGTAAAGTTAGGACAGAAACACAGATTTTGTCCTTATTTCATGGCCAAAGATTTGAAACAACATGCCGATATTATTTTCATGCCATATAATTATCTGTTGGATCACAGAGCTCGAAAAGCTTTAGGTAATAATTTTATCTATTTTAATAGTATATTAAGAAGTTTCATGTTTAAGACATGATTTTAGGCTACGTGTCCAAGTTTAGAAAACGAACCGCGTAGCAACGAGTTTTCTAATGGATAAGTGCGCTAAAACCTCTTATGAAACGTGTATTTTATACTCTTTTGTCTACTTTTGTTCTTAAAAGTAGGAAAAGTTCACAAATGTGTTATTTTGTAATTTAAATATAGAAAAATTCTATTTTCTTGTATTGCGGGTTGGTGACATTGGTTGGCACTTAAAACCATAGACGCAGAATTTATAACATAGACTGATTAAGAGAGAGAAAGAGGCAAGGGTTTCAAAATGAGAAAGGCTCACCGACCAGCTGAGAGAGGACAAATTAAGAAAATAGTTTTGTGCGTTTATTTTGCTGCATAATATAAAAATCAACGTGTATAAATTCGTATAAAAATGTGCCTTTCTCAATATGAACGAGTAATGTATCTAGATACAATATCTACATATAAAAATTGTTTTTATCTACGACTACTACTGTAAATGACGAATTACGTCCAACGTATAAATTAAGTAAGCGGGTGTTTACAAACTGTCGTGAGTAAAGTAACAAGATCGCACGGCGAGGATATTTGCACTTAACTTTACGCACGCTTGTAGTTAGATCTATGTATGTGGCCGCATCATATTAGATTGACAGTTATCGAATAATAAGGTAATTTTTGTGGTCTACATAAAGTATACGACAAAACTCAAGTTGTAAAGCAATTACGCTCTTGTGGAATTACTTGCACTCGCCGTTGCGCGGCTGGTGCGCAACTTTTCCACGTGTGCGTAATATGCTATTTACAGCCACTGAATACAACATAAACAAGAATCTTTGATGAGCATAATTATTAGTTTTGTTTGCTGCTCCATAATTTCAACGTCAGCTACAAATCTATTTTCCGACAAAACAGTATCCGGTGTTATACCCGAAGGCAAAAACTCCTGGGTATTAATTAGAATTTAAATATTTCTGTAAATTTATCAGCCATTATCGACACGTCGCGTCGGTCGGCACTCGTATCAACTATGAGCATGTAGATTTTACCATCGATTTTTACCGGCTTTTCTGCACTCGATATAAAATTTATTTTACATCTTTGATTAATTGCTTTTTTAATAAAACAATTATCTTCGCTATGGCCTATCTTAAAAGAAACAAAAACCGCATTTATTTGATTAAGAAGACTGGGCCTCCTTATACCATGCGATTTTTTGAAAACAGGCCAGAGTTGGTCTTGGAATCTCCAAAATACTTACATATCATTAATGATAATTAATATCCAGATTTGTCAAAGAACAAACGTTAAAATACAGCGTGTAATCGAATAAGTTTCACATATTGTAACCACAACTAATACAAAAGAAAAGAAGCGAAGTTACGACATACGTTTGAAAAAAAATGTCAATAATAACTCCGGAAAAATATATGTTTAGTTTTTACATAAAACGTTTGAGAACCGCTGGCTTTGATTTAAAGCCCCGAACGGCCTGAACGGCTGAGCGATATTTACTATTATACGCAATAAATGAGAGCAGTATCATGAATCCTACCTAACAATAAGTAAAAAAAAAATAGGTCACAATTAATTCAATAAAGGTCACATTCTAAAAGTATTATTGGAACAAAAAGCGCCGAACTTATCATCCCTTAATTTATGATTCTTTATTACGTTCAGGCTAAGCAAAAAAAATTCCGAAACATCGCGGAGGTCCTTTGTGTACGCCTGTTCACAGTGTCAGCTGATTACGATAGTTGCAAGTGTTGTGTTGAAATTTGCCTTTTTAATTATTAGACGTTCTTTATCATTTAATATTCTGAAAGCAAATAGTAATTTATACGTGAATTAAACAATAAACGATCGTATTGTTAAACTCGAGCGATAAAATCGCACCTAATTGCTTTATTACAGTAAATGACTTAAGAATGTTCTCAAAACGTAGGTAAAGCGTTAAACTAAACATTTGTATTTAGTACAGTCAATGCATTTATTTATTTGACGGAACCTAAAAAAATGTTCGCATCCGCAAAATCCTCCTGTCACCAATTTGTTTCTTATCAACGTACTTATAAGTACATAAGTACAAGTAAGTTATAACTTACATTATTTTAACGTAAGAAATTAACAAATTATATCACATAGTGTGTTATTTGTTTACAAAATGTGAAATATGACGATGTGGATTATTTAATGGAACAGATGTTCGAAGATTCCGTTCCAAATTGTATTGCGGGCGACACTAACCCAGTGACCGTGACATTTGCGGAATTTATCGTTTTACGATGCGTCTATAAAAATCGCAGAGGCACTGACGAACGAGCAGAGGTTTTCAAACAAAAGGTGAGGCGCTATTGTGGTAGCTCAGTTTTTTTATTTTCGAGCAAGAACGTTGATATTTGCAGAATAAATTCCTTATGAGATGAAGAACTTACAGTACTAATATGTGAAACTTATTCGATTGCACGCTGTATTTTCAAAATTGTGACCAGAGGCTCAAACCATATGAAATCAACTAATAATAAAATAATTTGTTGCTAACACATTTTATTTTAATTTTAATTATGAATTATCTGTTTTTATACCGAGTGATTTTTTAAATTTTTTTATCAATTCTTGCCATGAGATCTGGACGGCATGTCTTAGCTTAAGTGAAAAGTACGTCATTGCACTCCTTTATGCCGTATTGAGACATACCATCTAGATTTCATGGCAAGAGTTGATAAAAAATTTAAAAAATCACGCGGTATAATTCTGGGAGTACAAAACGATTTTTTTTTTCACATTTTTATCACTAACACTTTGGCTTCTACTGGCCATTTTGTTTAGAAGGAACAGTCATTTTTGACGTTTTCAAAGGTTAACGGTAAATGAAATAACTATTTTATTTATTAAGATATCAGCTTGAAATAAATACCATCTTAATCTACATGAAACCATCTACAATTCATGTTAGGACCAAATATTTATTACGATTTAAGAAATAAACTTAAACTTGATTAGAAAATCGTGTTTCGATTAGAATAAATTAACAATTTGAGAACAATTTTTTTCATAGAAGGGATGAAAACACATCTTAGATAATTTCTTGTATTATTAAATTTTCCCACAAAGATATGACAGACCACGAGATGCTAGTTGTTTTTTTAAATTTGAGATATTTCACATCCATCCTTTAGGTTTTATGAGCCTTTAAATATTAAGATTTGGCAGAAATTGTTGATTTTCAAATTGGTATATTTCAAAAGGGACCGAATAAAAAAATCTGAGATTTTCTCAAAATATTCTTCTGTAACTAGCAATCAACATATAAAATTTTAACATTATGTTTTGCCTACAAATTGTATTAAAAAATTTTCAATTTACGCAGCAGGTAAAAATCAATAGTTAGCAATCTCAAAATGATATTGGTTTACTAAATTTTAATATTGGAATAAGACATATAAATACCTACACGTACAGGATTTTTGTTTATATTTTGAACGGTACCTACACATTTTATTATTAGACATATCAAAAAATGTTGAATACAAAGAAAGAAACAAATGACAATCGGAAACCTAACAAATGAGTATCAACTTTGTTTGTTAATTTGTCTTAGATGTTAGCGTTTTGACTTATAAAGTGACTTTTAATTAGTTTAAGACTTGCCACACATAATAAACTCCTTATTAATCAAAGTAAATGCATTTTTTTTAAATTTTAAATTTAAATATCGCAAGAAGTATGAAACCAAATATAGACAAACTACATATTTTTGGAATTAGGAAATAAATGTCTTTCTTAATTTGAGAAAATACAGTGAGAATTTTTTAGCGTAGAACATAATGCATCCTTGCTACAATATTGAATGTGAGTTTTTTAAAATCGAACATAGACTTAATATGTATGTGGGTTTCGTTACTATGGATACCATTCGTACTTGTTTGTCTTTTTTCGAAATGGTTAAAAATAATCATTAATCAGTTTTCTGGAAGTTTGAGAACATATCCAAACGGTCATAAAAATTGCCTTAAACTGAATCCTGCTCGATACCAGTTGTAGATTTGTTTTTTGCATTTGTTTTTCCGCTGTAACGTCATCATTCATTTTTTAAAATGGCAACCCTAACTTTTTCATGCAAATTTTGATCGTCCTTCTTGTCAGTTAAATGGTGATATAGAAAATAGTACCTTACATAATTTTTTCGAAAAAAAAAATAGACGTAATCCAGACAATCCAGATCATCCTCTGGAATTTTTTTGAAGAATTTATGTTAGGCTGCAATGAAAATCTGAACAATTGGTTCCTGGGGAACAGCTTCAATATTTTCTCTAATTTTTGTTTTCAATTTCAAAGTTATCATTAAAATAAAATAACATTGAATTTTTGAATTGCAATGTCTGTTTTTTCGAAAAATGTGTTGTAAAAAGTATGATGTCACAGCGAAAAAACAAATGCCGATCAAGAAATGATTTTTGCATTAAAATGTGTCTTTTGAAAATTAACTATTCACCTGTTTCAGGATTTTGTAAATAAGCATTTGTAACGTTGTCTCCTCGGTTCGGCGGTTGCTTCGATCTCCTGTTGGTTGGGCCCGGGTCTGCTCCTCGGAGTCCAGGTTCTTATCATTAAAAGACGGAATTCACCAACAGAAACTTTATTCATAGGTAAAAATATATTTACAACATAGTAGGTAATGTAATACGTGTCGGCTACATTAGTATATGGTGAAACAACTCCGCACATGAGTTTTTCGGTGGTGCGGGGTGTGGAGTGAACAAGACAGTTGTTCTCAAGTAGGTAGCACAAGACACTTGTGCGAAATGAACAAAACGCTTGTTCTCAGGTAGGTAGCACAAGACACTTGTGCGGGGTGCGGAGTGAACAAGACGCTTGTTCGGGGCAGGTAGCACAAGACACTTGTGCGGGGAGAGGGGTGAACAAGACAGTGGAGCACGAGTGCGAAAGTCCGTTGAAAAGCGGCGGAGACTACGGCAGTACGGCACTAATGGAACTCGCGACATTCACGGATCTGGCGTATCGCACGAAACCTCGAGATGCTAAATGCCACTTGAAGCTCCTTTGATTGCGCATTCGCATAACCTGTTGTAAACGCGCTACACATTTAAAATTTAAATAATTGTCAAATAACAAAACTAATTTAAAATTCAGATGAAAATACAATTCCAAGTAAATTTTTATGCTTAAAAATGTATAAAAGTTATGATATTGTGAGGTTATCAATGTTCAGAATAACTTCAGAACTAAAAATATGTATGAAATTATAATGTTAATGTTAGATAAATATTATATCACAAATTCTTTGAAACGGACACTGAATATGCGCATTAACACTTAACGTTTCGCCGCCGAACGATTTTCAACCTCATAAATATTTTGTTTATGAACATTCATTATTACTGAATAATGGAATGAATACATATTGTAAATTTATAAGTAAAATCATCACAAGTACATGAATACATTAATATGTAAGGATGTTTTACATTCAGAGCAATTTTGAAATTAAGAATTTTTTAACAAAATAAATCTCTGATTTACTGCTCAATTTCCAACTATTTTCCTCTTTTATTTTAATTTTTAAATCACATTTGTTTGCAGAGAGATGCCTTTAAAAAATGTCTTGATGATATAGTATAGATATATGTATAGTATTTTTTCCTTTCACTAATTTTATAAGTCTTTTGGTGCTTTTATCTCTTATGTATTTTAAGACGGTGTGCAACCCTTTGTCTAATCTTTTAACTTTTTTACGTTTAGGTAAAAATATTTAATTACCTTATGCATTGATTCAAGTCTCATGTTCGTATTGATTCCTGTTGATTTTCTAAAGCAATGCCCTTTGCTTAAAATTATTAATATAGCTTATTTTAAAATAATTTATTGCAGACACAAGTTTAGTTTTAAATTCCATTTCATTTAATTCTTCCTGTAAACTCTTCAAAGACATCCCAAATGCAGTTGCACTTCAGCTAACATATGGTTTATTCCAATCAGATTTCAAACCAACAGATTCGAACGTTTCCAGCGACCTACGCGCATGCGTAGTAAGAAGAGCTTGCAGTGGCATTTAGCAACTCGTACGAAACCGAGCTGAACTCAAATTGCCAAAGACAGCGCTAACCAGCGTTGCCAACTATTCCGAAGTTAAAACCGCCAGCGTTGGACTGTTAAATATCCTCCAATATCGCCAAACCATAAAATTAGCGCAGCTGCCTTAAAGCAATTAAATCTTTAAAAAACGGAAATGTTTTTGTCAAATTATAGTCCAAACTTTAAATGATTACTATAAAGACAAACTGCAATAAAAATAATTATTAACTTCTTGATTATCAGTAAAATTATCAATATTACCAACAAAAGTAGTGCAACAATACAAAAAACAATATAAATATGTCTACATTTCTTATTTTAATATAAATACTAGGAAATACTAAATAATAGGAACAAGAAAAATCTGTTTAAACAACATCAAATACAGTGTCGTGATAAAGTAACGCACCAAGCGAAAAAACACCCTTAACGTTGACTTTTTCGAAAAATGCTCGGACAGGTCGATTTTATTTTTAAAAAAGGTCGATTTTATTTTTGAAAAAGACATCTTTTACAACCAATTTTAATTTTATCTCAGTTACTACTATTGCGCCGTGACGTCATCGACTTTTTTTTTAAATGATAACCTATTTTTTTGAAAATGTCATTTGAAAGCACCCATTTTTCTGAGTACAAAAATGTTAATGAACCACTAGTTGTATAAGAAAATTTTGAAAAAAAAAATTATTAAATGGAAATGTGATTTTTAATCTTAAAAAATTTCAACCTAAAATAATACTTTCTTATAAAAACGTAACAAAACAACTTAATAAAATTACAATAAATGCTGAAAATGTTCTCCACCAACCACTTGACAGTGATCAGCTCATGTGTAAATGCTGTTAATGACTCTTGCGATGGTTTCACGGCTAATGTTATTCATTTCCGTCCTAATTTTGTTTTGTAAGTTTTCTTTTTGTGGGGTTATCTAAAAGGTCGAGTTTACGTGAACAGACCTCAAAATTTGGAAGACTTAAAAAACAAAATTAGAACGGAAATGAATAACATTAGCCGTGAAACCATCGCAAGAGTCACTAACAGCGTTTACACATGAGCTGGTCAGTGTCAAGTGGTTGGTGGAGGACATTTTCAGCATTTATTGTAATTTGGTTTTGTTATGTTTTTATAAGAAAGTATTATTTTAGGTTGAAATTTTATTAAGATTAAAAAACGCATTTCCATTTTTCAATAATTTTTTTCAAAATTTTCTTGTGTAATATAGTGGTTCATTAACATTTTTCTACTCAGAAAAATGGGTGCTTTCAAATGATATTTTCAAAAAAAAATAGGTTATTAAAAAAAATGTCGATGACGTCACGGCGCAAAAGTGGTAACTGACATAAAATTAAAATTGGTTGTAAAAGATGTGTTTTTTTAAAATAGAATCGACCTGTCCGAGCATTTTTCGAAAAAGTCAACGCTAAGGGTGTTTTTTCGCTTGGTGCGTTACTTTATCACCACACTGTAGACATAAATTTAAATAAATAACATTTCAACAAAAAAGTGTAATTTGCTAAATCTAAATCTATACTCTGATTACTGAAGAGATATAGTTATAAACACTCCCATAATAGCCCGCGCGTCAACCGGTACAGTTCAGTTCCGATGATACTTATCCAATATTTAAGGAACAACTTGAAATTGTGTGTTACTTTGTAAAACCACCTTCTCCGCTATAAGATACTGCGCATAAAACTCTCCTACTTTATTTTATTACTATATCTCTTCAGTAAACAGAGTATAGTAAATCACAAAAATGATTAAGTAGATATTTGTATTACATAATTACTGCGAAACTGCACGTAGTTTCCTTAAAATTACAATTTTTCTACACACAGTGAAATGTCGCCTATTTTGTCGCCAAGTCGCCATTTCAATTTTTAAGTAGCAAACGAATTTGCCAAGTCGCCCAATTGCCCAAACCTGGCAACACTGGCGCGAACGCTCCTTTATATACGTTCGGAGGATGGAGGTGGTATCCCTACTCGTTCGGATCCCTTCCTAAATAAAACTGCGCTGGGCGTGAACTTAAAACAAAACCTAACATTATTTACAATATCTACAAATATACAATATATACATACAGTATGTCCCCGGATTGAGTTTACAATTCGTATAATGGACCAAAAATTTTTGAATTAAGATTTCATATTCTGCAATTCAGGTCTGCTTGGCGAGAAATGAATTTGTGCCAAATTTGACGCTGAAAGTCTTCAAGGTGGCGGAATTAACACAAGAAGAAGTAAAATCTTTGTAGGTAAAGTGGTCTTTCTTTTGAATTTAGGAGAAAAATTTAATAAGATAAAATGATTCCCATTTCAAATTAGGGAGATATGCCAAATTCCAACATCCTAGAAAAAAAATTGAATTACGGAAAATTACTAATTAAATTATAAATATTTCAGTAAAGTTGTAAAATTTTAACGCCATCTACATATTTATTGACTAAAAACAAATAAAATATGATTATTCAAATAACACTCCGTCCATATTAGCACCTGACAGTGTTAATGTCCAACTGTACTGAAATCCTAATGTTCCGTAATTCAATTTTTTTTTTCTAGGATGTTGGAATTTGGTATGTCTCCCTAATTTAAAATGGGAATCATTTTATTTTACTAAATTTTTCTCCTAAATTTAAAAGGAAGACCACTTTACCTACACAGATTTTACTTCTTCTTGTGTTAATTCCGCCACCTTGAAGACTTTCGGCGTCAAATTTGACACAAATTCATTTCACGCCAAGCAGGCCTGAACTGCAGAACATGAAATCTTAATTCAAAAATTTTTGGTCCATTATACGTATTGTAAACTCAATCTGGGGACATACTGTGTATGCACTATAACAAATTTACTTTGTTACACATTAAATAAACAAATTATGAGCTTGGTGCGGGACTTTATCACCACCGTGTATATGTAGGTACTATCGCGGCGTTAAATTTCGCACGATTCAATTTTTCGCTGTAAATTTGGCTTTCTTTAACGGCTTGTTAAAAATAATAATAATAATAATAATAATAAAGGACTTTATTTATCATAGTACATACACATGATATGTGTTATGACTAGAGAGTCTTGGTTTTAATAAGTTTGATTTATCACGAGCGTACGCTTGGAAAGAGTGGGATCGTAAGCAGTATACGATGCGAGTGCACGGAGCCGAACAATGCGTTACTGCATCAAAGCTCGCGGAAAAGATATGCCGTCTCCGTTTGGTCTACTAACGCGCATAAAAAAACTGATTTTATTTTAGACTCCCTGGTTATGACAAACCGCAAGGCGAAGTTCATGTGACTTAAAAGACATGCTCTTACACTTAACCTTCAATTATTATTCACAACAAAAGAACAATAGCGCACTAATTTAGATATAACTCTCTTTCTACTGATATTGGTATTATACAGTAATAACATAATAATAACAGGATAACGGAATAACAAAATAACAGCATAACAGAATAGAGTACCAAGAAAAGTTTGATAATGATTAAGTAGAATAGAAAGTTTATAGTGTGCACGTCAGTACGAAATGTGATTTTATTGTGCAGGTATTGAGGGCATTTATTGATTATGATTTTGTGATAAGCACAAGCGGCATGAGGAAATCTTCTATTTTTCATACTAGTTTAATGCTGGATTTCACCAACGTCACTTAACTTTAATCATCGATTAAGAATTATTATTCCTATACCTTCAACACATGTAACCATGGCAACATTTACTTTTAACGGATGATTAAATTTAAGTAACGTTTGTGAAATCCGCCATAAGTGTATGAGAAAATCTGTCATACTTTCTTAAGACGCAGATTAATCTGAGACAAGAGTTTTGAATTCTCTGCACTCTGCTGACATCAGCAGTACTCAAATAAGAGCCGTACACAACGCCGCGGTAGTTAAATTTAGAAAGAAAAAAGATTCACATAGAATTATTTTCATTCTTCTAGTTAAGATATGGCGATTACTATAAATTAATTTTAGGCTGCAATAGTCTTTACTTAGCAGGTGGTTAACGTGATGACTAAACTGTAATTTATTGTCAATTACAACACCGAGATCCCTAACATGATTTTCGTATGATTGAGTATGGCCATTTACTGTAATATTTGACAATGATGGCAGTAATTGCAAATTAAGGGTTCTCTTGCCGAATAATACCAATTTTGATTTGGCAGCATTTAGAGCAAGACCATGTTGCAGAGACAGCTGGACAATGCTGTCTAAATCAGTATTTCATTTAGAATAGCTCCGTTCGAAATATCCAGGGGCGAAGGATAAATAAAGTTGTATATTATCCGCATACTGTACAGTAACTCACCTGTTTGACAATACCACTCGTGTAGGTAGAATAAAGCAGAGGCCCTAAAATAGATCCCTGAGGAACGCCTGACATTAGAAGAGAAGGGTTAGATTCTGTGCCATTGACACGTACTTTTTGAGTTCAGGGGGGCTATTCTCAAATTGGCGAATACTTAAGTCGAATACGACATTGCTCGAATGTCTACGGATGTTAATTCTCAAATGTCGTATACGAAAATTTTTCGACATTTTTAGTAGAGATATTGTAGAGTGGTTAAAACTACTCTACATTTGTGTCGTGTACGAAACCGAATGTATTATTGTCGTCGTTACTGTATTCATTTTGTGTGTGTAGCTGTGTAGCGATTTCGTGCATTTAAAAATGACAGAAAGAGTTACTTATTATACAAAATTTAGAGCAGAATGAAATAGCTATGATGTACGAACGAGAAAAACACGTATATAAAAATGCCTTTGGTATGGCTGATGCAAAATTTTTAAAAACCTTTCGTTTAACAAAAGACGTTCTTGTGGATCTTATTGAAGTACTCAGACCTTTCATTGTAGAAAGCAGACATGGTTCAGCTTTAAAACTTGAGAAAGTTTGTGTACTTATTTAATCATATTTTCAATACAATTATGTAAAGAATTTAATTGATCAGTGCTTTTCAAGTAAATTTAGCCGATTTCAATTTAATATTTACATATAAAAAGTTAGATGAGTGCCTGCTTTGAACATTTCGAATCAGTTCCACAATGAACAGACCTTGTAAGTCAGTGTTATTCAAAACTTGTTGAAATGTAATCAACTAAATATGTCTGCAAGTGATTAAATTTCAGATTTACCAACTTAAATTTGTGAAATTATCAGCTGACTGTTATTCAATTGAACTAATATACAACGTTGCCATATCGCTTCATCGACAATTGGAGTCGCATACGATTTTCACTGTCGAGCAGTGTTTAAGAATAGAGAAAACAAAACTCGTGCGACTCTACCCTTCGACAATTGTCGATGTCTAATGTCATCACCCGACATTTGAGAATAGCCCCCCTGGCGTGTAAATAGCTCTTTAGTAGTGCTCGAGCGTTTACTCCAAGGCCAACATGGTAAAGTATTGCATCTAATAATTTATGATTTAAAGTATCAAATGCCTTGGAGTAATCTAATAGCACTACAACAGTAATGCATCATTTAACATGACAATAGTTAATTTAGGTTTATAGTGTGTTTATGAATAATACAAAACATAAAACGCTCAACAAGGTTATTGCGCGTTTTAACTATTGAACCTTTGAAAACTATTTTTACGAATTTTTATGAATAAGACTGTTAAAATTCTAAACTGAAACTAATTAATGTGTTGGGCAACCACCACAGATAAAAAAATATATGAACAGTAAATCATTTAAATTTAGAATTACTTCGTTTATTTACATGATCAAACAGTGCATTCAAATTATTAATTTACGGTTACGTTAAATGATTGTGAACGGGGTATAAGGGTTTGTACGTTTGTAGGTACTTTCTGGTTATTTAATGGCGACTCGGATGTAATTCCTTCCCCCTTAAGACAGAACATCCTCGTTCTGCAAAATTCCTTGAATATCTTCCAGTGAGACGACTTCTTTCCTGGCCTTCTTTCTTCTTAAAATTTCGAGTATCTTATTTTTAATTACAAGCATTAGTATCACAAAATCTTTTAAAAGGACACTAAATATGCGCACTAGCACTTAACGTTTCGCCGTCGTTCGACAGCTTCATCAGAAGTGAAAAGTATAAACATATTGTCAAAATAAACAAGGTTGTCAATAGAAACTGAAAAAGTAACTTGATTTTTTTTTAAATCTAAAAATAATTTTAAACATAATATTCTATTTTAATAAATGTTAAAAATTGACAGATCTATATTCTATTTAAAGAATCGAGAAAACTACAAAATGTATCGTTTAAATTTGCAAAATCTGTTAATAGAATTTACTGATGTATGTATACACTAATTGGAATACCTTCTCGAAAAACCTACATTTCCACAATCATTATACGCGAAACCGAAATCATTACAGAATTCCCCTACAGCACACTAAGACTGTTAATAGCCCTTCAGTTATTGGTCCGAAGTTGTTTAACTTACTCCCTCTGCATCTAAAACAAATTACCAATGTCAATTCATTCAAATCTAAAATAAAAAGAATTCTAATGGATAACTGTGTCTATTCTATAAATGAATTTCTAGGATTGATGGCATCTCTGTAATATGTACTTTGTGTCTTTCTCTCTTATTACTTTGTTTCATGTACAACTTTATATATTATATCTTAATTATAATAATTTGTATACTGCTGGTGATTATTTGTACAGTATTATACATAAATGTCTCTACGAAGCTGTCGAACGACGACGAAACGTTAAGTGCTAGTGCGCATATTATATTATTTATCTTTAAAAGATTTTGTGATACAATTTTCATCGGACAAGAACCTGCTTTAATTACAAACATTAGGACTCAAACACAAAATATTATTAACATGAGAGCAGTTACAGATAGATTTATAATGTGTAATTCTGGTCGTAACTATAATATCGGTTTTCAATAAGCGTGCTTTTTCATTTAGGCTTTCTAAGTCGCATAAATATTTTTGTTTTAATTTCACGGTTTTAGTTATTTTATAAGTGCTAACCTTTAAAAACGATTCTAACGTAATATTGTTGTATGTATTTTCGAAAGTATGTCCTTCTATTAACATCTTACACATGTTTTCAGAAGACAATAATAATGTTTTTAATTTTCGAGGTGGTTAAACGTCCGCCGCCGCCGGCGGAACCATGGTGGGCGAACTTTGGCACTTTTATTTTCCTAAAAATCGATGTTAAAACGCTTTACAGAAGTAGGTGAAAATATAGACGCAGCTTGTAATCTCTATCAGAGACGATACCCTGAAAGAAGGCAACTCTTTAGAGACATTTTCTTCCTCCTGAAAATGATGGCAACTCTTTAGAGATATTTTTTCCGCCTTAAAATGATCCAAAATTTACTAAATTATTTTTTAGACGGAAGAAAATGTCTCTAAAGAGTCTATTTTCCTAATACGTTCCGGCGGCAGTCCACCAATCTGGGTTTCACCCTTTGTCAGCTGATCTGTAATTCTTATCTCTTGTTGGGACTGTTGCCTCTCTTTCTGTAAACAGTCTATGTTATAAATACTACGTCTAGGTTTCACAGAAAGTAGTGCGGTCCGCTAAAACTTCACAAAATTTGCACATGGTATTTTCGCTTAAAAGGTTGCACGAGTCTCTTGTGAGCTGATACAGACTATGTCGGATTCGGTTTAAATCCACTCTTATAAGAGAGATTTTCCGGGTCATCTGACTTGGCTTGACCAATCACAAATCAATTTATATTTACCTCTTTTTTATTATTAGCATTTATTTCAATTCTACTCATTATATTGTTATTTTTTTATTTTTATTTTTTTCAACAAAATAGCTAATTTTAACTCAAATACATTACAAATTTACTTTGAAACAATTATTTCATGGGTTATTATTTGAGTATCTAGATTGACAACATAGTATTTAATCTTTACATGATGAACGAATCATGCTCAGGAACACCCTGTAATTAAAAGGCCTACTAAAATAGGCAAAATCTTAAAACATATGACAAAAGGTATAAATAATATTTTTTGCAGGTATTGAATTAGTTAATACCGTTGTGATACTAGATGAAGCTCACAACATAGAAAAGATGTGTGAAGAATCAGCTTCTTTACAAATCAAAAGCACAGACATTGCATTGTGCATTGATGAAATTACCGAGGTAATGAAAGTCATGTCAGAAGAAAACGTAACTTTCCTGGGAAATGACGCGCCCAAGGATTTTACAGCAGAAGAACTCTGTATGCTAAAAGAAATCCTGTTGAAATTCGAAAAAGTCCTGGACGAAATCGTGCTGAGAAAAGACCCAGAGGGCACTGTATTCGAGGGGACTTACATTTTTGAAATATTAAATAAAGCTGGTGTACGTAAAATACAACTTTTAATTATGCTTACAAATCGAGTTTTCTTTTTAGATCCAAGATCAGAACAAACACTTAATTTTAGGTCTGATCGAGAAAGTTGTTCAGTTTCTGTCGACAGCAAGGAATCAACCCTTCGCAAGGAAAGGTAATGGTTTAGAGTTGTTCGCTGACTTACTGAATATCGTATTTGCCGGTCAGTCAGAGGAGTTCAAGGAGAAGATACGAAAATGTTTTAAGGTGATGTTGAGGTCTCTAATTGATTTTCAGCATTTCTTAGATAAGAGAACTACATTTGTGTCTTACATTACATTTTTTTAATATTCTAAAGAATATCGGAACATGAAATCCGTTTCTGCGTAATTAACTTTTTGCAGATACGGGATCCTATCTTTGAGATCATTTGAAATTTGCCAAAGCGAGTCAGTTTTGCGTGCGCGAAGGTTTATTCATAATTTTGTACAAATTTTTGCGCATATGTGTGGGAGCTTCATTAGTTGATCTTTAAGGCAGCCCCATGGCTTGACCTCATATGAGGTCATACAAATTTATTCGAAGTATTGCAGTGGTACACTTCATTAGTTGAGCAAAATATATTTTTTATAAAATGGTTTCGTTTAAAGAAATTTTAACATTCATTTTCAGCTTTTAGTCCCTTCAAAATTTATTAAAAATGCAGTTCTTTGTGTTCACCATTTATTACTTTTTAATATTTATCATTTTATGTATAGACAAACTTAAAATTTATTTCAGACTATGTTTTGTTTATGGACACATGAAATTTAAAAAGAATTTACATTTTCAGGTTCATTTATGCGCGGAGGAACAAAAGAAAAAAGTTGCTGATGATTGGTTATCAAAAGCCACTCGTGCAAATAAACAGTGCAAAATTTTAAGTTATTGGTGTTTTAGTCCTGGGTTCGGGTAAGTACAAGTGCAGCTATTTTGTTCTCAGGCTTTTATCTTGTAATGCAGTATGCAGATGTTGATGCGCAGAGGCATAAAGAGCATAATTTTAACAAGTGGAACGTTAGCGCCGCTTTCACCTTTAATATCAGAGTTGGAAGTGTCCTTCGACGTTCGTTTAGAGAACCCTCATGTAGTATCAACGAAGCAAGTATGTGTAAAAGTTTTGTGCAAGGGCCCTGACGGTGAAATTCTGAACTGTAATTACCAAAACAGGTATACATCGCGTGTGAATAAAATTCTCATTCTCATTTAAATCCCATTATAGAAACAATCGTAAATATATATCATCACTAGGCCGCTCGATAATCAATACAATGAGAATGATTCCTGGTGGTCTACTTATATTCTTTCCATCTTATTCCGTTATGAAGAATTTTCAGGATAATTGGCAGTCGACTGGTATTTGGACAGAAATTAATTCTTTGAAAGTGCGCTTTACTTCAGTTTTTATTTTTTATATTTAACATTTGGTTGCAGCAAATTTTTGTGGAACCAAAAACAAAGGAAGCTTTCAATTGTTCTATGAACGATTACTATAGTAAAATCGGCGAACCAAATTCTAAGGGTGCAATAATGATGGGCGTGTGTAGAGGCAAATTGTCAGAAGGATTGGATTTTGCTGATGTGAATGGTAGGGCCGTTATAATAATAGGCTTACCATACCCTCCTCTAAAAGATCCGAGAGTGATTTTAAAGAAGCGCTATCTCGACGTCTGTAACAGAAACAACAAGGAAGTATGCTATTGTTTCTGCTAGTTATACTGACCCGAAATGAATGCTGCTTTAAGTATTTAAAGGGAGACGAATGGTACAGTCTAGAAGCATCTAGAGCAGTCAACCAAGCTATAGGTCGAGTTATTAGGCATCAGCATGATTATGGTGCAATCATTCTCATGGACACCCGGTTTACAGGAGTAAAAATTAAAAGTCAAATGTCTTTATGGTTGAGAGATCGCATACAAGTAATCGATAATTTTGGCAAAATCATTGTTGAACTAAAAACATTTTTTCGAAATGCTGCAGCCACGGTGAAGCCAAATAACAATTTGTTCATTCTGAAACATACTTAGCTTACTTCATGTTTTAGGTTCCGGTCCCAAAGCTCAAAGAAACTGCAAAAAATGAGGATGCATTAAAATCGGCAAGTACGTCAGAATTTGATATATCAATGAAACAGAATTTGTTCGACTTCTCCGCGAACACGTTAGCCAGCCAAAGTGAGAGTGATCTTGTAAATATTCAAAAAAGAGCCGTTTCCAGTGCGGAGCAGAGTAAGCCAAAAAAGAGGAAAGTGACGTTAATTTCGTCTGAAACCGAGCCGCTTTCTGCAGATTCTACAATTGATGACGCTAAAGTATATATTCTCACGGTAACCAATTTTGTTTTTTTTTTTAAATGATTTTCAAGTATATTATCAATAGAAATTGACTGTGATAAAAAGTTAAAATGTTGACAGTGACTTTTCTCACTTGCCTTGCATTGATTCGTGTATTTTAAATTCTAAATCCGGCCGCAGATCAAAACGTGTAACAAAATCCTTTATTATTGACCTGTAAGTAATACTCCTATTTTATGGTAGCGTAATAGAGTATATTATTAAGGTAAGAGTTAGGCCAAGGCTGGTCAAATTTTGATTGGTTGCGATACATTGCCCATGCGCAGTTGCGGCCAGTGTGTACAAATTTTCGTTGCTGAATATAACTACAACTGTAAATACGATTGTTTTCCTCACGTATAGTATGCAGTTTGCCACAATTTTTCACTTCTCAAAGAAAAGCGCCCGTCAATGATAAAGCATAAGCTATTTATGGTTCTAGAAATAATAGATAAAGATAAATCATCGATTAATACTTGGTTATAATTTCTAGATTTTAATGATTTTTTAGCGAGAAACAAATCGTAACCGTGTTATAAATTTTATGTTATGACTGGTTTCTCATTAACGTCAATTTTTGACCTTCCACCACTGAAATCCAACGTATTACCGAAAGTCTCGCTAAAATGCATTGGTTGTGTTTTCAGTAATAATAATAACCTCGCTGTCAGGTTAGTTTGGTTCTTAAGCAACCAAAAAATGAAACATTTTAATATTGAAGTGTTTCATTCATTGTACATACGATCTGTTCATATGAAGTTGACTGAAAATATCCTTTTTTTTTCTTCAAATTTCCGGTAAATGTGTCGACTTCGAACATGGTTACATTTCTATGTATTAAGTAGGTAAATTTAAAACAAATCACTTAAGATTGCCCTTATTACTGAAATTAGCATTAATTTCATATTTTCATCCATTTTCTAACACAAACAAAATGCCATCTTTGACGTTTATCGGTTCAACCGCTACTAACTCACCTCAATGACCAAGTTATGAAATTTATAACCGGTTAACATTTAATATGACAACTCGAGAGGAGAACTTCCGTTACCGCTGTAAACGCAATAACGGCCAAATTGTAAGCGACTGTAACCGGTCATTCGCGGTAATCTCGCTAAAAAATCATTTTTGTAACGTGATGGGTTTATAAAATTAAAGCTGTGCGGAAAGAGAGCGAAAAGTTGAACGTCAATATACATGGTCTATAATGTCACGCAGTTATTGACTTCCAATATTCAACTGACTGGCTACTCATGTATTTTGCCGGTTGCTGTCTTTTTGCGCGTGTCTTTCTTTTGGTTTTCCTCTTTTGTCATTTATATTTCCGAATTTGTCAAATGACTTTCCAATTCGTTAAAAGTAGTAAGCTCGCTTTGCAAAACATTTTCTCTTTATATCAAATTACTTTTCCTTTTTTGCCAAATTACTTTCATGCTTTTCCAATATTTATATTACACAATATTTTAATTTAGACGAATCAAGCACCTATATTAGTATAATAATATATAATTTGTGAGAGTAGGTGTATGCAGTAGAAATATAAAATTAGCAATATAAATTTCGGTAATCTTGCTGTTTCGGGACTTAACCTTGTAATACCTACCTTGAAAGCAAGCGATTGCTTTACATGCACATGCGTTAATTTTTGGTTTGTATATTTCAGAACAATATCCAGTTTAAATTATTTATTTTTAATGTTTTTTTATGTTTATCACAATTGAAACAACAATACTCTTCATTTCTAATTGAGAATATTTAATTAATTAATTTATTTATTTATTTATTATTATTTATTTTAATTGAGAATATTTTATTGAAAGATGAATAATTTTTAAATATAAACATAAAATGAAGCAAACATGAAAAAGAAAAAAACTAAATGAGATATGTACTGTTCTGAAATACAAAGCAAAATATTACAGAACCACACGTAAAGTGCTCGCTTGTTTTCAAGGTCAGATCCTGAAACAGCAGGATTACCTGCATTTCCTTTCGGCTTAAAAGAATTTACATTTTATTATGACCCTAGAGGCATATATACCCATCCCAAGTCAGATTTGATTGACAGCTGTCATAGCTTTCATAGATCTTTGTATGCAGGGATACATAGGCAACCAATTTCACATCCAACGAGACATTTTATTTGACTCCAGTAGGGCCTTAAAACTGTTTTAGAAAGTTATATCCAATACGATTGGAGTTTTTAGTTAAATAGATTTTAGTATTAACACTTGCGTTTTTTATTTTACCAAGAAAGAGCTTAATTAAAATTCCAATATTTCATAAAAAATATGCACAGTAATAACAATGTGATATAACATTAAAAATAATTAATAAAAGAAATTTTTAAAATGTGACAGTTGTATTCTTTACGAGATTTCAGTTTCACAAAACGCAGTTAATCATTTTTTCGCCTAGCATATGTGAAAGTAACTCATATTAACCCTAAAAATGTGACGGAAAGTAATGCTTATTTGCCCTAGGGCTGCTAAACTCATAACAACACGATTTATAGTTCGTAACCTAGCAACACATTGACTTTCATTTGCGCGCTTTGACATTTCACAGAATTTTTCATTAAACGTCAGTTTTAAAAAAAGTTTGAATTTGATTTAGGGCTAGGCGAAAAACAATTGTGTGTCACACATGCAGAAACGCATTAGCAGTCCGCGGCTATGAGCTGCACGAGCGAGCGAAGCGAAGCGAGGGCAGCTCATAGCTAAGGGCTCACTTTCTGCCCTTGTGACACAATATACTATAACAGTACGATGTGTTTAATCGGGTGAAACATAAAATCCCCAGGAACTTAATAAATTGAATTTAAGAATTACATTCTAATTTTATTAAGTAATAAACGGCTATACACTGTTCTGTAGAACAAGTGTGCCATGGAAAATTCTTAAAAAACAATCCAATACACTTTAATTGTCATTACGTTTAAAATGGTTAAATTTAAAATTAAGACTTCATGTTCGTATTTATTTTCATTATTGTCTTGAATTAATTAATTTTGAATAAATAATAGAGTACTGTAGATAAATAAATACTTATTATTAATTATTAACTAACGAAAACTTTAATAAGATGACATACTTTTTAAAGTAATTTTAAGCTAAAATGAACCATTTGTAAGCGAAATAATACGGTGGGTGACGAAAAAAAAGTGCATCATCGAATCTGAGCTCTTCTTGTATGGAAATTCGAAGTGTAACGTATACCGAACCGCATATTACTGAAAAGCTTAACAATGTATCAGAATTAGGCCCAGTAATCGAATTTAAAGGAGACTTTAAATTTATAGTCACCTTCAAGTGTCAAAACAAATATGAAAACGCCTTTGTTTACACATTTGATTGTGACTTTAATTTTAAAGTCTCCTTTAATAGTATATTATTATACAAGTTTCACAAGAAGGCTTATTGTAACACGAGTGGGGTTGGGGTACGACTAGCGAAGCGTAGCGAGCTAGGAGTGCCCCAACTGAACGAGTGTTACAATGCCTCTTGTGAAACGTGTATAATATACTATTTTTTCTACTTTGCGTCACTTATTGAACAAAAATATGAAAAATATTGGATCTTCTTAGTATATGGGGAATCTTAGTTCTAATGCGTGGCAACACTGAAAACCTTTCGTTTTAATCAAAAGTCACATTAACAAGTTATTAATTTTTCTTATCCAGCTTCATTGTGAGTATATTGTTAAGTAACAAATAAATACTGAGCTATTTTGTAAAATCTATTAAATATTTTCAATTAAAAATGACTAAAATTTCCCCAAAAACAGTGTCACAATGAGCTTCATTGTGAAACTGTTTTTGGTGTCACAATGAATCCATTGTGAACGCAAAGTAGAAAAATTCCATTATGAAACTGGGGGTTAGTAACAATATGCAGGATGCTGCATTTAAAAAATCGGAGTAAAATAGGCAGGGGTTACGACTCACCCTGTAAAAATGAATAGGAATATTTTCAAAACAAGCATTGCGTTTAAGCATTGCTTTCTGTAGTTAATAAGTTATGTAATACTCCAATAAAATTTTAAAATTAAATTTTAATAAACTTATCTACAGAGTATCAAAGGGCACGGTATTTTTGCGTTTTAATGCCAATATCTCAAAAACTTTTAGATTTAGGTACGTAATCATCTTATAAAAAAGTGCTCCATTTTTAAAGACGAATTAGGTGAGACCATAATATACAGGGTGTCCACCGAGCGCCACGGTCTACTCTACTGTCTATAGTATATAAGATTCAAAATTCAAACGAGCTAAGATGTAACTAGTCAGCTCTACTTCATAAAATTATTTTTGGCTATACAGAGTGTTCAGTAACTGAGAGCCGTACCAAAGTTGTATTTTTTTAAATGGAACACCCAGTATATTTTTACATATTTCGAAAGTACGCGTAACGAATAGGTATTTAGGAAGTTTTACTTAAGAGTTTGTAAGATATTGATGTTTAAGTGTAAAAATTGCCATAATATGAGTGCTTATATCTTTGTTATTTATTTACATTTTGTCTTGAATTTTTGTTAGTACTCAATACAAAATCTTTTCTACAGAAATTTCAAGACAGCTTCGGTGTATCAGTTATTGTGTGTACAGGATGTTGAGTTTTGCGAAAGATAATTTTCCTCAAAATTTTCAAATGGAACACCCAGTATATCTAGACTTTCATGAAACACATAAAACGCCAAATGTATTTGTCTAAACTGAAGAAGTCGTGAGACAAAAATTAATAATTTTTCTTTCTTTCAATACTGACGTTATTTAACCTTTCCGACCGGTTCTTCTGTTTTGATTTGCTGATAAATCAAGAATATGTTTTATTTTTTGTTCAAAGTACATAATTGAATATGTTCCTGTTAAACTAATTCCTATTTTTCTTTATTTTGAAAATATTTACATAACGTTATTTTAATAATATATTTACTGTATTTAATGTTTCTTGGCGTTTAGAATCTTTCTTTCAATCTTTGAAAAGCTCTATAATCCGGGTATCTTCTCATAGGATAATGCTGCGAATATAATCTTGACGCCGAAAGACAGTTTTGGTGCCTTTACCTAGTAGGTATGTCATGTCACGTAACTCTTCATTATTAAAATACATTTTGTTATCACAAAAAAATACAAAACTGTAAAAGTAGTGTTATCTACTAATTGAATAATTGTTCTGTCAATGAAAAATTTATAGCAACTGTTTTCCTATTTTCCAGCAAACGGCAACGTGATTCTAAATTTTATTTTTTAAAATTAATATAACGTTATTTAGAAATTTTCAAAGTAAAGAAAAATAGGAATTATTTTAACAGGAACATATTCAATTACTTTGAACAAAAAATAAAACATATTCATTGATTTATCAGCAAATTAAAACAGAAGAACCGGACAGAAAGGCTAAATAACGTCAATATTGAAAGAAAGAAAAATTATTAATTTTTGTCTCACGACTCCTTCGGTTCAGGCAAATACATTGGGCGTTTTATGAAAGCTTATTAAAACAGTGTTTCACGAGAGTCTAGATATACTGGGTGTTCCATTTGAAAATTTTGAGAAAAATTATCTTTCGCAAAACTTAACACCCTGTACACATAATAACTGATAGACCGAAGCTGTTTTGAAATTTCTGTAGAAAAGATATTGTACCATATGTCCAAATAAATTTCTGATAAAGGTAGGTCATGGAGTGTAAAAATCTACAACACCAAGCAGTTTTTGAAGTTAGTGTAAGATAAGCTGTAAGATATAGCCAATTAAACTTCAATTTTACTTAACTACTCAAGAACTGGACAATATTTTAATGTAAATAATGTAATAATTTATCTTCCATGGCCTACCTTTATCAGAAATTTATTTGGACATATGTTATTGAGTACCTACAAAAATTCAAGACGAAATGTAAATAAATAACAAAGATATAAGCACTCATATTATGGCAATTTTTTACACAAACATCAATATCTTATAAACTCTTAAGTAAAACCGTTGAGTGAAGGAGTTCAATAAGAGTCGCAGCCGCATGTATTTTTTCGTAGCCAGTGCAGGATCCGAGATGGGATCCGAGATTAGTTTGGTCGTAAACCTCTCTGTTTAAATGCTAGGATCCGATATTTCTTAGTCGAGAACCTATTATTATTTGACGTCCTGCGTTGCCTATTTAAGATTTAAAGTACGCGAAATGTTCCTTCCCTTCCGAATTCCGATATTCTTTCCAACATTTTGATATTGATTTATTTTAGAAATAAATGTAAAACGCAAATCGTCTAATTTCTACTTGCGTACGTTGATATAAGATAGCAGCACCAGAAAGTAGACAGCGGCGAGCAGAGGGACACCCCTCTTTCCCCACTGACAAATTGTGTCGCCGTGCAAACGGGAACGCAATATTGCATAAGGCTTGCGTATCTTTACATTTCTTTAATCAACGGTAAAACGTAAATTTTTGGATATTACCTATTCGTTATGCATACTTTCGAAATATGTAAAAGTTTACTGGGTGTTCCATTTAAAAAAATATAACTTTGGTATGGCTCTCAGTTACTGAACACTCTATATAGCCAAAAATAATTTTGATGAAGTAGAGCTGACTGAGTTACATTTTGGCTCGTTTGAATTTTTTTTCTTATTATACTATAGACGGTAGAGAAGACCGCGGCACTCGTTGGACACGCTGTATAGGTGTTCCATTTAAAAAAAAACATAACTTTGGTTTGGCACATCCAGACGAAACACCCTGTATAATTGCAACTAATTTTAAATCATGCAGCTATACTTAACACTTTATTAAAACATTTGGAATTTTTAAAAAGTGTTTTTATTTCGCACAAATTAATTGACGATTTTTAGTACAATATTATCGTGTTATAAAAAGAAGCGTGCGCGACGACACGAATAACCAAGTCTAATCTGTAAAAACAAGAGCATGCATTTTTATACCGAGTCTTATCTATCTACTTAGGTCAGCATTTCTTCCTAGGTCGAGGATCTCTCCGCAGGTGTTAACTCCTCCCCTCTTGGAGCGAGCCAAGGGTTGGGACGTTTTGGCTCCAATTCCTGGGTCGCTGTTTTTTTGGCTGTCTGCTGACGTCTTCTAAGATACCATATCCCGGCGACAATAACAAGATTATGGAAACCATTGTCAGTGCACTTGTTACACTCCAAGTATTTATCGCATGGGAACTGGACAATTCTTCCAAGCGGGCGCCTAATTTGGCTAGGCTGCTTTCGGTTTCGTTGAAGGTTTCCAGGTGCAGATTTTTCATATTAACATCCTCTAATTGCCAGTGAGGTTGTTTAACTGGTAGCAGGCTTATGTTGAGGGGCGTCAAGTGAATTTGCCGGTCCAAGTAATGGCTAGACGTGGTCCGCAAAATGTCGTACCCCAAATTTAGGGTACACTCTGATGTGGATTGTATTAACAGATTTCCCTGTGGTTGCCGGACGTCCTGTCGAGAGCCACACTGTATTTCTGCGGATTGGTTGACTTGGAATAGGATCCACTCAGAATTGGTTGGATGGATTATTTCGACATCCAAACTGGGCCATCGGGTATGCGTACAAGCTGTTATCGGTAGATGTCGTAGTAATTGATATGCACAAGTAGTGTGTTTTTTTGGCATCTAAACTGAAAGCTTTACATAAGTATTCTTGATACTGGAGTAGCTTACATTGCTCGGGCCAGGCAATGTACCTACCTTTATTTTCCGCCAGGTAGGGTTGTGGAATATTCAATATTAGATAATCAGAATGTTGTTTGATAGGTAGCGGAATTAATTTGTAGTATTGGTATATAGTGGGTTCAATTAAAGGAATTTCTAATAGGAACGTGAGTATGTATTCTTTAATGTACGCTTTGACAATTATAGTTTTTTCAAGAACGTACAGATTCTCGCTTTCCGGTGATAGGACAATTTTTTCGGTTTTGCTGACAGACTCAATAAATTTTAATTCGTTTAATAAATCGTCTGCTGAGATTATTTCTGGGTGATAGGTTTGCAATTTAGAGAAAGTTTTCGCAGTTAAAAGTCTATCCGTAATTGAGAGAGCTGTATTTATTGTGATGCTTAATGTCGTATGAGCCCTAAATAAATTTTGAAATTGAATTTCTTGTTCGTACTGCTGTAAGTGTTCGATAATTTCATTCAGACAACGGGCCGTATTGTTTTGATTCTCGGCGAGTACTCGAAGATTTTCTTCGTAGTTTTTCACTGTTTCCTGTGCTAAATGTACTTGTACCTACATAGCTTTTGTGAGTTCTTGTTGGTTATTAGCGAGGTCCTGTATTAATTTGTCATATCTTGCGGCGTCTTCTACGTCAAGATTTCCCGAGACCGCCTTGATAATGGAACCAAGAAAGTTGAATGCTCCTCGGGTTTTTCTAATTGTGGGAACTAATTGATTCTTTTCATACAGGGTGAGTTTTTTTCGATGTTTAGCATTGGGATCTCGGAAATTAGCAGAGCTAGAGAGACGGTTAAATGGGGAAAGATTTGTAGTTTTAGGAGCCCAGTTTAATGCAGCTTTTGTTTTTTTCTTAAAGTTCATGGCTCGCTAGATATTTTGAAAAAACTGATTTTTTATAAATTCGTTAAATGCATATAGCTCGGTTATTCTTGATTTTAGAGAAAAGTTGCAAGACAAAAGTTGTATAGAATTATGTTCTTAATTGATCACGGATACAATATGGCATTATTTTCTGGGGAAATTCGGTGGAAGCCTTAAGGATCTTCAGACTCCAAAAATCTTGTGTGCGTAGCATATTCCATCTGAAAAAAAGAGAATCGTGCGTGGACTATTTTAAAAATTACAAGATACTTACTGTTCCTTGTATTTACATCGTTCAATGTGCTTGCTTCGTAAAAAGTAACTATGGTGAACTGTTCGAACACTATGAAACTGACCACCTGTACAACACGCGTCTGTGCTCAAAATCAGTTCTACGCGCGCCTAAAACAACCTTTACGTGTGTTCAAAGAAATGTAGAAACTCAACTTTTGCGCATATACAACCATCTACCCAGAGAATTTAAGATGTTGCCAGATAAAAAATTTAAGGATACTTTAAAAAAATATTTACAGACGAACCCGTTTTACTCTGTACAAAGTTTTTTGGATCAGCCGGTTGTAATATTCTAATTCACGTGTTTGTTACACTTACATGTATTTCTTTGACAACTGTTTGCTACATTTTGTTGTTTGTTTGTTTGTGATATATTATTTTATGTTTGACGTTTCAAAACTGTATTCACGGTAATACTGAATAAAGATTATTATTAATTAAACAGTCGAACTAAATTTTCCATAGAAGCTCTTATTTTTCAGTTGTGACATAACATCAGTTTTTTTAAATGGAAACCATAGTAGGTCATGAATGAAAAAGAAAGGCCTTTTTTTTACCTTTTCAACGATGTAACATTCGATATGATTATTTAAAAAACGACGGAGATACGGCAGTTTTTCTTTTTCAAAATTGTTAATATGGTTGGCCATGGAAACAAAAGTTTATTGACAAATGCAAGTTATAAATGGTGAGCAAATAAAAATCAGATTAGAGTAGGCGCTGCAAAAAAAATGTATGTCTGTGATTAAATAAATGGTCAATACATTTGACAGTCCATGAATGTATTACATTAATTAATTCAGTTAATCACAAACATTGCACAGCCCACTCTAATCTGATTTTTATTTGCTCACTTATATTACTTTGACGTTTTGTTCGCCGTTTCTTTTTTACATACGTTTCAGAATCAAAACTCGAATACTAACAATGGTTCAATATTTCAATAGCCTCCTAGGAGAACCTTCAACCTCAAAACGTCGGTATCACTATAATTTCATGTTTTCTTCAATTTTCGAAATTTTTAACATTGGGCCCGTTCAGACGACCACAGCAGCTGAGTTGCTAACTCAGCAATCGTTTGTGATTGGCTCACATTAAGATAATAGCGAATCACAGACGATTCCTGAGTCAGCAACTCAGCTGCTATGGTCGTCTGAACGCGACCAACGATTTAATGTCAACTCTTTTCTAAACACTCACTTTATGACCGCTTTTTGTTGAGATAGGGTTCATTTTCATCACCAACTCAAAATACTGTTAAATATCAAACACCTATGTGAAACATTGAAATACAAAACCAATAATTCGTACGTATAAATTATTTTATAGTTTACAAACACGAAACAGCGAAACCTTGGAAGATCATTCTTGTGGTTCTGAAAAGAACCTTTCAAAATTCACCGGATGAACAACTGCAAGTATACCAGGGTCGGAGATCAGGACTTGACCTTCATATTCCTAATCCGAAGCCTTTTTAACCTTTTAAACCTTTTAACAAATCTAAACTATCGAGAACAAAATTAAACTAAAAATATTTCTAAAGATGTTCGAAAAGACCACCATTATTTGCATACATAAATTACACCTCTTTAAAATCGAATTTACTGCTTTCCTAGTAGAACGTCCGTCATTAGGGGCTATTCTGTAAGTTATTAACAGGCTGTTAAAATTTAAGGGTACGTTAAAATTCAAAATAGAGTCTTGTGATTTGCTGTTACTACGATAACCGTACTTTTTATTTAATCACAGATATACATTTTCTTTGCACCGCCTACTATAATCTGATTTTTATTTGCTCATCGTTTATAATTTGCATTTGTCAATAAACTTTTGTTTCCGTGGCCAACCATATTAACAATTTTGAAAGAGAAAAACTGCCGTATCTCCGTCGTTTTTTTAAATAACCATATCGAATGTTACATCGTTGAAAAGGTAAAAAAAGGCCTTTCTTTTTCATTCATGGCCTACTATGGTTTCCATTTAAAAAAACTGATGTTTATGTCACAACTGAAAAATAAGAGCTTATATGGAAAATTTAGTTCGACTGTTTAATTAAGAACATAATTCTGTACAACTTTTGTCTTGCAACTTTTCTCTAAAATCAAGAATAACCGAGCTATATGCATTTAACGAATTTATAAAAGATCAGTTTTTTCAAAATATCTAGCCAGCCATGAACTTTAAGAAAAAAACAAAAGCTGCATTAAACTGGGCTCCTAAAAGTACAAATCTTTCCCCATTTAACCGTCTCTCTAGCTCTGCTAGTTTCCGAGATCCCAATGCTAAACATCGAAAAAAACTCACCCTGTATATCAGTTGATCGAGGAAAGTGCCAAGTTCTCCGATAAGGGTTGTAAGTTCTATTTTATTTTCGCTATCGGGCAGGTCTTCTATAACTTCTCGTAGATATTTATAATGCATGCTAAGCTGGTTTACTTGATCGACTAAGGGCCATAAGTCACATCGCACGACCGTGGGTGACTTATTGGTTCTTATTTGGTTCTTCGCTGTTCCCAGGTGTAACGGAAATAGCGGGCCATCTAGGGATGTTATTCTGACGTCTCCGAAGGCACACCAGCATCTGTAACAACACCGTGTTTTAGCCTTCTAGTATGGTAGGTTTGGGTTCCTCTCCGCGTTTCTACCTCTACGGTTCCATTGTCGTTAACTTTAGTAATTTTATATGGGCCGAAAAATGGTTTTAACATTTTACTGCCTTTTGTGATATTTTCAACGTATACTTGCTCCCCTAGTCTCCATTCCGTGGTTTTAACTAATTTTCTTTGTTTTTCTTGGGTTTTCTCCTTGCGTCGATTATCCTTCTGCTTAATTTTATCATATCGGAGCGACATCCGATCTTTGTGTCTTGATACAATCTCCTGATATGTTGTCGTTCCATAAAACAGGTCCATTGGATTCCGAGTTTTAGTATGGCCATAGAGTGCTTCGAATGGTGTCATTCCTATGGCACTATGTATTGAATTATTATAGGCTATTAGGGCGGCTCGCACTCTTTGTTCATTAGTTACATTATTATCATCGCTCAAGCATCTTAAATGTTCTAAAAGAGTCGAGTGAAATCGTTCCACATTCGCTTGGCTTTCCGGGTTTTTCGCTGTACCAAAATGTAATATGATCTTGTAGAGAGCTGCCAATTCCTTGATGATTCTGTTATTAAATTCTGACCCTTGGTCTGACCGTATTTCACGAGGTATACCGTAATAACTAAAATAAGTTAAGAGAGCATCAAAAATATCTGTTGGGTTCTTGCTGTTGATTTTTATTGCATGTCCTACTCTGGTGAAAGCATCGACTAATGTTAGGTATTTTTCATTATTACAGGTAAATAGATCAATAAATATTCTTTCGAACGGTGCATCAGGTGTTTCTGTTATTGGTAACATTGGTACATCCGGATGTCTATTGTACTTTGATCGATTACACGTATCACATGATTTCACAATTTCAATTTTTTCATTTTGGGCCACCAATATTTGCGTTTTAGATGTTCGAGTGTTTCGGCGGCACCTCTATGGTTCGTCAGGCCGGTATGATATGACGTGATGAGTTCGATTTTCCGATTCCTATCTTCGATAACTTTTACCTTTTTCAAACATCGAATAATTCGAGGACCTTGATTAGTAATTTCTTTGCTATACACTTTGCACAATTTCATATATAATTCTTCGTCCTGAGTATACAGATAGAAAGTTAACTGATCGCTCATGTATTCCTTAAATAGTTGAAGTATCGCTTGTTCATGGTCATCCCTTGGTATCCTAACGAGATGAATTTTGCTTTTGTCTCTCGTTTTAATTTCGACTTCCAGTGCTTGTGCTAAGCTTTCCGTGATAAGAAATTGTCTTTTCTTATTGTCAATGATGGTATCTTGTATTTCAATTGTTTTTGTAGGCTGCTGAGTTCCAGTTGTGTGAATGGTGTTGGAGTCTGAGCTTTCTTCACTGATATTAGTGTCTTCTGTAGGCCCTGGTGGGTCATCTGTGATTCGTATATCCTTACAATTTCTGCCTTCTCCTAGACTTGTCGATGGTTTGGCTGGTTCCACTATTTCGATCCCTAATTCTTCTATAATATCCATTAATTCAGTATCGTCTATGTTTGGCATCATGCTGTCTAAGTCCTGTTGCGTGATCACATTTATTTCGGCGAGTCGTACTCTTGATAATGCATCAGCATTAGTGTTATATTTACCCTTTTTATACACAATTTCGAAATTGTATTCTTCCAATTTAATTTTCCAGCGCATTAATTTCGAGTTAGGTTCTTTTAGTGACCACAACCAGACGAGAGGTCGATGATCTGTATAAATAGTGAATTTCCTTCCATAAATATAAGGCCTAAACTGCTTGACTGCATATACTATAGCAAGAAGTTCCTTTTCAATTGTAGAGTATTTCTTTTCGGTATCCGAAAGCGTCCTCGATGCATAACATATCGGCTTGTCCCGTCCTATTGGACCCTGCGATAGGATCGCTCCTAGGGAGACATCTGAGGCGTCTGTTGTAACCACAAATTCTTTAGTAAAATCCGGGTACTGCAATATGGGCTCGTTCATAAGAATCTCTTTACATTGTTGAAAAGACTTAATATATTGTAACGATTTAAAAGGTTCTATTATTTTTATTTTAATCAAAACACGAAATAGTTAATAATCTAATTTATTTAAAAGTAACACTAATTAACACTAACTTAAGAATAATTTATTTATAAACTAATAAGTAATTTATGTTAACAGCCGAGCGAATATTTATAACGCGACTTCAATTTCGAACTGACCACTTGCTTAATTAATGTCGAACTGTCCCCCGTTTGGCTGCGTGCATTTTTATATGCCGGGGTTGTTTCACGCGAACATTCTCGCTCGTTCGACAGAAAGTCTCGGATCATCGCTGACGTGATATCGAAGCTTCTCGTCTAAGGCGCGTCGTTGTTGACGCATCAGACGGGCTGGGACCGCAAACGTCACACTGCCCCCTTCTTAAAAACGTTTCGTCTCGGAACGTTCCTTGTGATAGCCTTGAAGGAAAATGTCGAAATCGGCATGCTGGTCCCTCTTTACAACATCCGGTCCGGAAGAAATAGCAGTCTACGGTTTTCCTACTGCCAACAGCTGCCTGTGGGTGGTGACTGCAGACTAGAACTTCAATTCCCGTTCCGTTGAAGATGATTTCTATCATGCTGCGAACGACCCTCCAGTCCAGCCCATCTAGTCCGCAGCCTATCTTGGGAATGGCTAATTTCGTCTCCTTGCCTTCCACCAACTGTCTCTTCAGGCTCCATAAAGCTCTCCAAATACTGCGATAGTCAGGCTTACCGCTTGATTTCTTCTTGGTGACTAAGTAGTACACGTGTCGTCTTCGTTCCGCCTCCGTGTGGATGATCTGCAGGCTCTTGCCCACCATGGGGTGCTGTCTTAGGAGTTCCTCGACTTGACCGAATTTCTTCCGGAAGACTTGGGCTATCCCCTTGGACATCCTTAGGTCTTCTGCCACACAGTGGGCCAGACTGTACTCTGGTGACACTTGAAAAAGGTCTTGCTGTCTCTCTGTGGTCACTCCGAATCGCGCCTTACTTCCTGTGGCGTGATGAAACATGAAGGTTTCGAAGTTTACTTCGGAACCTTGCGTCCGTTGTACTGTCCCCTCATTTTCTTCTCCGTTGTAAGGAGCCATTCGGTTGAAGTGGATAACCTTGGGTTTGCCATGCGGAACCTTCCTGATGCGGTAGATGACATCGTTAATCCGTTTCATCACTCTATAAGGACCTTCCCAAGATGTCTGCAATTTTGGGGACAGATCTCTACGTCTTTGAGGATTGTAAAGCCAAACCAGTGCTCCAGGTTGGTATCCCCCATTCTGAGCATTGATGTCATAATGCTCCTTCATTCGGTCGCTGGCCGTCTGTATATTATGACGCACTTGATTGTGAATGTCGTCCATTTTCCTGCGTAGGCCGCTAACGTAGTTCTCGTCGGCAGGGACCTCACCGGGCTTCACGCCGAACTTCAAGTCGCAGGGCAGCCTTGGCTCTCGCCCAAATACCACTTTCGCTGGTGTCTCTCCTGTTGTCTCATGCACGGACGAACGGTATGCCAGTAGAAAAAGGGGAATGTACGTGTCCCAGTCTCTCTGATGATCGGAGACGACTTTGGACAAATGTCGGTTGATGGTTCTGTTGAATCTTTCCACCATTCCGTCCGACTGCGGGTGAAGTGCAGTGGTTCTAGTTTTCCGGACGCCGAGCAGAGTACACACGTTCTTGAATAAAGCCGATTCAAAGTTCCTCCCTTGATCTGAATGCAGCTCCATGGGCGCGCCATACCGACTGATCCATTCTCGGACAAGGACTTCAACAATAGTTATCGCCTCTTGGTTTGGTAGGGCGTATGCTTCAACCCACTTGCTAAAGTAGTCCATCACCACGACTATGTACTTATTTCCACTATTCGTTTGTGGAAATGGGCCGGCTACATCTATGGCAACTCTCTCAAAAGGACTTCCCACGTTATACTGTTTCATAGGAGCCTTGCCTCGTCTGTGGGGGCCGTTACTAGCTGCGCAGACTACGCACTTCCTACACCAGTCCTTTACATCTTCCTTGCAGTTCACCCAATAGAATCGCTCGCGCACCTTTTCCATAGTCTTCTTGATTCCCAGATGCCCTCCCGAAGTTCCATCGTGAAGTTCCCTCAGAACTTCCGGCACCCTATTCTTGAGGATCAGTAACTGTGTCTTCTGTTCCGTGCCTTCCTGGTTCTCGATGGTTCGTTTCAGAAGACCATGATCCAGCACTATGGAGTCCCACTGCGCCCAGTACGATTTCACGGATGGTGCACACGGTGCTATCTCTTCCCAAGTAGGCCTTGCCTCCCTACTTTTCCATTCCAGCACCAATTTCAAATCCTGATCGTTCTCCTGGTCTCGTCGCAATTCTTCACCTTGCCATTTGTCGTCTACGATGGCCGTCCTCGCAGTCGTGGCCACTTTCTCCTCCAGCCGACTACAGTGCTTACAGTCTTCGGCACAAGGTCTTCTCGACAAAGCATCGGCATTTCTGTGGCTAGTTCCGGCCCGATGCTGGATTTCAAAATCGTATTCCTGAAGTCGTTCGATCCATCGTGCGACTTGTCCTTCAGGATTCTTGAATCGGAGGAGCCATTTTAAAGCGGCATGGTCCGTCCTCAGGAGAAAGTGTCTGCCATATAAGTACTTGTAGAAATGTTCTATGGACTTTACCACGGCTAGCAATTCCCTTCTAGTGACGCAATAATTTCGTTCCGGCTTTGACAGGACTTTACTGAAGTAGCCAATCACCTTCTCTTGCCCTTCTTGGATCTGGGACAGTACGCCACCGATACCAACATTGCTAGCGTCAGTGTCCACGATGAACTTGCCTTCTGGGAGAGGGTAACTTAGAATAGGAGCACTTATCAAGTACTGTTTTAGTTGTTCGAAACTAATTTGGCAATGTTGGTCCCATTCAAACGGACGACCTTCTTCAGTGAGTTTTGTCAACGGTTTAGCGATGTCCGCAAATCCGGGAACATAGCGACGATAGTAAGTGCATAGGCCTAGGAAACTCCTTATCTGGTGTTTATTCTTGGGAGTTGGCCAGTCCTTCACGACCTGAATCTTTACTGGGTCCACGGCGATTCCATTCCCATTAACAATATGGCCTAGATAATTCACTTCCTTCTGGAAAAGGTGGCACTTCTTGAGACTAAGCTTTAGTCCAGCTCCGCGAAGCCGCTGGAACACTCCTTCCAGATTCTTCAGGTGGTCGTCGAAAGTTTTCCCCACCACAATTATGTCGTCCAGGTATACCATGCACGTTGTCCAGGACAGACCCTTCAGAACCGTCTCCATCAGCCTCTCGAATGTCGCTGGTGCATTACATAACCCGAACGGCATCACCGTGAATTGCCATAGGCCCATACCAAGGGAAAACGCCGTTTTTTCTCGATCTTCGGGCGCTAGTTCCACTTGCCAATAACCACTCTTTAGATCCAAGGTCGAGAAAATCTTTGAACCGGCCAGGGTGTCCAGGGTGTCATCAATCCGTGGCAGAGGATAGCTATCCTTTTTGGTGACGTTGTTGAGCAATCGATAGTCTACGCAGAACCGTGTGGATCCATCCTTTTTCTTCACAAGCACTACCGGTGACGCCCATGGGCTGCTGGATGGCTCAATCACGTTGTCTTTTTCCATCTCGTGAATAATGCGTTCTGCTTCTTCACGCTTCGCCAATGGTAACCTCCTTGGAGCTTGACGGATGGGCCTTTCTTCTCCTGTCTCTATCTTGTGTTTGACGATGTCGGTTCTTCCCTTAGGTCCATTGTCTACCTCGAACACATCTTGATAGCGACATATCAGGTTCTTCGCTTTTGTCTTTTGTTCTGGAGTCAATTCCTGGGTCATTGACATGACCATTTCCAACAACTTCTTCGGGACCTTCGAGTCTTGTACGTTTGCTTCTATTTGGCGGGAGATGGAGGACACCATGGCACAGCTTCCCAAGATCGTACCTTTCTTGATGTTGACAGGGAAACAGTTCACATTCATCAGGCGGACTGGTATTTCCTTCTTTGCTGTCAACAACATTTTTCCAACGAGAACTCCTTTTCCAATCTTCTGATCGTCAGTGTTAGGTTCGACCATAATGACTTGCCCATCTTGGAAAGCGCCGTTCAGGTTTGCGTCGACTATAACCTCGGTTCTGCTAGGCAATACGACATCTTCTGCGAGAACAACTCGAGCGGCCACGTCCTCTCGTTGATGTAGAACCAACTCCTCGTTATTAACCGCCATCACGCCACGCTTCAGATCCAATTGGAATCCATGAGCACACATGACGTCCATGCCCAGAATCGCTTCGTCCTCTATTTCTGCTACCAGCGCACGATGTTTGATGGGGGTCGATCCAATGGTAATGGTCACCTCTACTTCACCATGGACAGTGGCTGATGTTCCGGTTGCCGTCCTCAGTCTCCACTTAGTCGGCTCGGTGCGTTTTGATGACTTGATCACATCGGGCCTCAGGATAGTCTTCGTCGCACCCGTATCCAGTAGCATGGTGTGAGGGATGTCATCAATGGTGCATCCACGAAGACACTGCTGGTTAATTGCCGCAGGGCTATTACTTTCGTGGCCTTTGTCTTTGGAGGCCTTTGAATACGCGTCGACGTTTGTCCATCTGCAGCGACCAGAGTTAGTTTTCCCTGTGGCTTCCTTCGTGGAGAATCCTGCCTGGCCTTGGGACACCGCCTACGAACATGTCCCTCTTCCTGGCAATTCCAACACACCAGAGGATTCTTCTGCCTCAAGACTTGTTCCACAATGCGGGGAACATCCTCCGTGGTGGTATAGTCCTTGGGCCGCACCTCTGCAGCAGATCGCACCTGGATGCTGGCGAGTTCTTCTTCTTGGGAGTCCATGGCAGCTCGTACCTTGACGTGTCCTCTTGAAACTTGCTTCGTCGCCTCGTATTCCAAGGCGTAGGCCAATGCGTTCTTGGATGTCTTAGGGTGGGCCATTCTTAATGCCTGCTGATTGTCCGGATCACGGATTCCACCCACGAAGGTTTGCAGCGTCAAACATTGCAGGAAATCATCAGGAGCTGCAGGATATGCCAACCGGGCTAGGCGCGCTACATCAGCCTCGAATTCCTGAAGACTCTCTCCGGATTTCTGGTAACGGTTTCTCAGCTGCGCATGGTACACGTCGGTCAGATGCGCCTGGCCGTAACGCATCTCCAGCCGGTTCACCAGCTTGTTGAAGTCTTCTTGTATCTCTAGCGGCATCATTTGTAGCACATCGATAGCGTCCCCCCTCAAGGCCACAATTAACGAAGTGGCCTTTTCACTGGCCGTCCATCCATTCGCTTTTGCTGCAGCTTCAAATTGTTTGAAGTAGTTAGGCCAAGAAGACTTTCCATCGAACGTCGGTGGTTTTATTTTCAATTTAGAAATTTCCGCTGGTCCTACCACAGTTTGGATCTCATTATTTTCTGGTATTTCTGCTGGTGACGGATCCCCGAACATTCGCAACCCTGTCATGATTTGTTCGAGATTCTTAATTTTGTTGTCCTGCTGGAATAATATTTCTTCCACATTGTCTTGCAGATTCCTCGTCTCTTCTGATATTTTCACCACTAGTTTATCCTCTAAATTTCTAGATTGTTCGAGCAATTTACTTTCCAGATCTGTCGACTGTTGTATCAATTTATTTTCAAGTTTCTCCTCTAAAATTTTCACATTTTCTTCCGTGTTTCTGGAATATTCCATTAATTTACCTAGATCGTCTTTCAAATTTCCGAGATCGTCTTTCAGATTTCCGGATTGTTCTCTAAACTTTTCGTCTAAACTTCTGGATTGTTCCAGCAATTCATCTTTGAAGTTTCCAGATTGTTCTCGAAATTTCTCGTCTAAACTTCTGGATTGTTCCAGCAATTCATCTTTGAAGTTTCCAGATTGTTCTCGAAATTTCTCGTCTAATATTTTAGTTAAATCTGCAGGTCCGCTCGAGATTTCGAAAAGAAAGTTTTCCGGGTCCTCTCCTGCTTCTAGTAGCGCTTGGTGAAATCTTTGTTGCAAAATCGATTTCTTTCCGGAGATTTCCAATTCGCGCTCTTCTAATTCGGCTTTTAATTCGGTCACTTTTAACTCTTTTAACAACACTTTCCTTGAAGCCATTGTTTTTGTTTTTGACACTGATCTTTGTTTAATAATTTGTTTAAATTCAATTTAATTTTAATTGTTTATTTATTTCCACGAATCTCGCACCTGACACCAATGTAACGATTTAAAAGGTTCTATTATTTTTATTTTAGTCAAAACACGAAATAGTTAATAATCTAATTTATTTAAAAGTAACACTAATTAACACTAACTTAAGAATAATTTATTTATAAACTAATAAGTAATTTATGTTAACAGCCGAGCGAATATTTATAACGCGACTTCAATTTCGAACTGACCACTTGCTTAATTAATGTCGAACTGTTCCCCGTTTGGCTGCGTGCATTTTTATATGCCGGGGTTGTTTCACGCGAACATTCTCGCTCGTTCGACAGAAAGTCTCGGATCATCGCTGACGTGATATCGAAGCTTCTCGTCTAAGGCGCGTCGTTGTTGACGCATCAGACGGGCTGAGACCGCAAACGTCACAATATTCTGGTTTTTGAATGTCTATTTTAGCATTTTTCTTAAGACACACCGTAAGGGGTTTAGTGATTTCAGCAAAGTTTCTAATAAATTTTCGATAGTATCCTAGGAGACCAAGAAAACTCTTGATATTTAGTTTAGTATAACATGTAATTAGGTTAATAATTAACCTGTATGTTCTAAATAAATAAATAAATAAATAAATAAATAAATAAATAAATAAATTTCCGTTCGGGTTTTTGGAATCGGAAATCTGGCTTGTATTTTTTCGGGGTTCGGCTTAACTCCTTTACCCGATACGACGTGTCCGAGATATTTAAGCTCCTTTTTTAGGAATTCGCACTTCTGCAGTTTAATTTTGAAATTAGCTTTTTCCAATCGTTCGAATACTTTGATTAATTTCTGGATATGTTCCTGAAGTGATGACGAATAGATAATAATATCATCCAGATAAACGAGGCAAGTGTCCTCGAAATCCTTTGAAAAGTTGCCGGGGCATTTTTCAGGCCAAAGGGCATTCGTTTGAATTCGAAATGACCCTGCTCTGTACTGAAAGCTGTCTTTGCTCTATCTTCTTCAGTCATCTCCACTTGATGGTATCCGGAGGCCAGATCAAGTGAAGTGAAATAGTTTGCTCTTCCTAGTTTGTCTAAGATATCGGCGATATTTGGGATCGGGTATTTGTCCTCAACCATTTGTTCATTGAGTCTTCTGAAATCAATCACCATTCTATGTTTCGTTCGTCCATCCTTGTTTGTTGTGACGATATGCACGGGAGCATTCCACGGAGATATGCTTTCTCTCACAATATCTTGTCTCAGTAATTCAAGCGTTTGCTTTTTTATCTCCCTTTTTGTTTCTATTGGTTGTCTGTAGTTTCGTACGAAAATAGGAGTATCACTTTTCATATTCAAGCTATGTTTTATTTTATGGGTAAACGTAAGTTTCTGACCTTCTACATGAAAAAGATGTTTGTATTTCATAAGGAGGGCTTTCATAGCTGCATGTTCTTCAAAATTCAAGTGTTCTTTTTTAAAATTTTCCTCGATATTTTTTATTTGTAGTTCTGCCAATTTTTCTGACTTATCATATTGTAACCGATATTAATTTCTTTCTCCGCTTCTTCTACTGGAATCAGATTAATTGGATTTATCTTCATTTTGATTGAAAATTGGCTGCAATTAGTCGCTTCGACATACGTTTCGTTATTTTTAACCTCAACTAATGATTCCGGTATAATTACCTTTCCTTGTTTATTTAATGTTTCTGGAAATAATGCTAGCCCGTTACAAATATTTATTATCTGATAATTAATTGTTGCGCATGAATTTGGATTAATAGTTTGAATTGGATTATTAGTTTTATATGGAATTTCGGCGGTATCCGTAATAATTTTTCTATTTTTGGTATCTAATGAAGCTCCTAGTTTGTTTAATAAATCAAATCCGAACAATCCGTCGAATGATGTGGAAAAATCAAAGCAGACAAATAGGTGATAATCTTGCGAATTAAAAATTTCAGGGAGTGGAATCAATGCGGATTTCGTAATTTTTTCTACACCATGTGGGGTCTTAATATTATATTCTTGATTTTGACAGGAATAATTATTCCGTTGAGCATCATTAAAAATTTCTGAATTTATTAAGGAACATTCTGCGCCAGTGTCAACTAAAAATTTTAAACCTTCAAACTCTACATACGGAAGTACTGGCGTCTGAGAATACGCTTTATTAGAAATTACTAAGCAGGAGGATCTGTAAGCTGATCCGGACGAAAATCCTTTTCTTGTTCCGGTTCTACAATTTCTTCCTGTTCACTATACCCGTCTTCTTGACCACTCTCCTGATATTCGTACGAATTATAATATTCTTCTGCTTCAGTCACCTCGATAGGGGCCTCAATGTTGTTAGCTACCCATTGCCTCTTCTGTAGTGGTTTTATTAGTGACGTTCCTGGACGTTTAAGGGAGTTGGGTCTACATCCATAGGAGTTGGTTGGTATGGCCTTTGTTGAAATTGGGCAGGAGTTCGGGAAAATATCTGATGGGGCCGTTGTGGTCCTGGATTCTGAGAGAACCTTGGTGGTGTGAATGAAGGTGGAATAAATCGATTTTGCTGTTGTATTGGCCGCTGTGGTTGCACATTAGATGGTAATGCCAATCGAGGTTGCTGCGTTACTGGTTGTGCTATAGGTTTGGATTGAATTGAAATTGGTTGCCGAAAATTAGACAAAAATCTTTGTTTCTGCGTATTATAGTTAACGACCTCAAGCGCGTAGGCTTCAGCTGTTTCCACATCTGCTGGACTCCGTAGTTTTACTTCCATTCCTATATTTGGATTAATTAAATCTAGTCCAAATAAATATGATCTCAGAGCTATTTGATTGTATTGATTCTGCTTAATTTGTCGCAGTGCCGCATCCTCTTCTTCGAGATTGACTTTAGAAAGGAGGGTATACAGGGTTGCCTTGATTTTGTTCGCATAACTGGCAGTTGTGTCTTCTCTTTTCGGTGCCAGGCTGTTCAGATCGTAAACAAGCACATCTTCTGAACGTTTATCTCCGAACGAATGAATAAGGATGTTTTTTAATTCGGGCCATGTTGTCGGTGTTTTGTTAGCATCTACGGCTTCCCGAGCTTTGGCTCGTAATTTTCCCATAAAGATGAGCAATAATCGTTTCGCCATTCTAACATCATTTGGGTTTTGCGGAGCGGCAGGCAGGTACTCTTCTATTAGGAATTCACATGCATTAATATAGCTTCGCAACGTAATCTTATCACCCTCGAACACAGGAATTAAGTCTTGGTCCACTTTAGTTACTTCTCGCGCCATTTCAATTTCGTTTAGGGCTCTTACTAAGTCGTCGTAATTATCCACTTTGTTTAAATATTCACTCACAGAAGGAGAATAAAATAGGAAGCGGAAAAATAAAGAAGGTACTCACAGTGCTAATCCAATGATTAAAGTTGTTTCCATGGGGTTTTGATTTCTTCTCCCGGCGTTTCTTGGACTCGTAGCAATTTTAGCGACTATCCTCAGCTGGGCGTCCTTGGTTCGTGTGTAACAACAAAGAACTAAAGTTCACCGCGTCGCGTTTTCGTATATTGACACAATTTTAGAATCAACACAATAAACACACGCGTTTGTCAAAAATCCTACTGACTGCGCCACTTAACACTTTATTAAAACATTTGGAATTTTTAAAAAGTGTTTTTATTTCGCACAAATTAATTGACGATTTTTAGTACAATATTATCGTGTTATAAAAAGAAGCGTGCGCGACGACACGAATAACCAAGTCTAATCTGTAAAAACAAGAGCATGCATTTTTATAGCGAGTCTTATCTATCTACTTAGGTCAGCATTTCTTCCTAGGTCGAGGATCTCTCCGCAGGTGTTAACTCTATATCTCATCTAAGTCACAGCGCAAACGGATTTTAAGAATATGCAATAATAAAATTCCTATCTTCCGAATACGCAGTAATGACTCACCCTGTATGTATACATTTCATTGCTATACGAGTTTATCGCAGTCACTTTAATTTTTACCACTACTTATGAAATCTAAAATAAAATTACTGATATAACTAATTTACTTCTTTTTATTGCAGGTTAAGGAAGCTCTAGAATCATGCGATTTCTTTTTGTTCGTGCAAGCTATTCGCAAATACCGGAATGAAAGTAATTTTGACAGTCTCGTTGAATGTTTGGATAAAATATTTCTCGACAAGTATAATTTACGATATATTATACAGGGATTAAGTCCTTACATTAAAGACTGCCACAGAGATAACTTTGAATCATATTGGCAAAAAATGAGAATGTATTAAATATATCCACATTGTAATTAGATATTTGTTTTTTTTTTTTTTTTTTTAATTAAATTATGTCATATTTTTTGATAATCGTATAATCGTATGCATATTTAAATTTATTATTATTATTATTATTTTAAGACTTTCTTAAGGGCGTATTCTGCATCGAAGACGTTAAATTTAAAGGCTGTTAAAATATTATTACCTAGTAACAACCAATCACAAGACTCTACTTTGAATTCGAGGCGTCAACGTGGGGTCAACCACTGACGAACATATAGTCATTGCCAAAATCGGCAATACTTTAAGTTATATTGCCAATATTGTCAGTAAGCTGAAGTATTGACAACAAATTGCTGTTTTCGTTTTGAGAGTGAGATGTTCTGGTGCTCTAAGTTTGGAGCAGTTCAGTGTCAAATCACGCAAATAAGTAAAAGGAATGCAAACAGGGGCGCACAGAATGAGATGGACAGTACCTAACCTAAAATGTATACATTTTATTGTAAATCCTATGTAATTTATTTAAATGAATGGTAAGATTTTCAATTTGTTCATCAGCCATAACTTATAATATGTCTTAAGTACTTAGAATCTTAGGCCACTTTTCAGAATTAACCGGTTACTCCACCGGTAGACATTTTAAAATTCTAAAATGCACTGTAAAGTGGCCTATGGAAATAAAATCTTGTCTTTAATTAGTTTATTATTTCAAATGCCACTTGTATTACATATTTATATTACATTCCTATACAAAACGATAGGAATGCAATAAAAATAATTCAAATGGCATTTGAAATAATGAACCAAACAAAGATATAATTTTTTCCCATAGGTCACTTGATTAGAAAAGATATTGATCACGTGTTATAACAAGTTATTATAGCTATAATAAGTATATAATAATAATACAGTTATAGAAAAATTTTGTGCAAATCGGTTCTGATTACAGCAGATTCCTCGAGCATGCTCTGTACAGCTGTTTCAGGCCTAGTTGGGCCTTCGTCAGCAGAACCGTAGCTCGAGAAATCCACTGCAAACCAAACCAATCTGTCCAGGTTATTCGCCCTTGCGATGTGAAAGTAATAAACAATTTAAGTAGCCACATCTTGCAATCGCTTTTTGACTTAACATCGCAGTAGGATTGACAAATTGAAGCTAGTTCGCCATATAATAAGTCATCCCATGCGAGGCGGCCATGCTTGCTTAAAGCAACAACATCGCTACTTAAATTGTTTAATACAGTTATAGTAAGTTAATAACTTATTATAGCTAAAATAACATATTATAGCTTTACAGTGGATTTTAGAATTTTAAAATGTCTACTGGTGGAGTAACCGGTTAATTCTGGAAAGTGCCCTTAATGTATTTTGTGCCGATTGACATGTAGTCATAACTTTAAATTTTACCACGCAAATTTGACATTAGGGTTTCTTGCACCAGCCAAAAAGTAGGTGCTTGAGGGGAAAGGAAGAGGTAAACATAGAGCACCGGTGCTAAAAGCTCCAATCAAAAGGAAACCAACATAGTGCGTATCAGAGTTGCACGGTGCAGCTTCTATCGGTAAAAGGAAAGCAGCATATTATACTTTGTTCTAATAGTAGGCTTTGATATTATAAACAATTGATTTGTCATATTGTTCAAATAAGCAAAATGTCATCATGATGTCATCGAACCAAGAGCGAACTCGGAATTGTGTACGAGCACTTAAAAAGCCCATCTTTTTCAACTAGAAAAATTTCTAAATTGTTAAAAATTCCAAAATCGACTGTTGCCGATGTACTAAAAAAGTATCGCGAACATCTAACGATCGAAAGAAGACCAGCAAGTAAGGTTACTGTATCAAGAAGGTAGCGCCAACTTTATATCTCTTTTAATTTGGGGTTAACCAAATTCATTCATAAACTCCTTAGCAACAGTAACTTGTTATGTATCTATCCTTTTTCTTCTTTAGCGTTTCATCGCGTCCTTTTTAATTTGGGAGACGAAGCCGCGGAAATGAATGGCGGTACCTTCTAAATACAGTAAACCTTACCAGGAAGTGGTACCAATCATGGACCAATGTGTAAAAATACTGAAAAGAAAGTATTGACACTTTTTAATTTTAAGAGGAATCCTAATTTTCAGTGCAATCAGTAGCAAATAAAGTACCTAAATATGTCGACTTCATATGTGCAGAAAGTGAAAAGATGAATTGGGTTGAAGGTTTTTAAAATACAGACGGCTCCAAATCGAAATTAAAAACAAAATGTCACTGTGAGAACTCGAGCACGGAAACTTCACACTGAAATTTTAACCAAGTATGATTAGCTTTGTTTTAGTTATTATTTCAGAACGATTCCCGAACTGTGCAGAACTGGTTGCGCTTGAGCGTTCAATTCTAGAACAGTTCTGTGATAGTTCTGGTACTGCATAAACCAAAACAGAAGTTAGAGTACATTTTACCTACTTGTAATAAACTACCTTGTAAATAAAAATACTATGTTAATTTTAACTCTACTCACATATATTGGATTAGTTATTGAATAATCCATGTATAATCAGTACCCAATTCAAAATTATATTTTAGGCAAAAGTATTTTATAAAAACATTTCCATTATTTTTTCTTAATTATATGAATAGTTAATTACATGAAGCTTATTTTGATTAATATAATACAGCAATACTGACTGCATAAGATTTGCGCACGTACGAACTCGGAATTCCATATCAGTTCCTACTAAAAGGTAGGAACTGCTGTAACTGTTCTAGAACGGTTCTGGAACAGTTCCAGAAATTAACCAAAACAGTGAATTGTTAGTTCGGAACGAACCAAAACACTAAAAGCATAATACGCATGTGCGAACAGTTTCAGAACAGTTCCAAGTTGGAACCAAAACAAAGCTAATGCGTAGTAATGGACGATGAATCTTAGTGCTTGCGGACTTCAAACGATTACATGGAAAGGAGTACTATACGGGAATGGATAAGAAAAGTGAAAAGTATTGCAAATTTAAGAAGAAAACTAAATCGAAATTTCCTAAAAAATATTTGGCTTGGCAGGCAATTTGCACATGTGGCAGGAAAAGTTCAAGATTCATTTCCACATGTACCATAAATTCGGAAATTTATCGTCGGGAATGTCTCCAAAAGCGCTTGTTGTCTTTTTTAAAGAGCCATGATAAATCTTTGGTCTTCTGGCCACATCTTGCATCGTGCCACTATTCTAAACCTGTTATGACTTCGGGTTCACAAATTTAAACGTTATTTATTTATTTTAAAACACTTTAATGTCTACGATCATTATACACAATAAAAGTACAATAATATCGAGCTGTACACTTATCTGACAAAATAACACTTAAACGTTAATAAATTCGCTTGCTACACATCGCTTCCTAAATAAGACTGATTTAAAAACCGCGCTCCAGCTCCTCTTTATAGTAGCCAGCGCTCTTCGAGAACAACGTCGAATATTGCTAGATTTTTCCAGTAAATTCGGTGCGTGTCTAGAATAGATTAGAATCCTGTTTGCGGCACAGGTGGCGCGACCAGTATATAAAAATATAGTCTACTTCTCATAATGTAACACTGCCCCCTCCTTAATTCTGTTCGTCCCGAGCAGAATATGGAGCCAAACGGCCTATGTGGATCACTTTCATCTTCCCACGGGGTAGCTTCCGTATTCTGTATACCACATCATTAATTCTCTTGATTACTTCGTAGGGTCCGTCCCAAGGCGCCTGCAGTTTGGGACATAGTCCACGAGTTCTTTTGGGGTTGTACAGCCAGACCTGGTTCTCTGGTTGGAATCCCATTTGATTGGCTCGTCTATCATACCGGGTCTTCATTTTATCGGTGACCAGATTGATATTTCGTCGCACATATTGATGAGTGCTCGCCAATCGATTCTCGAAGTCCTGCAGATATTCGTGCAATTCAGACCTTCTAGCTTCTGGAAGTCCAAACTTCAGGTCACATGGCAAACGCATTTCTCCTCCAAACAAAACTCAATACGGCGATTGCTTAGTAGTGTCATGTATTGCGGAACGATATGCCATTAGAAAAATGGGCAAATGTTGATCCCAGTCGCGTTGGTTTGTGGAGACCACTTTTGCTAAATGTCTCTCTAGAGTTCTGTTGAATCGCTCTACCATGCCGTCTGATTGCGGATGTAACGGGGTAGTGTGCGTTTTAAACATGCCAAGCATCCGGCTCAATTCTTGAAAGACGCTTCCTTCGAAATTTCTACCTTGGTCGGAATGAAGCTCCATTGGCACCCCAAATCTTGTTATCCAATTCTCTATGAGGGCAGTGGCGACAGTTCTTGATTCCTGATTAGGCAACGCGTAACCTTCTGGCCCTTTAGTGAAGTAATCGGTTACCACCATAATGTACTTATTTCCGCGATCGGTTTCTGGAAACGGGCCGGCTATGTCAATGGCAATCCTCTCGAAGGGTGCACCGACGTTATACAGATGTAGTCTTCCTCGAGTTTTTTTCGCAGGTCCAGACACTGCCTTGCAGGTAATACACCTGGCACACCAATTCTCTACATCGGTTCTACATTTCAATAAAACCTTTCTCGGAGTTTTGCTAATGTTTTATTGATGCCCAAATGTCCACCTGACGTACCACCATGTATTTCTTCCAAAACTTCGGCAATTCTTACTTTTGGAAGGACTAACTGCTCTTTAATTTCGCTGCCATCAGGTGACTCCCATTCTCTTTTCAGATCTCCATTCTCTAACTTTAGAGAGTCCCATTGTGCCCAGTAGCTTTTGAAAATCGGGCTTTTGTTCGATATTTCGGCCCAAGTTGGACGTTGTCTTTTTTCCTTCCAAAAGATTATATCCCTTATGTCTTCCTCTTGGCGTTGCTCTTGGCTTATAACTTCCGGTTGCCACTGGTTGTTTGTGACACGTGTTCTTTTGATAGGAATCTTCTTTGTCCTCCAATTTCAAGCAGTGCCGACAATCTTCAGGACACGGTCTTCTGGATAGTGCATCTGCATTATTATGGATACGACCTGGGCGATGTTCGATTGTAAAATCATACTCCTGCAGTCTTTCTATCCGTCTGGCAAGCTGGCCTTCTATATTTTTGAAATGGAGCAACCACTTCAATGCTGCATGGTCTGATCGACCATGAAACTGTCGACCATAAAGGTATTTGTGAAAATGTTCCAATGTTTTCACCACAGCAAAAAACTCCTTCCTGGTTACACAATAATTTCTTTCAGCTTTGGATAAAACTTTACTGAAGTAACCGATGACACGTTCTTCCCCGTCCTGCACTTGTGATAACACGCCCCCAATTCCGTGATTGCTCGCATCTGCGTCAATGATGAACTGGCCCTCTAGTCGTGGATAGGACAGTATCGGTACAGACAGAAGATCATTCAGATTTTCAAAAGCTTGTTTCAAATGTTGTTTTTCCTTCGGTCAGCGAATGCAGAAGCTTGGCTGTCTTTGCAAAGTCTTTCACAAATCGTCTGTAATATGTGCATAATCCCAGGAAACTTCGCAACTCATGCACATTTTTTGGTGGTGGCCAATCCTTAACGGCTGTAATTTTGTCTGGATCCGTTGCGACTCCTGCTTCTGATATGACGTGTCCAAGATATTTAACTTCCTTTTGGAAGAATTCGCATTTGGCAGGATTCAGTTTCAATTTCGCCTCTTTTATTCTCTGGAAGACGTCTGTTAAGTTTGCAAGATGTTCTTTAAAAGTTCTTCCAACAACAATCACATGGTCTAAGTATACGAGGCAAGTTTTCCAGCTAAGTCCGCGCAATACCAATTCCATGAGTCGTTCAAAAGTAGCTGGGGCGTTGCAAAGACCAAAAGGCATCACTTTGAATTGCCATAAGCCATTTCCAGCAGTAAAGGACGTCTTTTCCTTGTCTTCGGGATGCATACCAACTTGCCAATAGCCACTTTTCAAGTCTAAGGTCGAAAACCATTTCGCACCGGATAAGGTATCTATTGTGTCATCGATCCTGGGCAAGGGTTAACTGTCCTTTTTCGTGACATTATTTAATCGGCTATAGTCCACAAAAAACGCGTGCTGCCATCCTTCTTAGTCACCAGTACAACGGGAGATGCCCATGGACTTTGCGACGGTTCTATAACGTCTTGGTCTTGCATCTTCCTAATTAAATTATCGTCTTCTCCCCTTTTTGCCAACGGCAGTCGACGCGCGGGTTGTCGAATTGGATTCGAGTCGCCAGTGTTTATTCTGTGATATACAATGTCTGTCCGGGTTAAGTCATCATCAGTATAAGCAAAGATTCCTTTAAATTTTCGAAACAGCTCTCGTACGTCTTCTGTTTCTTTGGGTTTCAGCAATGTTGATGTACCAGCCAGCAATTTCTCTAGTAGTGGTGGTAGCGTGTCAGACTGATGCCGAGCGGATGCATCGTTCACTTCAATATGGTTTACAGAAATAATTGCTTCACATTTGCCCACTACAGTTCCGCCGGGTATGGTAACTGGGTAACTGTTGACATTTGCAAGACGGATAGGAACTGTTTCTTGAATCTTCACCAGAGTTCCAGCCAGTAAAATTCCCTTCTTGGCGCAGTTAGTTTCAATTGGTTTTATGATCCCAGTAGGATAGCTACCAAGATTGCCTTCCATTTTTGCCAAGATTATCTTGTCGGTTAAGGCGGGAATGTTCACACTTTCTTTCAGTTTTATTCTCAATACGGTAGGTGAATTTCCAGGGATATGGAGAGGTATCTCTTCTGTTCCAATGCGTAGAACTTTATCCTTTAGATCTACAACCAAGCCGTTTTTCTTCATGAAATCCACTCCAAGTATGAAATCATCAACGATATCAGCCACTAAAACCCTGTGACTAAATTTCATACTTCCAATCTTCAATTCAATTTCGGCTTCCCCACAAACAGGACTAACCTCTCCAGTAGCTGTCTGGATGTGATACCTTCTTCCAATATTTATTAGTTTCCATTTTGGTAAAAGATCTGTTCTTACTATGCATGCATTTGCACCAATTTCGATTGTGAATTGGAAGGATCTCTTGCCAATTTGTCCATTTGCTATTCTTATTCTAGAAATAGAGACAATCTTGGGGCTATCCGTAGAATCAGTCAGCATGCGCCCCTTCTTGCTGACTGGAATTAGTTTAACGAATCACTATCATTGTAGTGGCGCGGCCGCTTGCGCCTACAGTTGGAGCGCAGATGGCCTTGCTGACCACAGTTCCAGCAACTCATTATTCGCTTGACATTGCCTGCGGTTTTATTTTCTTCCAACTGTTTGAGTCTATCCAAAATTTCTGTCAGTGCATTGTCGTCGGCAGTTTTCACCTCTCGCACTCGTACAAGGCTTCTAGAGGCTTGCTTGGCTGCCTCGAATTCCAGAGCACGGGCCAGTACATCTGTGCACTTGGAGAAGTTACCCAGTCGCAAGACTTGCTGCATCTCTTGGTCTCTAGTACCGTCAATGAATGCTTGTATGGCCAGCCGGTGGAAAACAGGTTCAGGCAGGAAGTCTCCATACGCCATTCGGACCAATCTCTCGACATCGAGTTCAAATTCCTGTAATGACTCACCATTCTTCTGGGTACGAGTTTTCAGTTGGATAGTATGGAGTTGCTTCATGTGTGCGTCACCAAATCGCATGTCCAAGTGTTCTACTAGTTGATCAAAGTTGTTCTGAATCTCTTCGGGAATTGATTGTAATGCACTCAATCTGGGCCCCGCAAAGCCAACACGAGGGCTGCAGCCTTATCGCGATCATTCCAGCCATTTACATCAGCTGCGATTTTGAATTGTCTAATAAAAGTAGACCATGGTAGGTAAGTCCCCTTCAAATTTGGGTGGTTTCATTTTTTGGCTTGACGACACAGATGGTGTAATAGAACGACCAAGTCCTACTTTATGCAGTTGTTTGGTTAAGTCTTCAAATTTATCGTGGAACTGAATTTCTATTCCTCCGATTTTCTCATCAAGTTTGCAGTCAAATTCAGTTTTTATGTCACCAATATGAGTTTTTACATCTTCAATTTGATAAAAAATTGTGTGTTCAAATTGTCTCTTTACATTTTCAATCTTTCCATCAGTATCCTCACCGAATTGTGTTTTAAGATCTTCGATCTTTTCATCGATTTGAATTTTCACCTCCTGTAATTTCAGATCGGTGTTTAAACTGGATGTTTCAATTTTTGTTTCCAAGCTTCCAAAATGTAGTCACTAACTTAATTCCCAGAAAAATTCTTTTTTTTGGGGAAAAATTTTCTAAATTTCAATTATCTTTAATAATTTTTTGTTTTTGAGTAAACGTAATGATTTTATTTTAGAAAAATTTAACGAGGTAATGAGAAGCAATGTTAAATTTTACTGCATTTGTTTTAATAAGATGCGTATCTACTCTTTCAATAAATTATGCTTATTAGCCATGTTAAATAATTGTCGTGATATTTAGTATCTATTTAGTATCAATAATGTGTTAAAGTCTCCAAATACAAGTAACTTTTTATATTAACAGATTAGAAATTTAAATTAAAACAAATTCTGCTTACGTATCACGATCACCCATAATTATGATTGAAAATCAAAACTCTCGCGCTCCTATCACAATAGCTCTGGCACGACAGACAAATAATACTCCACGGTTTCCTAAATTCATTAGTCCTGAAATATTTATACCAGCAACGACAAATGTAATTAAATTTATAAAAAATTATGAAAAATGTGCTAATATTAATAACTGGTCAAATGTACATAAAATAAATTTTTTCGGTTAATTTCTTCATGGAGCTGCAAATATCTGGTATAATAATTATCTTTCGGCTGTAGAAAATAGTAATAAAACTTGGAACGATGTTGTCCGTGATTTTAAAAAAGAATTCGGAATTACATATTGTATTCGAGAACTTAAAAACCAATTAAGGAAACGAAGTCAAAAAGAAGACGAAGATATACTAAAGTATATGTACGATATTTTAGAAATGTGTAATGATTTAAATCCAAGTATACCTTTTGAACAAATTTTAGATTATTTTGAAAATGGACTACATCCTATCTACATTAGTCAATTTTCGTTACTATCAACCCCTGATATGTCATTAAAAGATTTTAAAGCTCTTATAGAAAAATTAAGTGACACACGAAAACGGACTATAGCGTCACAGTTAAGAAACCCCGAGTTATTTCTTCAAGGTACGCCCGCACAGAATGCATCGTTTGCAGATAAACAATTTGCATTCGCGGCTCGGTCTAATCTAAATAACCGCGCGTTCGAACGCAGCTTTTGTTTGTGATGTACATGTACAATGAGAGCAACAATGATTGACACGTGTGAAGTTGCAGTTGTTCCAACCTTATAGTGTTCCACTTATCAATATTGTACCAATGGGCAGATTTCAGAATTAACCGGTTACTCCACCGGTAGACATTTTAAAATTCTAAAATCCACTGTAAAGTTGTAATAAGTTATTTTAGCTATAGTAAGTTATTAACTTATTGCAACTATATTATTATTATATACTTATGATAGCTAAAATAATTTATTACAGCTTTACAGTGGATTTTAGAATTTTAAAATGTCTACCGGTGGAGTAACCGGTTAATTCTGAAATCTGCCCTTATTATATTTACTTCCATGCATGTCAAACGCTGTCAAACGTTTTTATAAGTGTCATTGACCTTTCAGTAGCGCACATACGTACATACAAGTTCTCCCTGGTTTTAGTCATTTTGTGTTTTCTTTTGTAATAACAAAGTCTTTCTTAAGGCTCTGTTTTAGTTGTCTAACTAATCTGGTACGTAAAACTGTTATAAACAATGTAGAAAAAAATCTTATATGTGCTTTATTTTTAGTTTAAAATGTTTACTGAAGAACATAATAAGTTTATCTTAGAAGCGTATTTTCGGTCTGGTGAAAGGGATCAGGATGGTAATTGGCAGTATTCATTCATGTCTTGCTTACATCAGTTTCAAGAAGCTTATCATGATGAAGATATTACACAAGATACGTTCCGTCAACATGCTCACCGTATTGTAGATCGGTTCCGTGAGACAGGCAGTGTATGTAAAGGAAAATCCTCTGGTAGACCTAAAGTACTAACAGAAGAAGTTGTAGAAGACATCAGGCAAAGAATGTTAGCCAGTCCTAAAAAAACCATACGAAAACTGTCCCTTCAAACAGGTATTTCAAATTTTTGAGTTTTGTTGTCATGCATACTCTAATGCATTATTTCAGGTGTATCTTATGGCTCTTGTTGCACTGCTTTGAAGAAAGACTTACATATGAAGCCATATAAAGTAAGCATTGTACAAGAACTTTTGCCTCCAGATTTTCAGAAGAGAGTGAATTATTGCAACTGGTTCAACAGACATTTAAATGAAGACAATATTCTTGATTTAACATTCTTTAGTGACGAGGCATGGTTCCATTTGGATGCTTACATTAATTCTCAGAATTATCGTGTATGGGCAACAGAAAATCCACATGAACTTCACGAAAGAGGTCTGCATCCTGTTAAAGTTGGTGTGTGGGTTGCAATGTCACGAAGAAGAATAATTGATTATTATTATAATCGCATAATTAGCAGACATCTTTGGCCACCAAGATCACCAGACTTAACACCATTAGACTATTTCATGTTTGGTTATTTAAACAGAATATTTAGAAATCGTATACATACTGTAGAAGAACTGGAGCAAGCTTTGAATAATGAAATAAATTCAATAACACCACAAATTCTTCAAAATGTTTTTAACAATATGAAAACTAGGCGCATTATTTGCGAAGACAAACTCTGGTATTTTAAAATTTTTCTAATGTATATTTAACTATTTAATTTTTAGTAACAATGCAAAAGAACATATTTTTCTTTTACTTTCTAAAATTACATTTCTGTTTATTGATTAGGTATACGATAGATATTTGTTAGTTTGATAATGTTGACCTTCTGGTTTAGGAGCAAGCACATTGCTTTTCAGTTGTTTATTACTTCTTTTTCCTTTTACTTGAGGGTATTTAAGACAGTTTCCGGTAACTGTTCGCTATGACAAATCTTTCAGTGGCCCATTTAAATGTCAGGTCACTAGTTGCAAATTTTGAAAGTTTTAGACAATTCATTCTCTCTGAAAATTATGACATAATCGGCGTAAGTGAAACGTGGTTAAAGTCTGATATCTCGTCAAGTGCAGTTGCTATTGATAATTATATTCTTGAAAGGAATGATCGATCTGGCTGAGGAGGTGGAGTAGCCTTATATATAAAAAAAAGGTTTAAAATATAGCTTGCTTAATTATGACGACAATCTAGAACAACTCTGGATACTACTCTCGACTCCGGCGAAAAGCATAGCTATTGGTATTATTTACAAAGCACCGAATTTAGGTTACAAATATTTTTTAGACCACTTTGAAAATTCCTTGTCAGATTTCATTACAATATCAGACACATTACTGTGCCTAGGAGATTTTAATATAGATTTTTTGAAATTAGATGATCCGGCCACCTTGGCGATGCAGCCAACCTTAGAAAATTTCGATCTGACTCAAGTGATTGAGAATTCCACTCGTAGTATAGGCACAAGTTTTACCCTTATTGATTTAATAATTACGTCCGATATAAATATTGTTTCTAATACGCGTGTTATTGGAGTTCACATCTCTGATCACGATCTAATTTGTTGCAATGTGCTAATTGAACACGAAGAGAAAAAATGTGTTTATAGAACATACCGTGATTTTAATTCCCTCGATGAAAATGCATTCTATGACGACTTAAGATCTTTGCCACTACATTACATATTTCAATTTGATGATATTAATCACAAAGTTGACTTTGTGAATCATTGTCTAATCAATTTATTTGATTTTCATGCGCCCTATAAAACGTCTCGTCTTACTAAACGTAATGCTCCGTGGTTAACACCAAATTTAAAATTTATGATGAAGGTAAGAGACAATGCTCTAGGTAGATTTAAACGTACTAAAGCCCCAGAACACTGGGATTATTATAAACGTGTACGCAACTTTACAACAAATGCAATACGTAATGAAAAGAAAATATATTTTAAACGTGTGTTATCTACGTCAAACTCAGCATCTCTTTGGAAAAATTTGCAACAGCTAAATCTACTTAACAGAACATGTAATAAGATACCTCCTGATTTGTGTGATCCGGAACTTTTGAATGATTTCTTTATTCGCAGCATCCCTACGGTCGATGTAAATAACACAAATATTATCAATTTTTACAAAAATAATACAAAAAATAACCTTGAGGAACCGTTCTGTTTCAAATTAATAGATAACGATACTGTGCGTAAAATTATTAAATTAATTAATTAATAATTAATTAATTAAATTTTAATGTTAAAAATGTGTTGTCCCTACATTATACCATTTATAACGCACATAATTAACTGTTGCTTAGAACAAAATGTTGTTCCTCTCTCTTGGCAGCGCGCTATCATCATGCCTTTGGCAAAAGTTAGTAAACCGACTGAATTACAACATCGCGCAAATGCAAGGACATCTGTCCTATTTGTAACAAGCCGGCTCATTTTTCTTCTACGTGTTCTTATGAACGCTCAACTAAAATAAATAATAATTCACGGAATTTCAATTATAACCGAGAGCAACCTAAACAGTTTGTTAGGGAACAAACATTTTCCCCGCAACACTTTCGATCTAATAAAAAGCAAAATCAAAATACGGCGTCACTAAAATCAAATCAACGTATTACAGTAAAACCTAAATTCGCTTCGAAAAATAAAGAAAAGAATTTGTACTCTTTCTCTTCGTCTGGAATAGTCACAATCCCAGGCAACCTTAGAAAACCAATCCTTAAAAGTTATAGTTGACACTGGAGCTTTACACAATGTAATTAATTCTCGCTACGTTTCTAATTACATTTCTTTACAACGACCTTTAAATATAATTACAGCTGGAAACGAACCTATTAAAGTAATCGGCAAAGCTTTTATTAAACTACGAATTTCTAATACACTTTTTCCACTAGAAGTTCTTGTAATACACGATCTACCAAGACCTTTAATTTTAGGAACTTCTTTTCTTCGAAAATCAAAAGCAATTATTAATTTCCCTCAAAATTATTTAGAACTCTGTGGCAATACACGAGTCCCGTTATGTAAAGACATTACTAAATTGGATAATTTCTTTTTACGACACTCTAAGAAAAATATGAGAAACAAAAATGTTCAAGACGAAACCAACGACGCTAAAATTAGTCTTAAAACAGACGTTCTCCTTCATCCTAATAAATCTCAGTTTATTGAAGTTGTTTTACACAACAAATTAAGTACCACAAATACCATCAAAAATAATTTCATTCCTCGTGATAATTTTCTCCTTTCAAGAAATTTAACAATAACAAAAAACCCCTTCCGAACAAAAAATTGTTTTATGTTAGAAATAACAAATTTGAGAAACTTTCCTCAGAAATTATTTGCGAATACAACTATAGGATAGTTTGAAACATTACCCCCATCCACACATAAATCTGATCTTTTCCACCAAGTAACTACTAATAAAACTATAAAACCTTCGTCATTTGAACGTCAACTCGACACATTGTTATCCAAATTTACAGATATTTTTGCCTCAGATATGTCCCAAATTGGCTTAACCACGGTACTCAAACATCACATTGACGTGGGGGAAGCGAGTCCGGTTTCGAGTAGACCATACAGAGTGTCACATAAAGAAAGAGAAATTATCAATGAACAAGTAAAAGAAATGCTGAATAATAAAATTATTAGACCTAGTCAGTCTCCTTGGTCGTCTCCTGTTGTTTTAGTAAGAAAACTTAATAACACTTATCGATTTTGTGTTGATTATCGGAAAGTAAATAATGTAACTCGTCAAAAGAATCTTTATCCTCTACCTTAAGATTGTCTAAATTGTTTGCAAGGAGCTAAATATTTTTCATTTCTAGATTTATTCAGCGGCTACTATCAAGTAGGATTAACAGAAGAAAGTAAAGAAAAAACCGCTTTCATAACAACAGACTTTTATATGAATTTGACGTCCTTCCTTTCGGTCTGTGTAACGCACCTGCAACTTTTCAAAATTTAGCTGATAAAGTTTTTGAAGGAATGAAATGGAAAGAAGTTTTAATTTATTTAGACATTATGATTTTTTCGGACACTCTTGAAGAACATATGAGACGATTACAAAAAGTATTCCAAAGACTTCGCCAAGCCGGTTTAACCTTAAATCCTAATAAATGTAAATATTTACAGACAAACATCAAAATACTCGGTTATGAAATAGATGAGAAGGGCATTCGTCCAAACGAATCAAAAATTAAGGCTGTAAAAAATTTTAAAGAACCCAAAACCATAAAACAACTCCAACGTTTTTTAGGCCTCTGTAATTTTTACAGAAAATTTGTTCCAAATTTTGCAAGAATTGCTTTTCCACTTTATAATCTTTTAAAGAAAGATGAAAAATTCATTTGGAATAAAGAAAAACAACAATCTTTTGAATTATTAAAACAAAAACTTATTGAAGCTCCCGTTTTAGCTCATTACGATCCAAAATTAAAAACTGAACTCAGAGTAGATGCTTCATCGCAAGGAATTGGAGCCGTTTTATTACAAAATTTTAACGGAGAATCACACTCTATTGCCTATATCTCTCGAACTTTAACAAAAGCAGAGAAAAATTATTCGGTATTACATTTAGAAGGGTTAGCCATTATTTGGAGTCTTAAAACACTTCGACATTTAATTTACGGAAAGCCTGTAGAAATTATAACCGATCATCACGCATTATGTTTCTTAAAAACTTTAAAAAATCCCAAAGGAAGAACCGCACGATGGATGCTCATATTATCCGAATACGATTATAAAATAATTCCTAAAAAAGGACGATTAAATCAAGATAGTGATTGCCTAAGTCGTTGCCCTGTCAATGAAGCCTCATTAGAAGATGAGCAAGTTGATCAAGATTTACCCATTTTTGTTTCAATCCCTGATAATTTTGTAACCTCACAGGACTCTGACACCTTCATTAGTGAAATTAAAAATGCTCTTTTAAGTCCAGATCAAGATTTAACAGCAATTATTAGAAGAAAAATAAAAAATTTTGTTTTAATTGACAACATTTTATATAAGAAAAATCCTAATGCAATGGGTTCCGAAAATTTATTAGTGATTCCCGAAACATTAAAAGAAGAAATATTATTTGCCAATCATAACGAACCTTTAGCAGGACATATAAGATTTGCTAAAACTTACCATCGTATTAAAGATCGTTATTTCTGGATCGGTATGTTAAAAGATATTAAAGCCTATGTTCGTGGATGCCCAGATTGTCAAGCACGAAAAGAATACACTAACAAACCACCAAGAAATTTAACAATAACAAAAAACCCCTTCCGAACAAAAAATTGTTTTATGTTAGAAATAACAAATTTGAGAAACTTTCCTCAGAAATTATTTGCGAATACAACTATAGGATAGTTTGAAACATTACCCCCATCCACACATAAATCTGATCTTTTCCACCAAGTAACTACTAATAAAACTATAAAACCTTCGTCATTTGAACGTCAACTCGACACATTGTTATCCAAATTTACAGATATTTTTGCCTCAGATATGTCCCAAATTGGCTTAACCACGGTACTCAAACATCACATTGACGTGGGGGAAGCGAGTCCGGTTTCGAGTAGACCATACAGAGTGTCACATAAAGAAAGAGAAATTATCAATGAACAAGTAAAAGAAATGCTGAATAATAAAATTATTAGACCTAGTCAGTCTCCTTGGTCGTCTCCTGTTGTTTTAGTAAGAAAACTTAATAACACTTATCGATTTTGTGTTGATTATCGGAAAGTAAATAATGTAACTCGTCAAAAGAATCTTTATCCTCTACCTTAAGATTGTCTAAATTGTTTGCAAGGAGCTAAATATTTTTCATTTCTAGATTTATTCAGCGGCTACTATCAAGTAGGATTAACAGAAGAAAGTAAAGAAAAAACCGCTTTCATAACAACAGACTTTTATATGAATTTGACGTCCTTCCTTTCGGTCTGTGTAACGCACCTGCAACTTTTCAAAATTTAGCTGATAAAGTTTTTGAAGGAATGAAATGGAAAGAAGTTTTAATTTATTTAGACATTATGATTTTTTCGGACACTCTTGAAGAACATATGAGACGATTACAAAAAGTATTCCAAAGACTTCGCCAAGCCGGTTTAACCTTAAATCCTAATAAATGTAAATATTTACAGACAAACATCAAAATACTCGGTTATGAAATAGATGAGAAGGGCATTCGTCCAAACGAATCAAAAATTAAGGCTGTAAAAAATTTTAAAGAACCCAAAACCATAAAACAACTCCAACGTTTTTTAGGCCTCTGTAATTTTTACAGAAAATTTGTTCCAAATTTTGCAAGAATTGCTTTTCCACTTTATAATCTTTTAAAGAAAGATGAAAAATTCATTTGGAATAAAGAAAAACAACAATCTTTTGAATTATTAAAACAAAAACTTATTGAAGCTCCCGTTTTAGCTCATTACGATCCAAAATTAAAAACTGAACTCAGAGTAGATGCTTCATCGCAAGGAATTGGAGCCGTTTTATTACAAAATTTTAACGGAGAATCACACTCTATTGCCTATATCTCTCGAACTTTAACAAAAGCAGAGAAAAATTATTCGGTATTACATTTAGAAGGGTTAGCCATTATTTGGAGTCTTAAAACACTTCGACATTTAATTTACGGAAAGCCTGTAGAAATTATAACCGATCATCACGCATTATGTTTCTTAAAAACTTTAAAAAATCCCAAAGGAAGAACCGCACGATGGATGCTCATATTATCCGAATACGATTATAAAATAATTCCTAAAAAAGGACGATTAAATCAAGATAGTGATTGCCTAAGTCGTTGCCCTGTCAATGAAGCCTCATTAGAAGATGAGCAAGTTGATCAAGATTTACCCATTTTTGTTTCAATCCCTGATAATTTTGTAACCTCACAGGACTCTGACACCTTCATTAGTGAAATTAAAAATGCTCTTTTAAGTCCAGATCAAGATTTAACAGCAATTATTAGAAGAAAAATAAAAAATTTTGTTTTAATTGACAACATTTTATATAAGAAAAATCCTAATGCAATGGGTTCCGAAAATTTATTAGTGATTCCCGAAACATTAAAAGAAGAAATATTATTTGCCAATCATAACGAACCTTTAGCAGGACATATAAGATTTGCTAAAACTTACCATCGTATTAAAGATCGTTATTTCTGGATCGGTATGTTAAAAGATATTAAAGCCTATGTTCGTGGATGCCCAGATTGTCAAGCACGAAAAGAATACACTAACAAACCACCCCCAGGATTATTACAACCTATTCAAGTAGGGTTACCTTTTCAAAAACTTGGAATTGATTTATTAGGTCCTTTTCACAGAAGTTCAAAAGGAAACACTATGATTATAGTAGCGACCGACTACGCCACACGGTGGGTAGAAACGAGAGCTTTACGAGACGGTAAAGCTAATTCAGCCGCTAAATTTTTATTTGAAAATATTATAAGTAGACATGGTTGCCCGAAGGAAATTTTAAGTGATCGAGGTAAAGTTTTTCAGTCGCAATTTATAGCTGAGTTGTTGAAAATTATGGGCGTTAATAGCCAATTTACAACAAGTTATCGACCACAGTGTAATGGATTGACAGAAAGGTTTAATAAAACCCTAGCTTATATGCTCAGTTTGTATACTAATTCTCAACAAACTGATTGGGACTTTTATTTACCACATGTAACTTTTGCTTACAATACTGCAATCCAAGAAACGACACGCATGTCGCCCTTCAGCCTTATTTATGGCCGTGAGCCAAAGCTTCCCTCTGAAGCTACTCTATCACAGGATGTCGAAGCAACAGACATTAAAAATTTACGTGACCGTATTTTAGCTATTTGGTATACTGCTACCGAAAATATTAAACAGTCACAAAATAAAGCTAAAATACGATACGACGACTCTCACCGTCATGTCGAATTTCAAGGTGACAAAGTGAAAGTTTTCACCCCCATACGTAAAGTCGGTAAAAATTAAATAGTATATTATTATACAAGTTTCACAAGAAGGCTTATTGTAACACGAGTGGGGAGGTACGACTAGCGAAGCGTAGCGAGCTAGGAGTGCCCCAACGGAACGAGTGTTACAATGCCTCTTGTGAAACGTGTATAATATACTATTTTTTCTACTTTGCGTCACTTATTGAACAAAAATATGAAAAATATTGGATCTTCTTAGTATATGGGGAATTTTAGTTGTAATGCGTGGCAACACTGAAAACCTTTCGTTTTAATCAAAAGTCACATTAACAAGTTATTAATTTTTCTTATCCAGCTTCATTGTGAGTATATTGTTAAGTAACAAATAAATACTGAGCTATTTTGTAAAATCTATTAAATATTTTCAATTAAAAATGACTAAAATTTCCTCAAAAACAGTGTCACAATGAGCTTCATTGTGAAACTGTTTTTGGTGTCACAATGAATCCATTGTGAACGCAAAGTAGAAAAAATTACTTTTACGTTGGTTTGGACCGTATTACATTATTAAAAAACATACAGATGTAGATTACATTGTTCAAAAAGGTCCAAATAAAAATTCAAAAACCGACGTAGTACATGTAAGCAGAATAAGACCATATTATGAATCGTGGCAGCCTCCACAAAAGTAAGAAATTTTTTGACTTCTCTTAGTTACTTATAAATAAATAACTACATGTTTATATAAATATGTATATAAATTTCTTGTATGTTTCAGGAATTCCTTCGTAGCCATTGATTTATTCATGCAGTTATGCAGAGCTGGCCTACATTTATGTGAATATTTTTTTTATATGAATGATATCCAGGTTTCTATATGCACACAATCCATCACAAATAACAATTACTTCGTGAAGTAATGCCGTATGCATACGGCGACCAAATTTTTTTTTCTTTCTCTCCAATTCTATTTTCAAATAAACTTATTTATAAAGTATATGAGTAATCCACGTATGATGAAATCTTGAACTCTCCAGTGAGTTTACTAGCATTGAAATTGAGAAGTAAACATTCGACAAACTAATTGTCGATATGAAAAGTTACTAAATAACACATATTTAAAAATATATAGTAATTTGATGTAAATTAATATTTAATAAGGCATTTAAGATAATTAAACATTAAATAGTATATTAATAAACATATACACCTTTTTATCTCACTACGGGTGTAAAATAGGCCTTATATGCCGCGTTTTGGGATAATCTCGTGTTACTGTTATTAAACAAAACATTTCACACTCTGCGCAGAGACCACCATCATTGAAACTCAGTCGACAAAATTATTTTAGTAAACATAAGCGGTCATTCTGTAAGAAAAGCGTTAAATTTTAAAGGACGTTAATTTGTCCTCTTTTTAACATAAATTCCAATTCTGTAACACCCATTAAAACGTTTGCTTTAAAATAGCAAATTTTAACGCATGTGTTAAAATTGTCGGATGTGTTCGGTATAATAGATCAAATGTTAACGTAGTAGTTCAATTGTGTAAGACTAGTTCATTTAAAAACTTGAAATGACATCGCACGGAGTTATAAAAAGACGCAGACGAGAAGAGGTTTGTCTCTGGATAAGTAAAATTACGCAAAAAGTTATATCTGAAACGTGGTAGAAATGACAACACCAAAGCCAAATGCTCGCATGAGTAAAAAACAAAAAGAGTGTTTAATAAATTTCATCGAAAATTTTCCAATTATATTATGGCAGGATAAGTTAAATCCAACCTACAAATCTGATTATGATAAAACATGGCGTAATTTAACCAACAAGTTACACGATTTGGAAGGAGCCCATAAAACCATAATAGAATGGAAAGCGGTGAGTACTATATAGTATATAATGTATATAATGTATATATATATATATATATGAACTTGTTAGCTACATTTTAAAGCTCGCTTGTCCAGTCTACCTAGATTAGTCATCGGAGGTGTCTATCCCGTGGTGATTGGTTACTTTCAAATTGCAGTCGATAATTTTCGGCGGATGTCGTGTAACTCAACAGAACTCATAGGCGTACATACCATCGTAATCAGAAAAACCGACTACACTCGAAATTTTAGTTAATTGAAGCGTGCTTTAAAATGAACTACTGTCATTTTGACATTAATATTATTTTGAGAAATTAAATAAAAATACCTCAATTAAAAGCAATTCAGAAGATAATAATTCAAACGCGATTGCAAGACGGAATCAGTATTCGAGCAATTTCAACTGAATTTGCTGTTAATATTAGTAATCATAGAGAATATTTATTTCTTTGGAATCGATTGAGATGGATGAGATTTTTTAGGTTGACAAATACATGACAAATGGTGTCAAACCTAATGTTACACAACTAAATTTTGTGAGAAATGGAAGTGTCGACTTCACTTCGCTGTAGTCGATTTTTATGATCACGATGGTACATACTACAAAGTGGTCAAGAATAACTGTTTGAGTTGGCAATACAATTGAGAGCATTTTTTATTCGACTTTTTGCAACACTGTAACCGGATATATGTTTTGTTGATTTATTTGGGTGCGTTTCGTTTGCACGCTCACACGCTTTAAGCACTCACGCTTACAAGCGCTATTTTCTGTAGTTCCATTTGGCCTTCAGTCGCTTAAGCTGCTATAAGCAAAAGTGTTTCTTTTGACTATTGTTTGCACAACGATTTCATAACCTTAAAAATATAACTTCAATAGTGAAATTAATCCAATCACAGCTTTTGCAGCTGTTTCCAAAGTGTAACGTTTGTTTATAACATGTTTTTATAACCTCACTATGATCAACTGATCTCCGAATACGTTCCGTTTGGAACATAAGCGCTTACGCTTTTGCTGCCCTACCTCGATGGGATAAGCGATCGTGAGCGAAGACTATGACGTCATAATGACGTTGCTGATTCGTCATCTAGCAGTTTGTGAGCGTTTGCAAAGCCAAAAGGAATGGTTTAAGCACTGGAGTGCGTTCGAGAATAACACTTTCCTGTAACTCTTACAGAAATAGTCGTTCGAGATTATTGTTTGGCGCTCTAGCAGTAGAGCAGCAAAGCGTTCGAAAACTTTAAAAGTGTCGCTTCAAAAGTGACAAAAATCGCCGCACTCCAGACTGCGGTGAAAATTACTTGACATGCGTACTTGCGCACCTGTCGTGCTTGTTATTATTCGTTTCGAATATTTTGTTGCTGGTATGGAGATTGAAGGTAAGTTTATTGGTCTGGAAAATTACATATTGATTCGGGAAGAGAATGGAGAAGCTATTAGAGATGATTCCGGAAATTTATTAATTATGAACAAACTAGGTAAGTGCTGGGTATGTACTCTCATTTAAAAACAAACATTTCCTAACCTATTTAATTTTGAAATCACAAAAAATAAATACACTTTTACAGTGTTCAGGAAGAATAATAAATATTTTAAGAAATGGTAGTAGCTAGTAGCATATACATACTATTTATGCAACAAAACAAATTGCGGCATTATTAAAAACACTTCTACTTTTTCATGTCATTTTATGTATAGGTTTTTTTTTTATATTTTGGTTTAGAGGCTTTATTTTAGCAGCTAGAGAAGAACTTTAAATACAAAATTTGAAGGATTTTGTACATAATACCTTTTAGCAGTGGCATAGACAATGGGGGGGGGGGGACCTGCAGCGCCCTAAAATTTTTAGATAAGCCGTTTGTGATAAATTTGTTTAAAAAATCAATAACTATACATTAACATTTAAATTGAAATAAATTTATACTACTATGTACTTCTAAAATATTTACTAATCCTCCTGAAATGTTGTGTATACCAATCAATACTTTCTTTCTTATATTTTGACTTTTTTTTTCAGAGAATAGTATGTGTTACATCTCACCAACACCAGAAATTCTGCGATTTTATAAAATTGCAACTGCTGAAAAATATTGTGAACCAGTCATCACAGCAACCGAAGAACAAGATAATAATCAAAGTGGAACAACTGTTACTGCTTCAACAACTACATCAAAGGAGGTATGGGATAGGGAAGCAATTTTAAAATTAATTAACGCATATAAAGAACATCAAAAAGACTTCAAGAGTACATCAATTAAAAATAGTGAAGTGTGGTGTTCTATTGCAAAGCAGATGAACTTGAAGGGATCTTCATTTACTTCTAAGCAATGTGAGTGGAAGTTTACTTATTTAAAAGGGAGATATACTAAGAAAAGAGATAATATGGGTAATAAAGGTAGTGGTGAAGCTCCAAAAAAATTTGAATATTTTGAAGAATTTGAAGAAATATTCGGAGGGAAACCTAATATCACTCCCATCAGTATTGCATCATCTTCAAAACTATGTGATATTCCTGAACCACCTAACAAAAAAACTAAACTTGAAAAGGAAATTTTGCATCTCACAGAGTTTTTTGAAAACAAAAATGAAGCAAAGGAAGCTGCCAGAGAAAAAAGACACCAAGAACGACAGGAAACCCTAAAAGAAGGTATAAGTACCTACAAAGAAATGATGCAAAAATTAATAGATAAACTTTAATATAGGATAGTTTATAGTTTTGAAAGTTTTCAACTTTTATTAGAATAATATTTTGGTTCTTGCATTTATTTTCAATTTTATTTGAAATTAAACTGAATTTTTTCTTTATGTAAAAAACTTCAATATTAGAGTTTAATGTTATTTTTAAATTTATTATTTAAGAATCTGCTTTAATTATTATTTAAGGTAAATAACTAATGAATCTGACATATATTTTGAGATGGCTAAATATTTTAAACATTAAGCAGAATAGAAAGAACTATTTCAAGGCAAGCACATTCATCAATTTTTTAGATACTTTAACCTACAAAAATTAAATTAAATGTAGATATTTAACAGTCTCAAATGTATGCTGTGCACTTTTTAAGTTCACATTTATAAATATTTATTATAAACAGAATAAATAAATTGATAAATATTTAAGTATATATTTTGTTAAATACCTACTTTATTTTAAGAAAAACACGAATATTGGTTAAGTTATTTAATGTTTATTCGAACAATTTACAGTAAAACTTATTGCAAAGTTTATTATTAGGAGTTTTATAAATATTTTCAATTTTGTCTGCCAATATATAAATTTCTAGCTATATTATCTCTTAAATTTCTTGCATCAAGTTGGTTTTCATTGTTGAAGTAACCAATCTCTTCTTCTAAATTATTATTATTCTGAATTAATTCTTGTCCTTCTCTGATGTATTCTTCAATTAATAGATCTTCAAAATCTAAACAAACATTGTGTAACACACAGCAGGCAATTACTGTAGCTGGGATTAAATCTATACGGTTCATATCCAAGAATTTAAGACGTCTGAATCTCCCAAATAAAAGGGCAAAACTACGTTCAATAATTTGTCTTGTCTTTGAATGTAAACTATTGAAATTTTTTTCTACATTATTTAATCTTTGTCTAGCAACATAAGGTGGTATGCACCAGGGGAGTAGCGGATATGCTTTATCACCAATAATAAAATTATCATGGAAAAAATTAGGAATATCGTCACATATCATTTGGTAAATATGTGAATTACGAAAAATTCTCGTATCTGTAACTGAACCGGGATAACCTATAAAGGAGTCAGTAAACTTTAAACTAGGCTCAGCTATGCATTGCAATGTGAAAGCATAATTGCATTTCCGGGTTACATATACTTCAGGATCTTGCTGCGGGGCTTTAATTGGAACAAATGTTCCATCAATAGCTCCAATCACACCATCAATTCCAGCAATACGATGAAACTGCTCCATAACTGTGTTAGCATGTTCACCCCTTGGCCATTTAATTACTAGTGGAGCTAATTCATTCAGTGCTTTTACAATCCTTATAAAAGCATTGGATAAAGATGCTTTTCCCATATTAAATTGGTTTCCTACTGACCTAAATATAAATATAGGGGAATGTAGGTTACTTTATCCAGCAGAAACCATAATTCGGTTACTGTACTTTTATAGATTTGTGTGTTAGAAGAAAAAATATAAAAGGATGTCAAATGTACCCTGCACTCTCCAAACTTCAAATATTTTGTAAATTAATTCCACTACACTTATAAATTACCTGTAACTATCTGGGGTAGCTAGTAACCAAATGACTGCTAAAATTTGTTTTTCAGGATGTTTTAGGGGACATCCAATATTATTCTTTTGTAAAACAGGAATTAACTTGATGCAGAGTGCATCAAATGCCACAGGAGTCAACCGGAAATTGGTTTGAAATTCACTTGGTAAATATTGAGGAATTACTTGTTCATAATAACTTTCACATCTTGGAATTATTCTTTGTCTTGGTTGGACCGCATTCTTTAATTTAAATGTTAAGGATATTTCTATTTCATCATCTGAAGTATCTTCTTCTGTATCGGATTCATCTCTTAATAAGGAAAAAAATAATTCATTTAATGCAGCTACACTAACCAAAGCAATATTTTTTTCCATAGTTATTTCTGAAAATAATATCTATGCATTTTTCATTAGTGATATTAAATGATGAGGATGACAATTAGTATACGTACCTACACTTACTTACAAAATAAAAGCACAATATCATAAAAATACAAAACGTTATCTATAGCCGCTTACAATACTTACAACTTGTTTGTTATCTTAAGTTACGACCGTTGTACTAAAACTACGAAAACTACTGAGCTACTGACATTTGACATATGACATCTGTAAACAATAAACCAGGCAACAGACGTTCGAAAAGTAAAAGTACCTTTGCCTTACTTTATTACCCCCACTACCATCTGTAAAATTTACTCTAAAGTAAAGTTCTCGAACGCACTCCTGCTTATGAGTGCTCAAAGCAAGTAAGCGCGCAAACGAAACGCACCCTTTGACATAACATCAACAGCGACAAGATGGTAGGTTATGTAAATGAAAACTGGCGTTTGAATTTGAAATGTCAAATGACGCTTGTAATGTGACGGCTGTCAGTGTCAACCGGAAGTTACTCTAGTTGTACCTTTTAAAAATAAAATTCAGCACTGCCAACTCAAACAGTGATTCTTGACCACTTTGAGTTTTATTGCGTGTATTTGTATTTGTATGAATTCATTCAATAGAATTAACTAATTAATTAAATTAATAATTCTATTTCGTAATGAATAATCTATTATTATTTCAATTAACAAGTATATTTTTTGTAATATTCGATTTTTATCTCCATTTAATAAACGCCGCCTATGTGCACTAGGGACGAGTAAACAGTGGGTGTATTCGGCATAAGAATCTCAGATTGGAGCAGAGTAACTCTAGTCATGTGACAAATCAATGAGAGCATTTAGGGTTATTGGAATGAATTGGAGCACAAGTGGAGCATTTGTCTAGTTTTAACGGTTTTTCTATTTTTTAATATTGCAAACGTACGATGAAATGAGCGCAGAACTTGTTGCTGGATTTATTGCGCTAGAAATATGGCATATGTTAGATAGTAACGATGAAGATGGAAAAAAGAAATTAAAATATTGGTTACAAAGGTATCACAATTTACCTGACACGACGCAAAAACAATTTAAAGCATTTTCACTTATAAAATCACATATTACATAATAAAATATTATACCATCTTCGACATTTTTTGCTTTATTTAAATCAAAAGATTTATTTTACCGCCTTACTTTCTCTGCTCGCACATTGAAGTAGGAGCACATAAAGTACGCTCCGTGTAGTGCTCTGAATAAATTTGAAACATAATCGAGTGTGCGCCGAACGAATAAAGAAACAGAAAAGAGTAATTCGCGTACGCTTTTTGTACTCCGATCGCTATGCCGAATGCACCCAGTACCCCACTTTTCCCTCCCGCCGTAAGATCTGTTGTTGTTGCTTTCAAACAAACCGTTCTATTTTGCAATGGCATTATCAGTCTACCTTGATTAGCCGTCGACGGTAGCGACAGCTCGCCAAAATTGTAAACACCACTGTAACGTAGTGTCCCACCCCACAGCAGCGGGTTCAAAACTTATATCGAATGGACTGTCGAATCGATTGTGAGATTCACGGTGTTCGGCGATCCCGAAAAAGATCCCGAACGACAGTAGGGATTCAGACGTGTCGTCGAATGTGAACTAGTGTTGTTCTTATCGATATTTACGTCGAATCGATTCAACATCGATTTTCAGCTAAAAAAATCGATAACATCGATTTGAATCGGTATTTGTTTGTTTCTGTTGTAAAATTTCAGTGAATCCAAAAAAAATCCCTAAAAATATTTAAAGTGTGAACACGGTATTCATAAAAATATAATAACAATGATAGTGACAGAATAATTACTTTTTACAATAAAATATTAATAAAATAAAGCAATCACATTGAAAATTTTATTTGTTTTGCTTTTTCGTGAAGCATCTTTGCCTCTTGCAGTCGGAAGTCATGTTGTTTTCATAAGTTAGATTGGTCAGATCGACATATAAGAAGAAAATTACGATACGTAACAAATAGGTACAATCCACATAGCATAAACATCTAGGAGATATCTAATGGATGCCGTTCACATCCATGTTATGTCCAATCCATATAAAATATCTACTGAATATCTGACAAATATTGACTGTGGATATCAAATAATGGATATCTAGTAAACATTCACAATGGATATAGAAGAAAAAGTAAACAATGTAGGTACATATTAAATACTTAAAAAGATTGAAATGTTTGGATATTCCAAAATGTATATAGTAATTTTGAATCAAAGTAAGGAACGAAGAAAAATTCTATGTCTTACAATTTTTTCTAATTAAATTGGTACGACCAGTTTCAGCTTACAGGACAATCTTTAAGCAACATATTACATAGTTAAGAAATGTTTGTACACAATATAAATTTAACTTTAATGCTCCTTTAGATCGAAACATTGTATCAATTAGATAAAATAAATTTTGTCGTATAATACTCTGCAGTTTATTAGACGTTCCATAAACATCGACAGGGATGTTTTATGTATGTCTATAAATATCCAACCTGTTATGGATATAAAAAGGACATTTGGATTGCGAAATGACTTTGGGCCACTGATCACATCAACGGGGCATTGAAGATCATACCCCCTGTCCCACCCCAACCGCCAATTGTTGGCGCGATATTTTGAACATACATGAATAAGGTCAAGTTTCAAAATTGAACTAAAACTGACATAGGCCCAGTATTTCATTCGGAGTTTAACTTTACGCTTCGTTTTATTTCTACGGAAACAATTGTCTTTATAAAAAAAATACTACATATTATTACAATGGGAATAAAACGAAGCTTAAAATTAAACTCCGAATGAAATACCGAGCCAAGGCTCCTAAATTAAAGTTACATTCTGATGTGTAAATTAAACGTCTTTTCACGTTAGTTTTGATATTTGAGTGATTTTTAATTTAAAATCTCCTTTAATTCAATTATGAAACCTGCCTTGATACGATAAGTCTTGTAAAATTAGATTAAGGAAAAGATAAACAAGTCGAAATGGTTTCTATTTTATTTAGAACTCTTTATTTACACTTAAGAACAGAAACACTTTGGATATAAACATTTCATTTGTAGAAAACGTTAATAACTTATTTTATTTATTTTTTTTATTTATTTCAAACCAGGTTGCATAACAGTAACATATACAAATGTATTCTGCAGAGATGGGAAATCATCTGTACGCAGTCTGGTAAAGAAACTACGAACTAAAAATACATTAAATATTAATAATTAAGTTACATATTATGACTAAAACATTTGGACTAAGCGTAAGCCAAAGTTTACATTCTAATCACTAAACTTATAAACTTATTTGATTTATTTAATACCTCAAAACTGCGTACCTCGTAACGGCAGCGATATTCATATTTCTTTTTTAAATAGAATGCTACAGCTTTTCAAAAAACTTACAGTAATAAATTCACATGGAAACAATATAACTAATAAAAATTTCTGTACTGTTGGCAAAGAAAACATTTTTAGTAGCGGGTCATTTGAGACAAATTCCATCAAGGCTGCATCCGACTTGTGGTTAAAGTAATGAACCCATGACGGCTATCTGTCGGACGGTCGAGTGGTTACGTTTTAAAATGCGACCACGGTTCCCATGGAGTCCGACAATCAGGTTTATTATGGTGAAACTTGGATCTCTGTTAATTACAGATTATTGGTAAATAACAGACAAAACAGTGAATGTCAATTATAGTGCAACATTAGTTATCTGATCTTGCAAACAACCTTGGTATTTTTCAGATTATTGAAAAATATTCAAGTTGCCCTATTACGGTGGTAGCATATCTTAAAGTAAACAATATTGGATATTGGCTATTTTAAGAAGTCGTTTAACTACTCTGAAGCACATTGTCAAAATTTTATCACACAGTAAGTAACAAGGACAGCATTGTAAAAATGGATTTAAACTTTGTTTTATTAATTAGGGCGCTTAGAGGTACACGTCCGAGCACTCGGACGTCTAGCATTTAAAGATATGCATCCGGGCGGATTATACATCATTAAAAGTCACTCGGTAGTACTTGTTATTATATTTTTATTATAAATATATTGAAAATTTTTGTGCAAATCGGTTTTGATTGCAGCGGATTCCCCGAGCAGGCTCTGTACAGCTGTTTCAGGCTTGCTCGGGGAATCCGCTGCAATCAAAACCGATTTGCACAAAAATTTTCAAAATTCTCATATGCTTTGACAGCACATGGCCGCCTTGCATTGGGATGACTTATTATGTGGCGGACTGGCTTCAATTTGTCAATCCTACTGCAATATCAGGTCAACAAGCGATCGAAAGATGTCGCTACTTTAATGTCTATAAATATATTATATAAATTATATTTTTATTTTCTCATTTCCATGTTCTCCTATATTCTCCAATTTTTCTAAATACCGAGTGACTTTTAATGATTGAAGCAAATTAGTATGTTGGAAACACTGAGGAATTGGCATTACTTGAAAGTTCGTTAATTTTGCGGGAATGCGTAGCTATAGGTTAGAGTTAATGTTTACATTGATGATGAAAACTGTTTAACAGATTATTATTATTATTCAAGACCTGGAAATGTTAGCCCCCTTTGCGTAAGCAGCACCGAATCCTTTGATATAAGTTATTGAAGATATTATTAACGTTTTAGGTTATCTGATATTTGCAATTGCCTCTTCAATTGCCAGCTGCACAATTCATCCAAATTGTTTAATACGTATTCCGAACATCACATTATTGAAATGAGGAAATAAGAAGTTCAAATTTAATTGAATATTAGAGCAAATCATCAAGCCCCATTTGCGTAAGCAGTACCGAATCCTTTGAGATATGTTATTGAAGACATTATTAACGTTTTAGGTTGTCCGATATTTGCAGTTGCCTGCTGCAATTCTTCCAAATTGTTTAATACGTATTCTGAATACCAAATTATTGAAATAAGGAAGTGAGAAGTCCGGATTTAATTGAATATTAGAGCAATTAGGCCACCAACCAGCACTGATTAAACATCCTGGGAAAAACTCCTCTAAATAATTTATTGTGGTTCGTGCTGTGTGAGCAGTGGCGGAATCTTATTGAAAGTAGCCATTTGCTAATTCAGTGTCATCTAACTGGTTTATAAATGTATCCAATATAAGTCTCTGATATCTATAGGGGTTGTTTCCCTTAAGAATATTGGTCCAATAATTCTCCAAGACATTGCCACCCAAACACCAATTTTAAGTGGATGTAGTGCCTTTACATAAATCACATTAAAGAGTTATGTTCCGACCAAGTCCTGAAATTTTGTGAATTGATAAACCCAGAGAGATGAAACCAGGCTTTATCAGCAAAGAAAGTTGTATCTTGTTGGTCACTATTATTTAGCAGATTATTGTTATACCACTGGCAAAACTGAATTTATTGAAGAAAATCGAGTGGGTGAAGTTGTCGAACCATTGAAAATTTGTATGATTGGAAATGAAGGTGTTTTTTCAAGATCTTCCGAGTGGATTCGTATAGGAAACATGAGGATTCTGTTATGCAGTATCATTAACATTTTGTACAATATCGAGTGTTATTATAGTGGGGCGATCAGTGAATTTTCCTTTTTTTATATTACCGGTTTGCAAGAAACGTTCATTTATTAACCGATTTTGAACTGAACTGACTTTAAAGTGAATAGAGAGACTCATAAAAGGAATGATGTTTTGGAACTAAAATTAACATAACCTCAAAATACGTATGAAATCACATGAAACTGATAACTGATTTAGAAAACCAGCTTATCAGTACGGTGTGCGGGAGGGGAAATTCAATCACTTCCTTATCACTGGTCGCCAACTGAATAACTAAATGGAATGCAATCAATGATTTTTAAGTGAATTTGAATCGATTCGTGTTTGTTGTAAATGGAGGACGGCTATTCTAAAACAGTGTTGTGAAAAAAGACTAAACTCAATTTGTTGTTCAGGGTATATTTCAATGAAATCGTCATAGGCATGCTGCTGTGAATAAATTCAATTACTATTGGGCTGATTCAGCAGAACATATCAGTAACAGTTCCTGATCCAACAGTTGAGACTGAACACTTATTTCTGCTGAATGAAGTTCACTCATCGTAACATGTTCCAGTCAGGTAGCGGAGAAGTGACGCTACAAAAAATGGCGAACCCTCCAACTCATCAACCTCATGAGGTCGCATTCAGCAGAAATTTGTTCAACAGTTACACAACTTTGGGGTCTGCTGAATGTGCCCATTTTCATTTTGTACTCCGCTTCGAAAATAAGCCATTACTAAAAATGTATTTTATTCTGTGCTCAAAACCATTTTGGTAATAAATTGTGATAATTAAATATCTTATTTATTTGGTTTTCTTGATTCGACAGTAAACGAATTTATTTGAGTTTGACAATCTAGTGCACTAACCTAAATCTATATTTTGAATTTGAAAATCCAGCACACCAACATAAAAATTGAAAAGTGTTGCCAATCTAATAAAATAAGTCATCAAAAGTCACTCGGTAGAATCTTCTATACTTTAGCTTTATAGAGCTGGCAACCCTGACCAGGTCTGTTCGTTTATTCTGCACTCTACACTTTTACTTTTAACTCCTTTGCTCTACTTTTCTTACTCCTGCTTACATTGTATATATCTCACTCTCTCGGGAGCGATTGGTGCAAAAAGTGTAGAAAAGTGCAGAACAAACGAACCAGACCTACCGTGTGAATTTGCGAACTCAACATGTGACTGGGTCATGGTTGGATGGTTGTGTGTTGTGGTTAGTTGTCATTTGTCAAAAGGTTCTGTTTTTGGGGATTGTTTTGCAATAGAACTAATAATATATTTTACAGTTTTATATTTTAAAACGGTATGCGAAAAGTGATTTAATATTTTGATTAATCAAATTATTTAAAATAGACTTGCATGCAGTGGTGTAATATTTGTAAACCTTCTGTAAACTGTATAGCAAGCAAGCATGATATTCTTCGGAAGATATCGTCAATGCGTGTAAATAGTTAGTTGTGGTGCATATAAAGCATGACGGAGATAAAAACTTGGATTGGAACCAGTATCGAAGATATTGGCCGAGGAAATGGTTTATACAACTTCGAAGTGCCTACTGTTTTACCCTCAAAAAACCATGCAGTACTGTTTGAATTACCTGTTAGTTTAATTACTCTACCAAAACCATATCACAATGTTCTAACTCGTCACTGGGATGACGATTATGTTCGTATGCCTTTTTCTGCAAACAATTTATTTCCTGTTAAAGACGTAAGTACTTACCTATAAAATTTTAAAATGTAGGGGTGTATTTTTACATAAACCAAATCTGACAGAAAACAATTTAGGCTGAGTTTCTCAGTCGTAGGTTAACTTTCAACTCCTGTTTATTTCCATAGGAATTGTTTTTATAATTGCTACCATGGGGAGAAATAGGAGTTTAAAGTTAAACTGGGATTGAGAAACCTTAAGTTAGTGGTAAAAGCAGTTTGAGTTTAAACCTAGATTACACCAATGTCATTAACTAATTTCATATTAAAGATTAAAGGTGGATTTATAAACTTTCCACTGACATTGCAGTTCACTGTTGCAGCTGCCGTTCAATTTTAAAGTATTGTAAATACCTAGGATCGTTTATAAACTCAGTTGGGCTGCTGTTCGCAGTTTATAAACGATCCTAAACATTTACAATACTTTAACATTGAACTGCATCTGCAACAGTGAACTGCAACGTAGTGCAAAATATATAAATCAACCTTAACTGTAATCGTTTTTGATGCATCTGGACATAAAAGTAGGGTCTTTGGATTCGATTGATATTTAACTTATTTGATAGGGTTTGGAAACAACCTCAGTCTATCAATCAATATTATACAGCAAGTCCACCAAGTGCTGCGGTCTTCTCTACCGTCTATAGCAGCGGTCGCCAAACCGTTGATCGCGAGCTACTGGTAGCTCGCGTGGACAATTCCGATTGCTCACAGCACAGCATATTTGAAAAATTTAAAAGACCTATTCTGTAAATTCCGCATAATTGTAGCGTTTAGCATAGTGAGAGTGTTGTATTAGGTTTAGGTAGCTCGCTTTTTATTCGACAACTATTAAAGTAGCTCGCCACATTGAAAAGGTTGGCGACCGCTGGTCTATGAGTATACAAAGTGGCCCAACGAAAACAGTCAGACTGAATATCTCCCAAGAAAATTTTTGTTTGAAAAAACGCAAAAACAGGTCGATTTATAATCCAAGGGGGATACTTTTCTATCCTATACCCAATTGTCATACGTCATCCCCCTCCCTTCCAGCTCTCTAACCAATAGAATTTAAATAGGGAATGTACCATGAGTGGCATATCATTGAAAAGGTAATTTTATAGAGAATTCAGTAATATGAATATGAATACCCGAGAATTTGATTTTAGCGCCCTCTTTCGAGGAAAAAATTGTTACATAATTCAAAGTGCGACAACTCATATAAAAGCTAATTTTAATAGTAACTCAATGCGCGAATTGAAACTATGTAAAGATATTGAAAACAGACTAAAATAACTAAAAATAGGGTTCGTAACAGATTTGGTATCCTTATTTTTAGTTATTTTAGTCTTTTTTCAATATCTTTACATAATTTCAATTCGCGCATTGAGTTACTATTAAATTAGCTTTCATATGAGTTGTCACACTTTGGATTATGTAACAATTTTTCCCCGAAAGGGGGCGTTAAAATCAAATTCTTGGATATTCATATTCACATTACTGAATTCTCTATAAAATTACCTTTTCAATTATATGCCATTCATGGTACATTCCCTATTTAAATTCTATTGGTTAGAGAGCTGGAAGGGAAGGGAATGACGTATGACAGCTGGGTATAGAATAGAAAAGTGTCCCCCTTGGGTTATAAATCGACCTGTTTTTGCGTGTTTTCAAGTATTTTTATAATTGAATAAGTTCCTGTTAAAATAATTCCTATTTTTCTTTACATTGAAAATGTCTAAATAACGTATGATAATAATAATTTAAAAAAATAAAATTTAGAATCACGTTGCCGTTTGCTAGAAAATAGGAAAACAGTTGCCATAAATTTTTAATTGACAAAACAATTATTCAATTAGTAGACAACACTACTTTTACAGTTTTATATATTTTTTTATGGTAACAAAATGCATTTTATTAAGGAAGAGTTACGTGACATGACATACCTACTAGGAAAAGGCAACCAAAACTGTCTTTTGGCATCAAGATTAGCATTATCCTATGAAAAGCAGCATTATCCTATGAGAAGACACCCGGATTATAGAGTTTTTCAAAGATTGAAAGAAAGATTCTAAACGCCAGAAAACATTAAATACAGTAAAAATGTTATTAAAATAACGTTATGTAAATATTTTCAAAATAAAGAAAAATTGGAATTAGTTTAACAGGAACATATTCAATTATGTACTTTGAACAAAAAATAAAACATTCATTGATTTATCAGCAAATAAAAACAGAAGAACCGGTTGGAAAGGTTAAATAACGTCAATATTGAAAGACAGAAAAATTATTAATTTTTGTCTCACGACGTTTTCAGTTTAGACAAATACATTTGGAGTTCTATGAAAGCTTATTAAAACAGTGCAACCGCACCTGTCCGCTGTGCAGACGTAACGTCGCATGCAATGTGCAATGTGATACGTTATTTCTTACGGACAAGTTCAGACTTGCGGCGCGGCCGCAATTATATTACTTCGTTCTGTTTTTTTAGTTCTTGACTATATACAGTGACATTCATAAAGTTCGTAACAAACGGGAAATTTTTTTATTATTGATTTTTTGGAAAAGTTTTTATTGGGGTTAGTTTGTGCATCAATCAAAATGAAAATCAAGGTATTCACATCAACTTTATCATTCATAATTTGGTTGGAAACTTGAAAATTCTAAGTCGCCAAAAATGAAAAATTGCGGTAGTTCGAAAAGTATTCATGACTTCTTCAAGATTTGTTGTACGCAAATAAAATTAAGTATAATTAACAAGCTGGACGCCTTAAAAAAGTATTTTACAACAATTACAAGCAAAAATCACGTTTATTTGAAATTTTACTTTATTTTGTCATAATATTAAGATTTTCTTACAAAGTAGTGAAAATTAAATGTTGTCTCATTCTTTGATCTGTGTTCATTAAAAAACATACCAATAACATAAAAATATTATTTCAGATAAGTTGTATTTTCAGGAAATATTCAAAATTCGCGTTAAAAAACACCTCTTTGTTACATTACACTTTAATAAATAAAAATAATGTGTTTCCGTTTATTTTTGATGTAATTTAAAAGATAAAAGTGTAAGTGTGACCTTTTTCGAGCAAAAATGTTGTCTATAGTAGATTAATTGCTTATTTTTGATCTTATTAAAACATGCAAATTTTAAGCCCAATAAATGAAAAGTGGTGTTGCGTAATAACGGTAGCCATGAAATCTGCTGTTTGAAAAATTTTCCAATAAACGTCAACCAAGTATATCGGTTCGTTTGCTGCTATTTCTAACTTTTTAAAGTTAACGTTTTATGTTTCTGGTTAAAGATGCCAGTAAAATTGTCTCAGCAAGAAAAAATCGAGATAGTTTTGATTGTAGGAGACAATTATAAAACCTACAGAGATGCCGCTCAAATATTCAACAGAAGACATCCTGATAAGTTAATTACGTACGTAACGGTAGGAAGAATTATTTCTAAATTCAAAACAACCGGCTCTGTTCAAACCTTTTTAAGAAGCCACATGAGCATTGGATGACTAATAATCAGACAGAATTTGAAGTTGTACAGAGTGTTATTGAAACTCCAAAAATTTCAATTTCCAAATTACGCGCTAATTTGAACTTATCTGGTAGTTCTATTCAAAGAATATTAAAGAAAAATAAATTCAAACCCTATAAACCGAAATTTGTCCATACACTTAAAGACAGAGACGCAGACTCCCGTATGTATTTTTCATTTTGGCTGCAGGGACAAATTGAAGAGGATCGTTCGTTTACAAAATTTATATTATTCAGTGATGAGTCGACTTTTAGTTCAAATGGAGTTATTTCATCGCAAAATTGTAGATGGTGGGCAGACAACAATCCCCATTTTACAATTGAGACAAACGATCAGTATTCATTTAAAGTTCTGGTGCGGCATTTTTAATAATAGGATTATTGGCCCGTTTTTCTTCAGAGAAAATTTAACAGCTGAAAGATATCTACAATTTTTAAATAATGAGTTTTTTAATGTGTTGGAAAATTTTACTTTAGAAAAAAGGCAAAAGATTTACTTTCAACAAGACGGAACACCCTGTCATAGTACCTTGCCCGTAAGAAACTGGCTGGATAGATTATTTCCAAATAGGTGGATAGGGCGGTTTTCGGAAATACCATGGCCTGCGCGCTCACCGGATCTTACCCCGTGTGATTTTTTTTTATGGGGATTTTTGAAAAATAATGTTTATAAACACAGACCTTTTCGAGATATTCCGCACTTGGAAGACACTATTCGGCAGTGTGCAACTGAAATACCTCGAGAGTACCTCATAAACGTTCAAAGAGAATTATATGCAAGAACTATTTTATGCATAGAAAGGGGAGGTAGACACATTGAAATATAAAATTTACTCATGTTTGTCACTGTTTTATAATCTTTAATTTGCTTTCTTCTTTGTTGTTATTAAATAAAAAGTTATTTATTTATTTAAGACGAAAAGTGAAGTTTTAAAGAACGAACAAGTTGTTTACAATCGTGGCAATTAGCCGAGGCTGTAATTACTTATTTCCTGAAAATACATCTTATCTGAAATAATATTTTTATGTTATTGGTATGTTTTTTTATGAACACAGATCAAAGAATGAGACAACATTTTATTTTCACTACCTTGTAAGAAAATCTTAATATTATGACAAAATAAAGTAAAATTTCAAATAAACGTGATTTTTGCTTGTAATTGTTGTAAAATACTTTTTTAAGGCGTCCAGCTTGTTAATTATACTTAATTTTATTTGCGTACAACAAATCTTGAAGAAGACATGAATACTTTTCGAACTACCGCAATTTTTCATTTTTGGCGACTTAGATTTTTCAAGTTTCCAACCAAATTATGAATGATGAAGTTGATTTGAATACCTTGATTTTCATTTTGATTGATGCACAAACTAACCCCAATAAAAACTTTTCCAAAAAATCAATAATAAAAAAATTTCCCGTTTGTTACGAACTTTATGAATGTCACTGTATATACAGGATGTCTCACAAAAGTGTCTAACTTTCAGAAGTAGTAGAGGGCATGTAATTAAACAACTTTTACTAATAAAGTTGTGCCCGGAAATGGGGAATGAAACGAAATAAAGACTAGAAGGACTAGAATACTAGAAATAATTTAGATGTAAAAAAAATTCTTCTATTCTTATTTCAGGTAGCTATACAATTATAATTTATTTAAATTTATTAAGAAAATTTGAAAAATTATAACAAATGTTCAAAATTAAGGCTACCATTTTGGATGCATAAGTTATAATGATGTATGATTGAATGACGAATTATTCGAAATATCTGAGGTCGATCACGAGGCAAAATCAAAAGCAAGAATAATTCCAGCCACTAATTCCGCTTCTGTGTTGACTTAGACGTTCGATTTAATATGATCCCAAACAGAGCTGAGTAATTACTTGTCCTTTAAATATACATAATTACAATTACAAAGTACTTTTTCAAAAGAGGAATTAATTACAATTACAAATTACTTTTTCAAAAAAGGAACTAATTACAATTACAAAGTACAAGTCTTAAAAAATGGAATTGGCAATTACTTTTATAATTACTTTGTAATTACTTTTATGATAAATCATAGTGACATAATTGACAAACACCTATATTCTGCGTTTAAAATGTTTAAATAATGAAAAGTGTTCAAGTAATCCAAATATATCAAAAAATAAATTTTAATTATTATTGAAAACCATGTAAAAAAAACCTAGACTCTTAGTTCATTTGAATACAATATATTATAATAATAGAAATAAACGATAGCAAGTAGTTATTTCACGCAAAAAAAGTGCTTTATTTATGTACCATTGCGAGATCAATAATTGGTACGGTTGCTTTGTAAAGTAGTCTGAATTTTCAAAATTTTAGCATATTGAAATGTTCTTAAATGCTAGAGTTAAAACAACATATGAAAAAAGTTATTATTTTATGGAATCATCATTCCGTTCCAAGTTCCAACACATCAGCAATCCTAGGCTCATTCATTCTACCAATGTTCTTGTGGAAAATCTGCCGTACCAAATATTTATCTCGCAATAGTACTACATCACATCGTACATATATTATTTCCTCAGTTCATAATGTTTATACTAATATAAAATACATTTTAATATTAAAAATATAAGTACCTACTTACAATTATTATCTTGAAATAGAAATACACAATTTCACGACCTCAGTAAGGAAAGGGACTGTTCACGGCGCAACGCTTTCTTCAAATAATGATGAATTGAAACAAATACCTAGGATGCGTTTTCTCGAGACCGGGGGTTTACGCAAGTTCATGCAGGAATTATCTTGATTTTAGACCAGCGATGGGCACGAGTTCGCTGAAAGCTCGACCCTCACCCTCAATCATTTGCGACGATCCCGATGTTTCAGACAAACAAGTACCGGCATGTAACTGACTCAGTCGTATCGACGAAATCAAAAACAGAGAACGCCGAGCGAGTTAGTTCATGTTGGTTTATTAGCGTTTAACAGTGTCGTACAAGTTCGCCTTTTTTAAACAATATAATAATTTTCGGCTTAATTCGATATGAACAGCATCAAAACGATTAGGCCGTCTACAATTTCATATTTTATGGAACGAAGCCGACTCCGCCGACTATCCCGCCGATACTCTAGTCAGCTATTGCTTAGCGTAGTAAGGTATCATTTCCCCCTCTCGTGCCCATCGCAGTTTTAGACCATGCGTATATTGTAAACACGTATTTAAAAGTAATTGTAATTAGAAAAAATAATTGTAATTGAAAAAGTAATTGTACTTATAAATGTAATTGTAATTGAAAAAGTAATTGTACTTATAAGAAGTAATTGTAATTAGATAATTTAAATAATGCAATTACAAATTACAATTCCTTCATCGATTTTGCTGCAATTACAATTACAAATTACTTTAAGAAAAAAAAAGTACTTAAGTACAATTACAAATTAGATTTCAAAAAAGTAATTGTAATTGCTAATTACTTTTTTTACCAGGAATTACCCAGCTCTGATCCCAAATGTAAAACTGAATTGGAGTCATATCTGGCGATCGTGTGGGCCAAGGAAAAGGACTACATCTCCCAAACCAGCGATTGTCCTTTTCCTTTGACTGTACTACTCCGAGTTATGATTCGTGTCTGTGAAGCTGGCGCATCATTTCATGGAAACTCATTAAGTATAGTGAGTTCTGGCTTTATTTTTAATAGTTCTATAGTTCCTGATAGATAAAATCGATAGTTCTACTCATTAAAGCGAAAAAAAGCCAAAGTGCAAACTGAGACGCCAGGTACACAGCAGCATCTCACTTATAAGAAATTAAAAGATCTATAGTTCTACATGGGTTATAGAGAGTTCTAGGGAAAAACATTGCTATTTCTTAATTTATCTGGAAAAAGTCCGGCGCCCGTCCAAACGTGCGACGTGGGGGGGAGAAAAATTATTTTCTTCTGGAAAAAATCCGGCGCCCGTCCAAACGTGCGACGGGAGGGGGGAGAAAAATAAAAAACTCTAATAACACAAAATGCATATTTACGGGAATACAGATGAGATGCTTTCGAATATTCGACAGTTCTGTGAGCTCTATAGTTCGGACCGTATCCAACGACTTTCTGCATAGTTCCAGCCATAAGCCTCATTAGATCATTTTTTGGGGCAATTTTAAACCCCGGGAAGGTAATCGACCGATGTGAAGTTTCCAGCAATAAAAATCGTAAACTTTATCACCGGACGACATAAACGTAAATCGCACGTGGGCATTATTTCATAAATTCCAGCATTTATTCCTTAATACTAACACAGAAGTAGAGCCTCTTTTACCCAAAATTAATTAAAATAAATAGAGAATTTATTTAGTTCGCCAATAAACTTAGTATAAAGTAACAGCGCTCTGACAATAAAAAGGTTTTTTGCTGGGTATTTTATATGAAAATTTTTGCAAAATTTCTTCAAGACATTAATTCTCAAAGGTTTTTACACAACATATAAAAAATTGCGATGTAACCCCTGCTAGTTTATTTTAAAAAAAATCTCAAACTTCCGCGTGCGTATACTTCACAGCGTTCTGTCAATAAAAGTTTATTGCTGGATAGTTGGCATGAAAATTTTTTGAAATTTTCTTCAGGACCTTAATTCCCAAAGGTTTTTACGCAACATATAAAAAAATTGCGATGTAACCTTTCCTAGTTTATTTAAAAAAAAATCCCAAACTTCCGCGTGCGTATATTTCACAGCGTTCTGTCAATACAATCGCAAGTGATTGTATCATGCCTTTCGCAGAAAAATTAATCGAGTTGGTGAAAAAATATCGAATTTTATACGATTTATCACATGAGGACTACAAAAACGTAAGGAAGAAGGACAAAGTGTGGTTATAAATTGGTATAGAATTAAAAGAAAACCGACTTGCAATAAAATTTATAAAAAATCATAAATCTAAAATTTTCTTCCGCTTCTAAGGCAAGAAACAGAAGTGCCTCCTCTTCGTCGGATGAAGAATACATCGCTGTTAGCACGACAGCGATGCTTTGATGTGGTTAGACAAGCGAATTTGTTTGTCGCATTAATGCGAAAATTACGCGAAATTTTCGTTGTCCCCACCGCTGCGAATATTTCGCGTTGGTTGTGGGGAGCCTTAAGACGGGCGTTAAGCTTTGGTCACACTGGCTCCGGATTCGGCAGAACTTTTGTTCGGCCGTGTACGGCAGAATAATGTTCGGCAGAACAATACGGTCATACTTCATTATTGTATTCCCGAAGAACTCTGCTTTCCTGACGTATCCCTGTTTTGGTAACTTTATATTAAGTGTGCCAATAAGGCTGGCTGTCTGTCAAATACTACTATAATTAGTTTATCGTAATCCATTATTTTAGTGTATATTACGATATATTTTCGTAGGAATCAAACATTTTATTAGGGGGTTTGGAGTGATTCTGCCGAATATGTCCGAAAAAAACAAATTTGTTTGATTTTATTGGGTGGTCTGACGTGTTAGGCAGTATACGCCAGTCCATTACGATCCTACTGTGACCGTACACATTTGTTAACATGAAGTGTTTTTAAACCGATTTCTGATATATACGGCAGAATTTCAAATTCTGATCACGGAGTCAGTGTGACCGCCTATTTACACGCTCAGTCTGGCATCAGTTCAGTCCATGACTGTGGTCAGAATGACGTCAAACTGATCACATAATGTGTAGACTGACGGATTGATAAACCGGAATATTATCCATTCACGATCTTTTTAGACTCAGAGTAGGCCATGTTAGGGTGACATTTTTGTTGGTACCTCCAAGTGAATATGAATATGTTCCATTTTAATTTGATGGTTATATTTTTGAAAACAGACGCCGAAAAACATTGATGATTTTTAGCATTTTGACTTAGTATTAAAAAGTCACAAGTAATTATTTGTTTTTATTTTACTTTCTTCATGGAATCGTAGAGTATAAGAAGCAATAGTCGATGGGACTGACATTAAAGTGTCAGAAGTTTACATTTGTCACATTTTGAGTTCTATCAAAATTCATGTACCTAACTTAACGAAAAAAAAGCATGGCCCTCTAGAGTCTAAAAAGACCGTGAATAGATTATAACAAATAATTTTTAAATATTTTGATAATTTTCAAAATAAACAGATTGAAGTTGATTGAACTGACGTCAGACTGAGCGTGTAACATCCGTCTACCACATCCTCCTTATTCCCCCGACCTCGTCCCATGCGATTATCATGTCTTTGGTCCATTTAAAGAGGCATAAGGGTGCCATACAGTGAAAGCAGGTTGCCTGCTTTCCGGTAATCAGCGCCGATAGGTTCCAGTTTTTCGCACATACGGATACAGAGTGAAAGCCGATAAAAACAGATATCTATTGAGAAAAATCAGGAAAATGACCTACTTTCATTGTGTTATAACTTACTTAAAAAACATGCCTTCATCGGCGCCGACTGCCAGAAAGCAGGCAACCTGCTCTCTCTGTGTAGGCGCCCTTAGGTGGGAAGAAATTTCAGAGTAATAATGAAGTGATTCAGGCGGTGCATGAGTAGCTGTGTACACGACCAAAGGAATTTTTCCCTTCGGGGATTCAAGCACTTCCAAAACGGTAGAGAAGATGCAAAGAACGTAATGGGGACTACGTCGAAAAATGACATCCATACTTGTTTTTGACATTGCTTTAATAAATTTTGTTTAGCAACATTTTTAAGGTTTTCATTTGACTTTACCTCGCATTTTCTGTTGATTGAAAATAATTTATCCGTTACTCAAAATATATCATGGATAATTACAAAGAAGGCAGGATTTTTATTTCAGAAACCTTTTACAGTGGTATTGGGGTTTGGACAGTAAACACACGAGATTTATTTTCCATGAAATTCTAAACATCCAAATCTTTGATCCCCTATCGGTTAAGTTTCATTCACAACCTAATAAATTTAGTAAATTTAGACGTAAAATTGTAATTATAATTGCAGAGAAACCCCAACGTTCACAATTAAAATTAAAGTATTAGGTTGTTCGGAAAAAAACATTTATATACATGAGTATATAAATTTTGATTAAACTATATAATATATATATAATATATAATATATGATATATAATATATAATATATAATACAATGTGTTTCATTTCTCATCTACACACCCCTGTAGTTTTTATATTTATTAACGGATCGATTTTAAATTTTCGCCAGATGAACATCCTCTTAAAACACACATTTTTCAAATTTGAAACCTTTTGTATTGCAAGCCATGACCTACTGCGATTTAATAGAAAGTTGGAAAAATTAAGAAAACATAGTAGGCCTTGTTTGATCAAAAAAAGTTATTAGAAAAAGTTGTTTAGAATTACGAAATAACCCCAATTACCAAATTTGGTTGAAAAATTTTAATTTTTAATTACACACCCCACAAAAATTATCGCACCACCCTAAAAAATCGGTGTTTTTCCAAAATGAATATGCATGAAGGCAACATACTTGATCTATATTATGTAGAAATAGATTTTATTTACTTATCTGCAAGCACGAACATCGATAAGATTTTTTTGGCAACTTTTCTTTTAATGCAAGAAAAAGGTGCTTATACCCATTTGTTTCAGTTTATTTTTAATCGCGTTTGTTATTGGATGTTTCACTTGTTCAATATAAATTTCACATAATGAATGTTCCTCAACGTGTTAGCTACCATCTGACCCACGAGGAAGCTGTCCGCGCATTTGCTTTGCTACAGGATGGTTGTAGCGTTATGTAGTGAGATTCCTCGGTGTTAACCATTCTACCATTGTTAGGCTGGCACAAAAACACTAAGAAACTGGCAGTGTTAACAGAAGGCTAGGACAAGGCCGTGGAAGGGTGACATCGGTCCGAGATGATCACTTTCTGCGTCTAACAGCGCGCCGCACTAGGCATTGCACTGCTCGATTTCTTCAAAGGGAGATGTTAGCTGACAGAGATGTGGAAATTTCGCTGCAAACGGTAAGAAACCGTCTTCGTGAAGACAATATTCGGGCTCGTGTCCCTACAAGAGCACCACTACTCACCAGACGACATCGGATAGCTCGTTTATCTTTTGCTAGGGAACATTTTAATTGAGATATTGGAGATTGGCAGAATGTGATGTTCTCTGACGAATCAAGATTCTGTCTTTATGCAAATGACAGACGCATGCCGGTGTATAGAAGACCTGGGGAACGATATCTTCAATGTAACTCTGTTCCCAAAGTGAATTTTGGTGGAGGTTCTGTAATGGTTTGGGGTGCAGTCTCTTTGGAAGGTCGTACAGAATTAGTGCCTTTGCATGGGGCTCGTATGACGGCTGTGCTTTACATTACTGACATTCTAGAGCCACATGTTATACCGTACGGCCCATTTATTGGTCCAGATTTTGTGTATATGCACGATAACGCTCGACCGCACATAGCTCGGGTAGTTCAAGAATACCTTAGAGAAACTGAAACACCTGTTATGGAGTGGCCAGCTCGAAGCCCTGATTTGAATTCAATAGAGCATGTATGGACCACCCTTCAACAGCGTGTTTTAGGGCGCAGAATGATTTTTAGAACTCTCCAACAGTTGGAAGCAGTTCTTGTGGAAGAATGGCATAACATACCACAACAATACATTGTAAACCTTTACGAAAGCATGCCGCGTAGAATGGAAGCTGTCATTCAAGCCTGGGGTGGAACAACCCGTTGTTAGTTTAGTTACAGTGCATAATCAATTTATTACATTGTTTTAAATCCGTTCAAGAATGTCAAATCGTTATTCTTTTTTTTATTAAACTTGCTCTTTCAGATTATCTTACACCCTTTTATCACTACATAACACAACATAACGCTACGTAGCTATGTTTGCCACAATTCTAGGTGGTGCGATAATTTTTGTGGGGAGTGTATTAAAAAAATAGAATTTCAATTTAATCCATAGTTTTACGAAACGCTAAAACTAACTGACTAAAGTTTTACAAAACGCTAAAACTAACTTACTGAAACACACAGAATGAAAAAAACAACTTAATCTAATGTTCTACCAGGCCCCCATCACGCAGTATGCATTTTTCAATACGTTTTCTATTATTCTTTACAACTTTGTTTAGTTCCTGGGGTGTTATTTCAAGACAAGCTTGACGAATCCTGTTGCGTAGGTCTTCTGCATTATTATTTTGATTTTTGTAGACTTTCTATTTAAGTATTCCCCACAAATAAAAATCCAGAGGTGTTAAGTCAGGAGATCTGGGACACCAAAACATGAAAGGACTGTTTTTGCCTATCCATCGTAAAGGAAATTTTTCATTTACCATTCTCTAACTATTCTTAATGCTAGAATAGTTCGCGAATGGTTAAATGAAAATTTTTAAACAGAAAGAGTACAAAAATCAAAATAATAATGCAGAAGACTTACGCAACAGGGTTCGTCAAGCTTGTCTTGAACATCACAGGAACTAAACAATGTTGTAAAGAATAATAGGAAACATATCGAAAAATGCATACTGCACGATGGGGGCCTGGTAAAATATTAGATTAAGCTGTTTTTTTCATTCTGTGTGTTTTAGTCGGTTAGTTTTAGCGTTTTGTAAAACTGTAGAATAAATTGAAATTCTATTTTTTTAATAATTAAAAATTAAAATTTTTCAACCAAATTTGGTAATTGGGGTTATTTCGTAATTCTAAACAACTTTTTCTAATAACTTTTTTTGATCAAACAAGGCCTACTATGTTTTCTTAATTTTTTCGACTTTCTATTAAATCGCAGTAGGTCATGGCTTGCAATACAAAAGGTTTCAAATTTGAAAAATGTGTGTTTTCAGAGGATGTTCATCTGGCGAAAATTTAAAATCGATCCGTTAATAAATATAAAAACTACAGGGATGTGTAGATGAGAAATGAAACACATTGTATATAATATATAATATATATCTTATTTACGTCAAGGTATTAAACTTATAAGTTAGGAGATTGAAACAAATTAACTTACATGTGAAGTTCTATTTAAAAAAATAATTTTTAAACAAAAATTCTAATGTTATGGTGCCCATAAATGGCAAGAAATAATTGAATCACCAATATAAAAGAGAAGCTCTTATTTGTGGAATGAAGCACTTGTAAACTTTTGCAGGAGGAAGGGGAAGAAAAACTTAAAAGTCGTTGGGAAGTAATACAAGAGTCTTTACTGCAACCAATTACTACAAGCAGAAAACTCGAAGCAGTAATAAACAGCTATAACACACGTTTACCAAAATTTCTAGCTCTGCATTATTTTTTTGAAGAAGTATTTTTCTTCAGAGTTATTTTTGAAAAAATTAATTAATTATGATCCATCTAGGTTTTAGAAGAGGAAGAAACTGAAGCATTTTTTAAGACTCTTCTCCCTGGAATCATCCAACTTGCCTTACAATTACCGGACATATTACCTGGAAATTTGCCACTTCTGAAAAAGGAAACTGCAACATCTATAAGTTTAAGTCAGTTTCAGATAGCTAGTTTATTGTCAAATGCTTTTTTGTGTACTTTTCCTTGGAGGAAAGATGTATCTGCTTCTTACCCCGGAGTAAATTTTGTACGGTAAACAGATTTAGCATCTATATTTTGCGATGTAGATTTTGATGAGAGGTATTGCAGATTATTTGCTGCACATTTAAGGCCGAAACGACAGAATTGCGTTGCAGAAAAGTTAAAGTGCGTTTTTCATTATTTTCGAAAGGTTCTGTCCAAAGGTATTAATTAAATTCAGATTACCTAATCAGTTTTACCTTTTCTTTTTCTTCAGCACCAGTAGGTGTTGTCACATTTGAAAGAAAGTTTCTTCACAAAAACCAAGTACCTAGGTGGGATAGGCTAGAAAATAATTTGGGTAATGTCAGAGTTCATGTAGCCAGTTCAGGCACAATCGAAGACAGCGGCTATTGGGCTTTACAAGTTGATTTTGCAAACAAGTAAGTAAGTTTATCAACAAATAAGGAATATTTATTTGTGTGTTATTATCAATAGATTTGTTGGAGGTGGTGTATTAGGTTACGGTTGTGTACAGGAAGAGATAAGATACATCATATGCCCTGAGTTAATCATTAGTCGTTTGTTTACCGAAGAGTTAGGTGCTTATGAAGCGCTTGTTATTATGGGTAAGTGCAAATAGTGGAGTAATATGTATTTGTAAAAATGAAAATGTCATATGTATGTAGGCGTAGAAAGGTACAGCGATTATTCCGGTTACAGTGATGGATTTGTGTGGAATGGTGATTATAAAGATGATGCACCATATGATAAATATGGGAGAAAAAGAACAAGCGTTGTAGCCATTGATGCAATGAAATTTAATAAACCAGTAGAACAATTTTATACATCATCGCTTCTTCGAGAACTCAATAAGGTAAAGAGATAAAATGTAACTACAAAGTAAGTTCCATCAGAAAAATTTTAAATTTTTATAACACCTGTTATAATAACGAGTGGTGGTCAATTGAAAAGTTCATCAATTTTATTACTCCTATGATTTTTTGATGAGAGACGGGAAGAGCGAAAAAGGGATGACTTCCTAAATTGATTGACGTTTAACGGAAGACAGTTGTAATTCTTTTGCTTATCACCTTAATATGACTTCTTTAGCGGTTTCGTTTTGTGCATTTGTGTGCTTAATTTCGTATTAATGTATGAGGTAAAAACAAGATGCGAATATTCTGACTACTAACTAGTGCAGCAAACGAAAACGCTAAACGTCAAATGACAATTTTATTCAGGACCTTTATGACCTTGTGAACCACTGCTATGAAAAATGCAAAGGGTACTTGATGAACTTTTCAATTGAACACCTGATACTTATCTCACAGTATAAGTAAATAATACTCAGTAGGATCCGTCAACGTTAACGTTACGGCTTTAAAGACGGTCGTATGAAATAACGAATTTTCAAAATATATATATTTCGCAAAATGTTTTGGTTTCGTAGTAGTTTACGACCGTCTGTCAGGTCTATCTATTGTTAAATGTCATTATGATCAATTACGAATGCAAATGTCAGTTTAATTAATGAATATTTGACACTTTAAAAAAAAATCGGCTCCTAGGTGATGTAAGTGATTGTAGACGTACGTTAACCTCATCCGTCTTTTAATTTAGCGGACGTATTACGTCTTTCAATTTTACGTACGACATATTGTACATATGTTGCTAAGCAATCCAAGCGTTAACGTATACGTCTTTCGAGAAAACGTTATGCAATAATTCTCTATTAACTGTTCCACGTTACGTGAATGACCCTGTATATCCGTTTCCAGTTTTTTGGGTAATTGGTACCAGTAACTAGTAAATTGCCCTGGGGTCCGATTCTCGAACCGTGCGAAAAGATTCGTATGTGAAAATGACGCAATTTTTGAACGATTTGTATAAATAGTTTTGTACGAGAGTCTACGACATTTTGACGTTATTTTCACATACGAATCTTGTCGCACGATTCGAGAATCGGGCGCCGCGCCGGGCTGGATAAGAGACTCGTGCATTTATTTTACAAAGTTGACAAAAATAAATATTTACAATTTTGTTGCTCAATCCGATGTCAAATAAGATTTTATTTTTTAATAATGTTTATGCTGTTTCAGGCATATGTAGGGTTTCACTCAAAACTTGATACCAAACTTTCACCAGTTGCGACCGGAAACTGGGGTTGTGGTGCATATAGAGGAGATCCTAGACTAAAATTCGTCCTTCAGTTAATGGCTTGCAGTGCTGCGAATAGGAATATGATGTATTACACTTTTGGAGATGCAGAACTACAAGATGAAATATACAAAATATATAATTTTCTTGCTGCAAACAAAATAACTGTCTGTAAGTATAATGAGCGAATTCTGTAAATACTGAATAAAATACGGTTTCCTCGTCAGAGTAGGCGAATTAAGGCTATCACACATACGAGCGCCGCTGAGCGATCTAAAGCGACCCAAAGTACGGAGGAGCTCTCCATTAGATATGAGTTACTTGGTCGCGCAGCTCCGCTCCGCCGCGCGTCGCTTAAAGCTATGCGTTCACTTGTCCGCATCGTACGCATCGCACGAATCGGATTTTATCCTGCCGTTCGCTGCGTGCGATGCGTCCGATGCGGATAAGTGAACGGCTAGCTTAAGTATACGCACTCTCATAAGAATACAGCAAAAGATATTTTGAGAGCCGCGCGGCGCCGCACTTAGTCTGCTTCAGCCTTTAGTTATGTTCATTTTTAATTTCATGGTTATGATTTTAGTACACTGACGGAGACATTGTTGCCAGCGTATAGTCGGTCGTATTTACCGGGTGTCCCTGTGACAATGATACATAGAGATTTAACATAGGAAAACAGAAATTGCTTTATGTTATCTGCTTGAGTAAATTTTTATGAAATTGCAGGTTATAGCCGCAAAGATTATGGCATTTCGCAAAGATTATGGCATTTAAAGTATTTTGATACTAAATTTATGCTATTTTAGTTGTTAATTATTTAGAAATTAAGAAAAAAATTAATAATTTTTTTCTGTACAAGCTTAATAGCTACATATTTTTAACAGAGATTATAAACGGTTCTCGTGGTTTAAATTATTTGCTCGTGTTTCGCAACTGTAGGGTCACGTGATCAAATCCGAGTGAAAACACGTTTTTTTTATATTTCTTTAGATTTTAAATCATTTTCTTAAATGTTAATTTATATTCTCTCAGACTTTCATAACACTGCTCTCAAGCTACTTTAGTTACACACAGCAGGAATTTGAATATCTTGAAACATTTCCATCAAAGTTGCATGAATTTGATGATAACTAGGTACCTACTTCCTTGAAAGTGCAGACGAATAACTAAAATTATATTTTCTAAACTGAGACTTTCTATTAGATTTACCAGGCAAAACGAAAAGATACCTAATAAATAAGAATAATAATAAATGATGAATTTGACCTCGTAAGCTGACCTCGTGTTATTTGAATATCAAAATGCAACTGAATAAAGAATTTAAAGAAACTAAAACAAATAAAACAAGGCTGATAGAATATTCCAAAATTTTAAAGAAAGAACTAAAAGTCTGAAAAAAGTGTCAAAAAGAAAAATTGTGTTGGGCTGGGTTTGATCTCGTAACCCTACGGTTAGGAAATTCGAACTTATGAGCCGATTCTACTCATATCTGTAGCAACCGTAAGATCTGTAAGCCTGTAAAGTCAATTATTAAGAAATGGAATTTTGAACTTCTCAGTATGATACGATTTCTTGTAAGTCTCTAAGATAATACCACAGAGACTTATGAATAATCATAGAGACCTGGGAGAAATCATATCTTCCATTTTCCATAGAACTTCAAAATTCCCTATTTTAATAATTAATTTTTAACCGTTAAAACCGCATTCTACCAACAGGGGAAATTGGATAGTGAGAACATGCAGTATGCCATAACTGCTACAGTTGTTTATAAAATGGTAATTTGTTTAATTTGATTTTCGTTCTTATTAAACGTTACTTCTAAAGTTGAAGTTTCAGTTGTCCACTTTCTAGTACCTATAAGGATCTAGAAATGTCCACTTTCTATAATATAAAAACTTTTGTACAACAGTTACATGTTTTTAGGTGTTTTTTACGTTGGTTTTGAGTGACTAAAATCAAATTTCAATCACTAAAATTAAATTTTAGTCACTTAGAGTGCAAAATCAACAACTATCCATGACGACCGACCATGACTGCTTGACGTTTTAAGTAATGTCACTTCAAAAATATCTTTTCAAGATTCTTTGTTAAAAAATGCAACTGTTGGACAAAACGTCGTATATCACTCGTCGAATTGTTTCACTCCTGCTTCGCACTCGTGAGCCAAAATTCTCACTCATGTATAATTTTGCATTTCTCTCACTTATAATATAATCTACTATTATATGAATAGCTATTTTATTTTTAGAAAGACTCATTCATTAGTGAACGTTTTTGCGTCTTTGCAAATTTTGACATTGGTATAGTTTAGTAAAAAAATAGAAAAATCCAAATGCTTTTTCTAATTTGTCACCAAAATTGTAACACGTATCAAAAGTTGCAAAGATTCACTAACAAATGCCTCTATATGAAAAAAAGTATTTTTGCGTGTGGTAGGTATTTGTTTTTCTATACAGCCTATTATAGTGTACCTGTTTTCAATAAGAAACGCTGCAACCTCTTAGATTTTTCTATTTTGTGATTAAGAACCATATTACACTTGTTAAATTTCATAATAATTTTCTTGTAAAGTGAGAGAGATAGGCTACCACATGCTGATTGGTTGACTTGGTACTTCTCACTCACTTAGTAACAAATTTTATACAAATATCATAGTGTAATACGGCTCTAAATCGTAAGAAATATCAAAAATTACAAAGATTAAAAAAAGTTTCCTAATGAATGCTTCATTCTAAAAATTGACTAATTAATGTTACCTTCCTTAATCTCTAGAGAGTTATTGCAATATCTGTTCTATGGCAACCTTGTTTCTCACACTAGCGACCCAATGTAAATTAGGATTGATTCGGCCTTTACTTAATGAAAATTCATTATCACACTTAATGAAAACACTAAAATGGCGAATTTTCACAAATTTTATTAGTTTAAAACATTTATTTCGTAATTGAACATTTGTAAATATGTAATTTAGATAACTTGTTGATTGTTTTGTACATTTTCTTCTTTTTTCGTCTAATTAAGTTTTAGATTTTTCAAATCCCTAGTTTTACACGGAAAAATATTTTACACAAACCACCGCTGTTAAAAATAAGTCCGTGTCACTGTATAATGAACCCTTCAAATATTTTTAGATTTGCCAACTCAGTTTCTTAGTATAGGATAATTGTGGCAGTAGGTATAAATTATCCTTCAGTAAGTAAATTAACGCAGATTCAATACACATCTGACGAAGACACTGTGTGTCGAAACAATTGTCATGTTTTAAACTAATAAAATTTGTGAAAATTAGCTATTTTAGTGTTTTCATTAAGTACAATGTAAATTACTCAAAATCATCTGAAAATGTGACTTACCTTAGTATTGATCATCGTACCAAATATCATCCAAATTAATTCAAGCGTTCTTTTGCTATAAGAAAAATTAACTTTTTATAAGAAAATATTATTCCACTGTCTTTCCTATACCAAAAAGGTATATGCTTGATAGCGCTAAAGTTAACCATTTTCGAGATATTTGCTATTTTATCTTTGAATGCAACGTGGTTTTTACGATAGTATACGCGTTTTTCTTAAAAGAAAAATGAAAATAAATCTACATTCTTCGCTGTGATTTATAATGACGTTATATTGTTTACGAAATACTTGAACACACTTTTTATGACCAATACACATCTATTACTTCGCGAACAGAACGAAATCGAACAAAAACTATCGTAAAAACTATGTTCCATTCAAGATAAAATAGCAAATATCTCGAAAATGATTAACTTTAGCGCTATCAAACAGGTATATACCTTTTTGGTAAAGGAAAGGCAGTGGAATAATATTTTCTTATTAAAAGTCTCATAAACCTACTCACAAAAAAGTTAGAGCATATTAAAGAACAGAATAACATTGGAATAACAGCGTATGTAGCGCCCTCTATCCACTATATCAAAATTAATTGCATAATATTATTTCTCGTCCCAAGAAACACCCGTATCTAAATTTTTAAGATGATATGTCAAAAATTTGAAGAATTATTACGGAAAATTGAAATTAAAATTCTTACTTTAATAGTCTGTATCTTTTTCATTATCAACTTTTGGTATAAGTAAGTTCGGCTAAATCGTAATATTTTGACGTGAGGAATCTACCATTGCTCTGTGTCCCATTACTTTTGGTCCTGCCTGTATGTGTAGGTACTGAAAATTCAGTTGAAGCTGAGGTTTTTATTTCTGTATAGCTGCTACTTTTTGAAATGAGCATTTGTTTAAACTTCAGATTAATCTGATAAGGTTAGAGTGGCGTCAGCATTCACTTAAACTGTTTGCAGCAGGTCAATTGGCGCTTGAAGTCACATTGCTGAAACGCTGAATTCCGTTAGATATAAGCTTTATTTTGTAATAAGTGATCAATATCTTTTCTAATTAAGTGACCTATGGAAATAAAATCATATTTGATTAGTTCATTATTTCAAGTTACATTTTGACGGGAGCGAAAATAAGCTTCTAGAATAAATGGTTTTTGTCTAGGTTGAAGCACCATTTTTAAATTTACTTCTTAAGATGCTCTTTAAAATGTAACAATAAACTCTTATGAACAAAGATTTCTTTTGGCTGGGGTTTTCAGTCCTAGTTTAACTTTAAATTCCTGTTTATTCCCATGGTAGCAATTATAAAAACAGTTGTTCCTATGGAAATAAACAGGAGTTTAAAGTTAAACTAGGACTGAGAAACCCAGCCTTAATGAATTAAACTTACTGACAGTTATAAATAATTGAAATGACATTTGAAAAAATGAATTAATCAAATACATACAATTTTCTTTCCATAGGTCATTTGATTAGGAAATATATTGATGACTTGTTATTTTTTAACTTATAAATAAATAAGATTTTTTTAGGTCAGCTATGGAGATTGTTGTGCCGTTTCGTGGCAGCACAATTGAAACATCAAAATTTTTTCCCGTTTATCCAACAAGCATATTTTGATAGCAAAAAGCAACCGTCCGTTTTGCAGATGTTTAGCTCTAATAAAAGCAAAGAAACACAACTGTGTACGACTAGTCGGCCAGAAAAGCCAAGAAGTGTTTCGGAAAAAAATAGTTCAGTAAGAACGAGAAATGTGGACGCTCCATCAACATCAATGGAAACCGATTTTCCAGAAGAGCCGATGAATATCATCAGCCCAACTCAGTCAAGTGATTCGGATATTATAGAATCTAGTCAGCCTGAGGAGGAGTCCAAACATTTCAAATTTATAAAGCATTTATTTGAAGATAATAGTTCACAGGAAAAACATAACGATGTTATTAGCCTTATCAATGTCATAGACGGCATCGAAACACCATCAGAAAACGCACTACGTAAAAATAGAAAAGAATTTATCAGTATAGATGTGGATGCAAGTGATTTTGAAGATATTACACCCGAAGCTAATACAGCAAATGGTGCGCTTCAAAAGTCGACATCCGAAAATCCAAATAAACGAAAAATTACCGACTACTTTGTAAAAATAAGTAAATAAATAATTTTTACATAGCATAATTATTGATTATTATTTCAGTATATTTTATAACATAAAAACATGGTTTAGATTTAGCAAGGTTGCTAAAAATTTCTTAATATTTTAATTGTAAATACAATGTAAGGTTGAGGCATACCTTTGTGAATGGGCTTATACTGGCCTTATGGATCTTTTGTTTAAACTTATTTGCCTATATGGATCTTTTATTTAAACTTTTAAACAGTTGCTTTCCTAGAAATCCTAAGTTTTTGTCTTCGATGTGCTGGTACATTTCACTTGCATTTGTTCAGAGGTTTCGATATCTGATTCGCTCAATCTGTAGGTTTATTTCATTTTCGGTCAAACCCAAAAAAGATATAAGGAGGGATAGAGGTCGACTTTAAACTGAAGTTATACAGATCGTCAAATTTTTAGTCAGTTAAAACCAGGGACACAGAACGTAATTGAAACCGTTCCACTTAAAACGCAAAAAACTCGGAATTTACATTACGTCTTGTATAGTTGGTCAAAATTAAATTAGACATGCCGCTTTGGACTACTATGACATCAAGAATTATTTTGGTCAAGGAGTTAGGTTCGTGCATTGTATCAATCATTTTTTTATTGTCAAAATTTGTCAAGCAGTTTACTTGCTGTTATTTCTTTAGTTTCTTGGTTTTACTTGCCTTTAATGGTTTCTTGAGTTTATTGGTTTTGCAATTTGTATTTTTAAAATTTTGCGTTATGGTTTTCACCACAGAACAAAAGATTGAGGCCCAGTTTCATAAAACGTAGTTAACCACTCAATCAAGTTAATTGTGTGATAATTATTAAATTAAAGTGAGATAAACACTAACACAAATATTTGAGGCAGAAAAATTTTTCCGACGCAATCGAGAATCGAACTCGAGTCTTTTGGATTCATGCCAAACGCTCTTAACCATTGAGCTATAGTGACATCGAGATCGAGAAACGTCTAATAGAAATTAGAACAAGTTGTTGAAATGATATTGCCTTTAAGCAGGACAAACTTTAATGAAATAATTAATTAAAGGGATATGTTAGTGTATTAATAATATTATTTTAGTATATAACGGTATTAGGCCGATATGCTTGATATAACGAACGAGGATAAGTTCTATGGCCGAGGCTATAAATTATCCGAGTTCGTTATATGCATATCAGCAGTATGTTTTACAGTTTTCGCAATACTAAATGATGAAATAAATCTTTATTTTTGCAAAAACATTCAAATAATAAACTTCGATAAGTAGGCATTTCCATTTTTCAATAATTTTTTCTTCAAAAATTTCTTGATTCATTAACATTTTTGTACTCAGAAAAATGGATGCTTTCAAATGACTTTTTCAAAAAAATAGGTTGTCATTAAAAAAAAATGTCGATGACGTCACGGCGCAAAAGTGGTAACTAACATAAAATTAAAATTGGTTGTAAAAGATGTCTTTTTTAAAAATAAAATCGACCTGTCCGAGCGTTCTTCGAAAAAGTCAACGCTAAGGGTGTTTTTCCGCTTGGTGCGTTACTTTATCATCACACTGTATATCCGTTGATACTGTTGAGTAAATCTGTGTACAATGTCGGCAATTTCATGGTAGGGAGTGTAGCCAACCGACCATCGTAAACAATGATGATTTTGTTCTAACCAATAAACTTGTTTTCTGTAATGTCTATTGAGATTTTTTAAATGGGTTGGAGGTTTAAATATGAAAGGTGCTGTACCTTATCCATCGAAGATTGCTAATTCTTTTACGACGAACATGTCCAGCTCAAAACCTTCCATATCGATAACCAATCTTGTATTAGCTTCCTTCTTATAAATTTCATGTTTTTTGTGCAAAACTGGATCAATTATTTCTGATAACTTGTCAATGCGTCTTCGAAATCGTGCTCGATCGCATGCGTATTGCATCCATTCGTTTTTTTCTTCTTCTTGCTCGTCACTTAAATTAAATTCTAATATTTCTGATGGTTCTGATGTAAATTTGACGTTTTTTTATTCATTTCACTCAAGGTTTTTATTCGTACGATACAAGACTGAAAAGTAAAGAGTCTTGTTGACAGTAAAGAACAAGAGAAAAGCGCTTATTTGCATTTTTTAAAATATGTTGACGTGATGTTGACATTACTAACAAATAACTTTTTGCGATTGAATGCAATAAAACTATTATTTAGAAAAATTTTATTTATTTGCATTTTTAACATAAGACATTTAGATTATTTCTCTAACAATATTTGTTGCGGGATTATATTCCACAACTTTATCGTGAATTATTAGACAGTATGCAGTCATTTCAGGTCTAAAATCAAATTCGCTTTCAAGTTCAAGTCTTATATCGATTGTTGAAGATTTTATCGATTTGTTTTGATTTGAACAATCGATGGCGTACATGGCATTAGTGTGAAATTCTTTTAGATTCATAATAGGCGCGCTGTTAATATGTCCGTAATATTATTTTGAAAATCTGCGTACATTAGATACGCAATTCCGAATTTATTTCTAGTCATTTCGAGATTTAAATTTTTATGTGGGTAGCTTTCGGCATTCAAATGCAATTTTATATTCCTAATATGAGCATGATCGAAATCGGCTCCGTCCTTATCATGCTTATCTTTTTTACCATCCTGAAAAGCCACGATAACATATCTAGGTTTCTCCAAGTTTGTTGATGTTCTTATCGGCCAAACATCGTTTTTGGTCTGACGCATACTCTTGCAGTTCCCATTGCCTAAATGGAATGTAAATTGATTACGATTGTTGTAGAACTTTTAACATTTGTAATTTCATTTCATCATTGAGAGTAATGTGAGGGACATGCCATTCGATTTTCTTTACGGTGATATTTGCAATTTTCGTGCCAGAACTTATATAGTAGTTGTTATCCGTTCTTGAACGAAGCAATATTATTTCCTGCTTGGAGTTTATGATAATTTTCTTATAGTCTTCCGCAAAACCCAGCAAAAATTTAAGTGGTATACATGCCGTAAATTTGTTGACTTGTAAAGTCGGATGTTCATTTTGCAAGGGTATCCATCCGGCCACCTGCAAAACCTTACTCTCTGTTTCGTTGTAGGACAAGTATGCCTTCAGAGTGCTCGTCATTCCAACATTTTGAACTCTGTCAATTTCTTTTCCATCTATTTCATAGCGCAATTCTTCAAAGAGAAATGCATACGCGTTATTCGTTAATTTGCAATCGCCCGTACCTTCGGGATTCTCTTGAAACGTGCCTTCAATGTAGAGATAACTTTCATGTGGATACGTATAGATGTCTTGATGATTTATTAAGATTCTCACTTCATCGTTGTTGTTGAAATTTTTATATGGGGGGAATACCAATGAAATTGCTTCTTGGTTATTGTTTCATCAAAGTTGAGACTGTCGAGGAGTTGTAACATTGTTGATCGTGATGTTTGTCTTCACTTTAAAACTCAAACTTTGTAGAAACTGTATGTTGCTGGGTGTTAACCTCTGGACAGACGACTGTCGAATGAAACGAGCAGAATCAATGCTCTCCTTATTATTACTATTATTATTCTCCTTGCTGCGATTGTTGTTATTGAAGCACAAACTCATTATGCTGCTTGCTTTCTTAATTCAAGACTGACACGAATTTGTTCACCACGGAAATTTATCAGAGATCCGTTCTGGTCTAACAACGTTAGGGTGATATTGTCGATTTTACGCACTGCAACTGGTAAATAGACGATATTAGGTATGTGGTGTAATGTTGATGCTATAACCGGGGTCGACGGACGGTGAAAACTCGAAAATCGTATGTGACAGCTTGTCATCGTAAAATGAATGCGTTGCAATGTTACATTCAACTCGTACCGCCGTGACTTTAATAATTTCAACGGGCATATCTGAATGATGCAGCTTATTAGCTTCCAACACTTTTGGTGAAAATCCTAGCATGCGTCCGATGGAGTCGGATTTTTCAAAATCAATTTCTAACGCACACTTAATTTCACATTTCAACGTATTGTTATTCGCGTGTAGAGACAAAGTATCTTTCTGCTCCTTTTCGTTGGATGTCGGATTGGAAACCGCTTTCTGTAGAAATTTTTCCAAATCTTCAATCTCATAAGAACCAGTTGGAATGTTTAAAACTTTGTCAGTATAATAATAGAATTTATTATTTTTTCCTTGTTCAACGTTGGGTATAGTGTTGTAGGTAAAAAGACTGAGCAGACCTATCTGATACTCATGATTAGGATCTAATTCAATCAGAGGATAATAACTTGCCGAAAGTAGGCTACTGTTGCTCACTAGAGTGAATGTTCGCGACATGATGCTGAATGAAAGTAAACAATAATACAGCACTCCACGTTTCTCCAGCTACAACTGTTTATTTACCCACAAGTTTACATTCTTTATATAAAAAATCCAAACATAAATGTCCACAATTTACAGCATTGAATTTCTGAAATCTATCGTGATTATATATTATGCGACTGCCTTCAAAGTATCGAATTAATTCTAGAGGTGGTCGAAGATTTCCGAAACTGTCAAAATACAAAACCGTTTGATTTCTTTTAACGTAGGCAACCCAGTGAGAACCGGGTCCGTTTTTAGAATCCAAATTTACTATGCCGCTTTCGAAACGATATGGTCGTCCTGGAGGTATTGCATCGCGCATAAAGACACCTCTGAAGTAACGTATATTTTTGTTTGCAAATTTCATCAGATCAGAACCTGTTAGTGCTCTTCGAGGCAGTTTGTTGATTAGTTTTTTTTCTGATATAGATATAATCCAAGACCTTTACGATACGGCTTCAGGTAGAGACCACTACCTCTTTTTCCCAAGGCGATCGCTTCCATTGTTTCATTGTGTCGTTTTGTTCCTTCCAATTTTCTCCTAGCCTCTTTAGCTTTGTTGACTGCGCTTGCAATAGATGCAGCACCACCAGCAAGAGATCCTGCAGCTCCGAGACCGGCAAACAATGGTATGAGAAACGGGATGATACCTCCAACTTTTGGAATGGGAATAACGCGAGGTTTTCGAATGTTTTTCTTACCGCCAGCTTCTTTCGTAGCAGTTTTTGCCGATGCTCTTGCAATTTTAATCGCTTCCTTCGGATCATCTAGATTTTTGAATTTGCTTACGTTCTGGTGAACTTTTTTAACAATTTCTCTCAAAGCTACTTTCTTTCTAGCTCGAGTTCCATTACGGTTACGATGACCCATTCCCAACTTGCGTTTAGCTTTAATTGCTGTGGTGACGAAATATATAAAATATGACAATAACAAATATCAAAATAAAAATGAATATAGAACAAGATATAAACAAGAAAAACCTGATGAGAACATTCATGTAACAAAGGCTGATGTTCATAAAAAACAGGTTTTTCAATAGAAAACAAAATTGTAAATGAAAATAAACAAATAAATTTAAAAATTGCATTTTAGATACATTAGATGAAGAATTTATAAATTATGAGTTACCATATACATATATATCGGTAAATAAATTCAATAAACATTTGTACGTTAATAGACACAGGAACAGAAATTTCGTTACTAGAAAAATAAATAGTTATAAAACATAATTTACAAACTATTATACCGATAAAGAAGATTAATTTACTAACAGCAACACGGAAAAAACTAGTCGTAGCCGATAAAATATTAATAACAAAAACAAAGCTTGATGAAGTGGAAGAAGATATAGAATTTGTACTAGCAACGGGTTTAAGAAATAAATGTATTTTAGGAATAAATGCATTAAAGAAACTCAACATGGGAATAAAAGTTGAGAAAAAGATAATAAAAATTCAAGGACAAGAAGTGCCATGGATTGAAGAAAAGATCATAAATATGATCAATATAGAAGATAAAATGAAAATAAAAGAAATTAATGATTTATGAATAAAATAAACATTAATTGTAAAGAAGAATATAAAGAAGATTTAATAAAAATATTATCTGAAAATTTTCAGATAGTAAATTAAAACCCTGTTGTTGCTAAAAAGTATGTACATAAATTAGAAGTAGATGATACAGAAAATCTTAATTGTAAAAACCATCCAATTCTATAAAGATATGAAGATCAAGTAAATAAAGAAATAACAAAAATGATAGAAGAAGGAATAATACAGAAATCAACGACTAATTATATAAACCCGGTAGTTGTAGTAAAGAAAGCAAATGGTTCAATAAGATTATGTCTAGATGCAAGACATTTGAATAAAATTACCAAAAGAAGAAGGGAAACTGCTGAAAACATAGATGCACTACTAAGTGTGGTAATTCTAATATTTTTACAAAAATGGATTTGAAAACATCTTTTTGGCTAATTCCACTCGATGAAAATTCTAGAAAATATACTGGATTTATGATCAATGGAAGAGTATACCATTATAAAGTAGTTCCATTTGGGTTGAGTTCTTCAAGTGCAGCATTAGTCAAGGCCATGAAAATCATTCTTGATAAATATCAGCGGCGGCTCGTACTTTATTTTACAGGAGGGCACATATTTAAAATGTTTCTTGTATATATCATTATTATCAAACAAATGCAGTGAAATCACTAAATTGTGAAAACAAAGTGTGTAAGATATTCTCCTCTTGATGGAATTCTATAAAATATTTAGTGAGGGTCCATCTTTTGCAGAGAAAACGACAAGAATAAAATTAAAATGAAGTCCAAACTGCGATAATTTATTAATATTCCACCAAAACATGTGAAATAATATGTACGGTGCGGTGCTTGCAAAAAAAAATCGCGTACACCTAATTTCTGTTGTATTTTAGTCGGTCATAATTTATAATCTGTCATAGGCATTTTCCTTTTTAAAATATCGGTTAAACTCCCTAGTTTTATCTACCGTTGTTTTTTTAGTATTTAACTTTGGGGTGGGTCTGCCATGTTTTTTTTATGTAGAGCTTGTCTTTACAATTCAGGGGCCTTTATAATAAAATGTACTTCACCGCACTCATTTTTGCAGCACTGTAACACAGTATACAGTGAATATTCGAGTAGGTACACGAAGTAAATTGTGCTCCTCTGTGGGCGTCGTCATGACAACCTGATAAACACACCGTCTAATTGTAACGTTGTAATTGTAACGGCAATGACGCGTTCTCGGGACACGTGGACTTATAGAAGTAAATATTGGTTAGAAACTGCGAAATAAGTATTGAGACTTAACAAGCTAATTTCTTACAGTTTGGTTTTATTATTTATTATTAAAAGAAATAAAATAGCGATAAACGAATAAATATATGAAAGCTTGATTAACTTGGGGGGCACGTGCTCCTGTGCCTCATTGAATCAGCCGCCACTGATAAATATGAACAATTTTGTCTACATTATGTAGACGATATCTTGATATTTTCTAAAACAGAAAAGAAACATTTAGAACATATAAAAATCATTATAAAAAATTTATGTCGAGAAGGATTTAAAATTAATATAGAAAAATGTCAATTTATGCAACAAATAGTACAATATTTAGGATATATAATGACAAAAAGAGGAATTGAAATAGATAAAGATAGATTAGAAATAATTAGAAATTATCCAAGGCCGAAAAATATAAAGAAATTAAGAGGATTTTAAATTATTATCACAAATTTATTCCAAATTTAGCAGGATTGAAATTCTATTAGAATTATTAAGAAAAGGTGTAAAATGGCAATGGACAAAAGAAAGAATAAATACTTTTGAAGAACTAAGGCATATATTATATAAAAATTTAAAATTAATTCATCCAGACTTTTCAAAAGAATTTTATTTAAGAACAGATGCGTCAGGAAGTGCAATAGCAGCAGAACTAATTCAAAAAGTTAATGAAGAAGAACAACCGATTTGTTTTGTTTCAAGAACTTTAAGGAAATATGAACAAAATTATACCATATCAGAAAAAGAAATGTTAGCCATAGTTTATAGTGTTCTAAAACTTAAATATTACTTATTGGGAAGAAAATTTATAATTGAAACTGATCATAATGCATTGGCAACACTATTGAAGACAAGATTTGCCAATAATAGAATTTATCGTTGGTCATTGATTTTACAAGAATATGATTTTGAAATAAGATTCATAAAAAGGAAAAACAACATAGTAGCGGATGTAATAAGTAGATGTTATAACAAAGTGAAATTAACTAATGAATTTGAAATTAACAATTATAACTTTGAAGAAACAACGGGAATTTATACAAAAGAAAACATTCAAGAATCACAAAAATCAGAAAAATTTAATAAAATAAGAGAAGAATTACAAAAACAAAATAACTATAAAGGCTATATCATAGAAGAAGGATTAATAAAGAAGAAAAGAAGCTGAAGAAATTATATTAAATTTACATGAGAAATATGGACATATTGGAATCAGAAAAACATGGATGATTTTTAGAGAGGTATTTTATTCAAAGAAAGATTTATCTAAGTGAAAGATATCATAAATAGATGTAAATTATGCCAATTAGGAAAATATAAGAATTATATATCAGAAAATATTAGAAAAAGCATTGCTGTAAAAAATTATTTGGATTTGGTAGCAATAGACTTTCTTGGAAATTTAATAGAAGGCAGTTATAAGTATAAAAATATCCTTGTAATGCAAGATGTTTTCACGAAATATGTAAAATTATATTCAACAAGATCATATAATACGGAAACATAGACAACATAGACAAAATAGTCAGATATATAGAAGAAGAAGGAAAACCAAGAAGAATATTAGTTGATAATGCAACGTATTTTAATAATCAAAGATTTATAAAAACAATGCAAGAAGAGCAAATTGAAATAAGTCATTGTAGCATAAGACATCCACAAGGAAACCCTTGAGAAAGATATATACAGGAGGTAGTAAAATATCCTAGAATACTAACTTATAAGAAAAACAAAAATTGGGCAACTTATGTGAAAAATGTAGAAAATTTTATAAATTTTACTCCAAGTAACATAACTGGATATGCTCCAATTACATTAGCTAAAGGAATAAAGCCTGAAAGACCGTGGACTATAGAAAAAGAGGAAGAAGATTTAGAAAAAGGAAGAAAAAGATATAGAAAAATATTTAAAAAGAGAGAACGAAAGAATAAAGAAAAGAAAGAAATTTAAGATAGAAGATTTAGTAATAGTAAAAAATTATAGACTTGGAAGAAGAAAAGAGGTAAAATGTGCAAAATTACAGTTACCTTATACAGGACCATTTAAAATTACAAGAATTCTAAATGATAGGAGTACTACGTATTAGTTGATGGATCTTGAAGAAAAACAAATCAAAGGAAGATATCACATAAATGCTATTTTTCCATATCTTCAAAATCCAAAAGCATAATAAATTGGCTGATCACAGTGAATAAAAATTAAATTTTATTTTAAATGAAAATTAAATTTTAATTCTGAGGATATGCTGTGATATTACCCAAAATAATAAAAGTTTCTTACATACCATAACAAGGAGGGAAATTCAATTGATAATTCTTTAGGGTCAGTTAACTTGCCCCCCCTTCCCCCAGTAACGTTTTTCAAAGTTTTCTTGCACCAAATGATTGCACCCTTCTGCACCACCAAAATAAATTTTTGCACCCTTTCAGGCGAGAAACTGCAGGCAAATTTCACTGGGAGGGGCCAAGTTAAAGATTAGAATGTAGACTTCAGGGTGACCAAAAAACCAAAATAAGTGTTGATACAAAATTTAACCGTAGCACCCCCCCCGTGAAAATTTTCGGAGTGTTTTTGGTGCACCTTATTGCACCCCTAATGCACCCTTATGCACCCCCTTTTTTAACTTTTGCACCGCTCAAATAGCTGAGAAAAAAAATAACTGAAATAACTTTCAATTTTATTTTTTTTTCTCAGCTATTTGAGCGGTGCAAAAGTTAAAAAAGGTGGTGCATAGGGGTGCAACAAGGTGCACCAAAAAAACTTCGAAAATTTTCACTGGGGGGGGCTACGGTTAAATTTTGTATCAACACTTATTTTGGTTTTTTGGTCACCCTGAAGTCTACATTCTATTCTTTAATTTGGCCCCTCCCAGTGAAATTTGCCTGCAGTTTCTCTCCTGAAGGTGTGCAAAAATTTATTTTGGTGGTGCATAATGGTGCAATCATTTGGTGCAAGAAAACTTTGAAAAACGGTACCTACTGGAGGGGGGGGGGCAAGTTAACTGACCCAATTCTTTAATTCACATAAAATTATTTAATTTTCCAAAATTCCACACACATCACAAACAAGTTATCTGAAAAATAAAAAATTATTATAAAAAAAGAAATTCACAAAGAGTAAAATATTTAAACTTACCAAAAGTATAAATAAAGGTAAAATTTCTTTTAAAGAACGAATGTAGAAGAAAAAGGGGAGATGGTGCTTCACATCGAAGATGAAGAGGTGACATGGGTCAGGGAGTTTGAAAGGAACCTGCATTGGAAAGAATTCTGCGAATTCATGAATAAATATAATAAAAAACCAATTCATACACTTACCTCGAGATTTTGGCCGATCACAAAAAGAAACAACAATAAAAGAAGGAGGTTGGTGTACCTTGCAGATGAACGGCGCGTGCATGTGAAGATGGCAGATGCAATTATAAATATTAGTTTGGGATGTCAATATTATTCAGGGGTTTACTTTTCTTTGGGATATTTGTGAATAAAAGTTTTAATTTCCTTTTGAACTAGGCTAAGGACTTAAGGAGCACATGAGGTTCCATTTAAAAAAAATGAGTTACGACCTAATGAAAATTTGAAATGCCGTAAAAATGTTAAAAATAAAAATAGTGATTTTTTCGAAGAAGGAAAATACGCGATTCAAAGCTTCCTAGATTGAAAAACAAAAGTTTTTTTTTTCGTAGTCATGGAAACCAAAATTACCAAATCATACATATTCCGACTCGCAATGATCCGCAGATTCCAAATATGTAAAAATATACAAGGTGCTCCATTTAAAATAAGAAAATTGACGTCACTTCCTGTGAAACCGGAAGTCCTACGGTGCTCAATGGTATTCGGAAAATGCGCTTTTTTGCTTAATTTTTACTTTCAAAATTTCATTGAAATCGATTAAAAAAAAGTTCTAGAAGGGTGAGCATATGGCGTGGGACACCCGGTATAGGGTAGGTGGGGGCAGAAGGTTCCAGTTTCGACATTTGGCTTTCCCCTGGTATCCCAGAACGTCCTAGAAACCTGAAAACTGGCTTGTATCCTAGTTAAATATCTTCTCTAGCTTCAGTAAATAAGAAAGAATTTTTCTCAAAGATGAAGTTAGCTAATTTCCCATCGAGTGGGGCAAGAGATTCCACTGGAAAAAATAATGGAGAATCTAATGAGAGGATTCAGGAGGTCTATTACCATACAATAACGGGAAAATATCGCCGAAACTGCTCTTACTATCTTTTGTCAACAGACATATGAAAACTGCTTAAAATTACATCGAAAGCGTCCAAAACACACTTACCCCATTTTCTACCACATAAACGATCAGAACGCAATGAGCTTTGGTGTAGCAACTGATAAGAAGTCAGAGGAACCACTGCCACCTGGATGTCCCCTCAAACTCTTCCCGCTTTTTTTTCAAATGCCAGTGGAACCTTTTGCCCCATGCAATCTTTTGCCCCCACCTACCCTAATCATGAATAATCTATAACTGACCATTTTTACAATTTAGCAGGGGGTGGTTCGCACAAATCAAAAAATTTACTATAAATAAGAGTGTCACAAATTCTTAGAAACGGACACTGAATATGCGCACTAACACTTAACGTTTCGCTGTCGAATGACAGCGCATATTCAGTGTCCGTTTCTAAGAATTTGTGATACAATTTTCGTTGAACAATAACCTGCTTTAATTATAAATAAGAACTAATAATGTGCAGTTTACAGCAACAAGAAGCATTGCTCATGGCAGCATTGGATGACGAAAACCGTAATACTCGATTGCGAAGGTAGGTAGCCTTAAAATAGAGATGATTTTTTTAATTATTACGTTTTTTGTTTATTAATAAATTATGTATCTTGTAGAAAAGAAGAAGGGAAGGTTGGGTACATGAAATTAATTTTTCTGTGAAATTATCCATATTTTAACTTAAGTAGGTACTTCACGCGATCACAGCTGTCGTAGCCAAAATTATTTTTAACGAATGAGTTAGCTTGTAATTTACAATGCTTAATAAATATCTGTATGTCAGGGGATGTTTGTTTATGTTTTGACGATAAACCTAGCCGAGGGAACGTAAATATTAAGAGGAGAGGAATGGCAGTCTTCTCGTGAATGCAGAGTGAGAACGGTGGTAAAGGGCGTAACGAATTGGCCTGGTGTAACGCGATGAGGTGACGGGATGTGTGTCCTAGAGGGTGCCTGCAAAATATTGGCCTAAGAAGGCAATGCTCTGGCAGAAGTAGTATCGCGGTATACCCTGTTTATTTGATTGGCAATGCGGGATGAGGATCATGCGATGAGGTGGAATTATTCTGATATAGCGAATATCGTCCTGATGGCGATGATCCGGGGCATTGCAGGGGTGCACCAATGTACGGTGCACCAATATACGACATCGTGTGTGACTTGTCCCAGTGGTCAGCACCGCTGATGAAGTACACGATGTCGGCAAGACAAACAGCTGGTATTCCATGTTCATTGTGAATGGGAATTCAGTTGGTTGTGTTCCTGACCTGGTGGAAGCATTGTGTTCCAGAAAGGTCTAACATGACATGATGTTCACTGGATCGGAAACGGAGTGATGCTGACACTTACGCGGTCAGTGACATCATTTGATCCTAAGAACGTAAGCTTTAGAAGGCAAGGTATGCTAATATCCATCGGGAGGGTGGGTTTTCGAATTACAGGTGAATGTGGGGTTAATGCATGGGAAGATAAGAAGTCAACGTCCAAGGATAACTTCAGTGGTGTCCATTATCAATGTGAGGGAATGGCTGTTACTAGATTCTCCGTTGGATTTCCGCGGGGGCACGCAAGGCCCCCCGGTAAGTAGTATTTCATGTATTTTCGGACATCTGATGTAAATCGCATTGTTTGTTGTATGTGTATCCGTTTCTCACGATGCATCGTATGCGCGATAAGCGAGATGGAGAGAGAGAGAGAGAAAACTAGAAGGGACTAACCAGCGAACGAGTGTTTATCAGAACGAGGTATGCTCTGTTTAACGTTATTACTATTTTGACCCAAATGTACAAAAAAAAATGCTCCAACACAGCGATCAATACAACCTGCAGCGTTTGAACGCAGATTCAATTGTATATTGTATCGCAGATTACTTTGCGAACGAACGCCGAAAAATTACAATCTATTCGCCAACAAGTCGCAACAAGTATGTGCGGACTGATTTCTTTACTAAAGAGCGCTTGATGGCCATTGCTATCGTGATCGCGTATGTGTGTTCTTCGCTTAAAACGCATGTGTTCCGGGCTCTAAAAAAAGCCACACCTAGATTATATTGACCTTGTCTTGTGTGCTTGAAACCAGTAGGATTAGTAGACTCATCGAATTTAGATTGCGTAATAAAAACAAGCGTATATTTTTAAATTCCCCTAAGCATGATGATATTGCAACTTTGATGAATTCGATACAAATAAACATAGCTTATCATCGTTGGTATTCTCAGTTACGTTTTACTTTTTAATCGTGAAGATTCCAGCGTGAAACATGCTTCGTAGCGTGCGTGCTGGTATTTTGAAATTGCAAAAATGCAATTTTTCTGCACAAGCTTTGCCAGTAGGTGATTCCAATCCAAAGATCCTGTGTACAGGGGTAAGAATTTTATTTTCGTCCACTCGAAGCAAATAAATATGTACATACATTAAAAATAATTCGGCAAGTTTAAGTTGACAAAATCGTTGTTTACTCTGTTAAATGTTACGAATCATTCTAATTGTAAGATAAATTTAGACATGCTGCGTTTGGTTTTTAATATAAACTTGCTTAATTGTTAATAAAACATTTTTAATTATAAAAAGAAATGACATAAAATTTTAAGAATACCTTTATATAAGAATATGTATATCCTAATTGTAAAAGGTCTTATGGTCCGTTTTCACGCTCAATGGATTTGCAATCTTTTTAGCTTGTGCAAGCAAAAAAATACGTTTTCATGCAACGACTTCCTTGTATGCACAAGCACATTTGTGCAAATTGCTTGAGCATGAAAACGGACCATTACATTTTTAGTTCTTACGAAAGTTTCTAGTTTAAATTAAATGACTTTCAGAAATTTTTTAGTTTCTTTAAAGATACAAAACTTAATCACAACATTTTTAATTCAACTTAGATGAAAACTTTATAACAATTACGTTACAATTTGTTAACCGACAACTTAAAATGATAATGATTTATTGTTATCATAAAATATTTAAATAAATAACAAAGCATTAACAGTTTGTCATAAATACACTCACGGACAAAAATATTGCATTAAATAAATTTTTTGCTGTCTTTTCTTAAGGCTAGTCTGACCCACCTAAAAAAAACTTTTTTCCTTTTTTCGAGTATTAAAATGAACTTTTTGTTAATGTGTAATATGTCAAAATACGCGCCTTTTAAATCTCTAAGGCTGGATTTTACAATCGTCGGATATGCACTATTATTGGTATAACCTGTGGTATAACGTGACGTAGGTGTTACGTAGATATGGAGGAACATTAAAGGATATTTGGCGCACAGTTATTCCGTTCTTATTCCACGATTGTAAAATTGGGCGTAAGGGGCTTAACTAATTTCATTAGGAAAAAACTTATACCTTCATGTAATTTTCAAAAACACCATTTTTTAATTTCTTTTTTCCTGTTTTCGATGTCTAAATGAACAGCAAATTAAAAGAAATTTATCACAGTAGTAAAGAATGTAATTCTAGAGGGGCCAAACTAATATTAATGTATATAAAATATAAAATATTTAAATATGGTTGTTAATGTTAATACTCGTATATTTAGAAATTTAACAATTATTAGACCAAGAAAATACGGCCACTTAAACGACATAATGTACTTAAAACAATGTACTAATAAGAGATATTAAAAGTCATTTCAATTTTGATTAATTTATATGTTTACATTGCTCTTATGCCTGTTTTATTATGGCCGGTTTCTAGAAAGTTTGCTTACGAGTTCAATAACAATAATTTTATCGAACCGATAAAATCTCTGACTGTTTCTGAAAGCAATGTCATCATAAGTTAACAACTTTACAGTTATCAGGAGATAAAATAGTTACGCTAGTTGCCAATAGATGGATAACGTTTTGTTGCAAACTTCTCTCTAAATATTAGTGTCGGAAATTTCACACTTTAGCGCATTTGATTGGAAATCTCTTTGAATCGGACAATTTTTCAACTACATACACAAGCAACACCATTTCGTTCATTAGACGGTTTATATACGACAGACAGGGATATTTTGGTAATGGTATATAGAATGCCAAAAATATTCATATTTTAATGGTACTAGTTACCCTAGGATATAAGTGATACGTTAACTATACGTTTTCATTAAATTGTAATAAAATGTCGCGACTTGCAAAACACGTTTATCAAATTATTAAAGTCCATCTTATCATGTAGGCGTAGGCCCATAACATACATTTTTCTCATTAAAATTTATAATGTAATCTAAAAAAGTATAATGAATGTTTAGATGTAAGATTTATTATCAAATATTTATCCAAATTGGTCTTGTGACCCTTGTTACATAGTAAATTTTCTATAAAACTACTGTAAAACTACTACTATAAGACATTGTATCACTACATAAGATGAGAGCTTAAAATATGAGTATCTTATAAATTTAGCCGCGAGATGTCGCGACCTAAACTGTTGCTCACTAAAGTTGTCGTTTATAAGTCAAAACCGCAGGAACTTTCTTGCCCATTACAAATCATCACAAAATATATAATTACTACAAACGAACAGACACATGGTAAAGTTGAATTAAATGTCAACATTTCGCTGTACGTTTCACAGCTTCTTTAGAATAAGTTGTTATTACAACTTAAAATGTAACTTATATTATTATATAAATATATAATTATAATAATTTTATAATTCCAAAATATACGTCTAGTATAAACCATGTATAAACGTTGCGCGTACCCTATAAATATACATTTTGTGTAAACGTTATATTTATCCCAAAAAGAGACGTTAGTTAGACTGTCACTCATATGTATAAATACTAGTCTATAATATTCTACATTTAGACTAAATTCAAAACGTGTTTTAGACATATTCTATATTTGGTGTGTTACATGGGATATTATTTTGAAGCAGTTGTTTTCTTGTTTCCAATGGCATTTGAAAACAAAAAAATAAAATCGAGATCGCAGAATTTTACGGAGTTTGAAAAAAATGAAAATTTTTGGATGCGTTATAGAAAATAAAAAAAAAACAGATAGTGTAACCGTAAGTCAAAAGAGTGAAGCTTGAGAGAAAATTAAGGAAATGTTTAACAGCCAGGCTCAATCAGGAATAAGAACTGCAAAATAATTGCATGCTCTGTATGATACTTTGAAAAAATGCCCGACATAATTTATACAGTTATAATGTTGTGTTTTAAACAATAGTTATTAGTAGTAGTGTAAGAATCCAACCATCTTATAATTATCAAAAGCATAGTATAGAATTTAATGCAACGCGTTCGCGAGAGAAATCCGCCCACATAAAAAATTGCGTAACCGTAGCAGGTGTTCGCTTTACTAAAACAACCTTGCGCTAGATGACACACGATGGATGTTGCAAAATTCTAAGAAACGCACCTGCAACTGCAGTAAAGATGTTAGCTGACCTCGTGCTATATCGCACACGTGATCAAGAAAAGCCAAATAAAAAGGTAGCGTAGAAAAACACAATATTCAGACAGCTTCAAACAGTTTGGTCGCGTGCATCTCCAGAGCCCGAAGGCATTTATAGAATGTCATAGTGGGTGTTGCTGATCTCCAAAAGTCCGTTTGTCTCTGTATCTAGTGCTATGGTTAGGTAAGAATTTTAATAATTTGATTTTTTACTATTTTTTCTATGTTTATAAACTAACATTGCTTATTTTAATTATGAGATGCTGTTTTTCTCGTCCTAAAATTATTTTGAATTTGTTTTATGTTGTCTTGTGTGTTGTTCTGAAGTAATCTGTAATTGCATTTAAATTTTGAATTTGTCTAAGTTGTGTCTCTAGTAATTTAACTAGAGTGTTGTATGTACTAAATCAGTTTTAAAATTGTCTTAATCAATTTATAATTGTTTACTTAATGTTAATATATTTATTTATATAAGTTTTGCCTTTATTTTCAAGTCAATGTTTTTCTTAAAAGAGAGAACGTAATTTTTCGTCAACCCCGAAAATTATATGTACTGGCGGGCAAGGGCTGAAATCCCATTCCATATAAAGAGGGCGTAATAGCAATATCTGGCTTAGGGTCCCTATATTAAAGAGGGTAAAGACATAGTGTGTATCAATCCCCATTAACAGGCCAAATTCAAATAAAAAAATGTAAAAATAACGGGCTTTTTCCATTCTCTTTTATTTTTTTTTCGTCTTAATATAGGTATCCTACTCGTAATTTCTAAGTATCGAAAAAAATGAGGGAAGACGGTAAAAGCCCTTTACACTTTTTAATTTGACTTTGGCCTGTTAATGGCGCTCATGTCTTTACCCTCTTTAATATAGGTACCCTAATCTGGCTCAAAAGCTCAAACCAGATACCTACAAACAAAGAAATTGCTACTTGTGTCCTTTACGGTCTGATTAAAGTTTCAGTAAAAGAGTGAGGAGAAGAAGTACAAATTGTTGATTATTGTGGTGTGATTGATTTTGGAAATTAAGACCTAATTTGGGCATCACAATAGAACTTCTCTCTTACTCTCGTCGAAATATCTAGACGGACATAGTGTTTCGACGAAGCCTTGTACTAAAATTGATAAAGTTGAAAGTAAAGTAAAGGATTCATCCCCTTTCTTCTGTTATCATTCAGTTTTAACCTCCCGTTCCTCACAGTAGTAGTAATTTCTTCATCTGAAAAACTTGACAAATAGTTATAATCTAAGTTCATTATAAACTAAAATGTTAACACATGGTACATAATTATTATTACGGTTATTTTGATCAGGTATTAGTAATTTAATTATGTATTACCTATGTATGTAGGTACGTAAAATATTAATGATACTTAGGCCCGGTCTTTTCATATGCAGTTAATTTTATCTGACGATTTATTCCCATAGAAACAACTGTGATCATAATCGTTACTATGGGAATTAATCGCCAGATAAAGTTAACTGGAAATGAAAAGACCGGGCCTTACATAAATAATAATAATATCACAAATTCTTTGAAACGGACACTGAATATGTGCACGTTTCGCCGTCGTCGAACGACTGCGAAACGTTAGTGTTAGTGCGCGTATTCAGTGTCCGTTTCAAAGAATTTGTGATACAATTTTCATCGGGCAAGAACCTACTTTAATAATAATAGTAATATTGAAACCAATATTTTTGTTTAAAAAATTTAAAATATAATTTTAACCCAACCTCAACTTGAATTTCTGTTAAAAATGAAAGTTCGAATCATGTTCGAATGTGTTCCTACTTCGTACGCATGCGTCAATTATGTTTATCGCACCGTAGTGGTTCCGATAACTTATAGAGCCGATATGGAATAGATAAGTACAATTTGAGCTTTCAGAAACACTGTCTCGAGTTATGAAGGAATTATTGAATACATAACTTTATCGGTTCGATAATCAGTTTTCAGAAACCGGGCATCAGAGTTATGAAGCGATTATCGAATACATAACTTTATCGTTCGATAAATCAGTTTTCAGAAACAGGGCATTAGACGGTCATATTTTTTGTACAAATTTGTGATAAAGTGAGATAGATAAGCTACCACAGTGAATATTGATTGGTTGAATTGGCACTTCTTGCTCACTTCGTAACAAATTTGATACAAAAATATGACCGTGTAAAACAGGCTTAAGTTGTCATTTAGTTCATGAGAGCTGCCGCTAGGGGCGCAAGTTCTGAACAGGTCGTTGCGAAATTTCTCTTTCCAGCGATAAATTATACCGCTTTTTGAGTGCGTGCGAAACGAATCTCCTCAACCGTAATAGATGCAGATTTGGTTACTAAGGGCCGGTTTATCAACCACAAGTTAACTCTAACTTTAACTTAAAGTTAATTTGTGTTTGATAAACCAGGCCTAAATGGAAGAAAATTGGCACCAATTACTACCTAATTCGATCTATGCATAGTAACATGGCATGTAAGTACTTATTATACAGGGTGAGTTTTTAAGTGCCCTTTCTTCCATAGCTCATTTATAGAATGAGAATTTTTTTTCTTTTACAAGGACATTCTACCTATTGAGCACTATAACCTAAAATTATTTTGATACATACAGAGTGTTACGTAAAAGAATGGCAGCATGCAGCAGGATTTTTTTTAATGGAACATCCTATATATTTTCTTATAGAAAGATATAACACTCGACCCTCTAAATAGTAGCACATAAAATATTTATATTTATTTAATCAATTAAGAGTAAATTAATATTTTATTGAAAACGTTCTGATTTTCAACTTCTCTTAAAATACTAACTGTAAACGTATTATTTGTGGTACAGCAATAAAAATAAGTAGTGTTATAAATCAAAGTATAGGGAATAACCCAGATATAAATTCTTTCAGTTTCATTTGTTTTTTCAAATGTTCAAGCCTGTGAAATTGTCAGATTTTCAAACTGCCATTATTCAATTTTTTTAAATGCAACCCCCCTATCTCTTTTCACGAATAGGTAGTGTTCATGTTCCTCTTTAATTCTGTTATAGGTTTTCTGCATCTAATCCTTACAGTTTTCTTGCTATAATAAACTTTTTACATTTTTACTCTAAAATCAATATTAAAAAGTTATTTAACGTACCGTACTTTAATTTCTTTAAGGTAGCGCCCTCTATTTCATAAACAGATGGATAATATCAAATTTACAATTGGCTACAGACTCTTATTACATTATAATCATCATATCTTTATTGTAATACAGTTCTTTCACTTTGTTGTAATTAACAACGTCTTAAAATTGATTCGATGTGGTTTACAACAATAGAAAACATCAGTATTTGCAAATGATTACCTTAAAGTAAAAATTGTTTTACTTTAAAAAAATATAAAAATAATAAATTAATAACATAACAAATAAATAAAAATCGGCGAATTTCTTTTGTTCAAATATTCAGATTTTATTACATCAAATGTTAATTAAGACAATTGAAGCTTACGAACCTCATCGAATCAATTTTAAAGCATTGTTAATTACAACAAAGTAAAATAACTGTATTACAACAAAAATACGATGATTATAATGTAATAATAGTCTTTAATCAATTGTAAACTTGATATTATCCATCTGTTTTATGAAATAGAGGGCGTTGTCTTAAAGAAATTAAAATACGGTACGTTAAATAACTTTCTAATATTGATTTTAGAGTAAAAATGTAAAAAGTTTATTATAGCAAAAAACTGTAAGGATTAGATGCAGAAAACCTATAACAGAATTGAAGAGGAACATAAACACTATCTATTCGTGAAAAGAGATAGGGAGGGCTGCACTTAAAAAAATTGAATAACGGCAGTTTGAAAATCTGACAATTACACAGGCTTGAACATTTAAAGAAACAAATAAAACTAAAATAATTTATATCTGGGTTATTCCTTATACTTTAATTTATAATACTACCGATTGTTATTGTCGTACGATAAACAATACGTTTACAGTTAGTATTTCAAAAGAAGTTGAAAATCTGACTGTTTTCAACAAAATATTGATTTACTCTTAGTTGGTTAAATAAATATAAATATTTTAAGCGTTACTGTTTAGAGGATCGAGTGTTATGTCTTTCTATAAGAAAATACACAGGGTGTTCCATTTAAAAAGATCATGCTGCATGCTGCCATTATTTTACGTAACACTTTGTATATATCAAAATAATTTTAGCTTATAGTGCTCAATAGGTACAATGTTTCTGTGAAAGAAAAAAATTCTATCTCGTTCTATAAATGAGCTATGGAAGAAAGGGCGCTTAATAACTCACCCAGTACAACAGCTACAGGTTGTCCAAAAGTAGTAAGACACAGAGCAACAGTAGATTCATGGCATCAAAATATTGTGAGTTAGCTAAACTCACTTAGTAGGGTATCACATTTACTTATAAATTGCACTAACATTTTTTTGAGTTATTGTTATTGTCCCAATTAGGTATACCTATTCAATAGCGCTAAAATTAAGCGCTAAATAAAATAAAAAAAGCTTTTTTGATATTTGCGATGGCCATTTGCCCCTGAAGTTGATACATATAAACATGTTTTTCTTTTAATTTAATTTTTCCATTTAATAAATTGCAACATGTAATTTTCTTTTCCTTTACTGCTTCTTCAGGGGTTATGTCTCTTGCGCTAAATGGATACTTAATTTCAACAATTGCTGCATTTGTTTCTAATATTCGATCTGGACTAGCGGCCAGGCTTTTCTTTGTAAGTAATTAAACCAGTTCTTTTTGTTTTTAAATTCATAATTTCTTCAAACTTTTTCACTGCTGTTTCTTCATTTTTTTGTCCATACTTTGTGCCTATATTACCTGTGAACGTATTGTATAATGAACGTTCCACAATTTTTTACAAACTTGCCTAAAATTAGAAGCCGTTAGTCTTAATTTTCTTTCGTTTATCCATAACTGAGACAAAGCTTGGTCTTTTGTTTTTTCTTTTATCCCTTCTATGTTATTAGATAATTTTTCCAGAAAGGATATTGTTTGTTTTTCAAATTCCTTTGAGTTCATATCAGGTATTTCTTCAATACATAAGCCGTAATCGCTGTCGGGTCCTGCTGATTTTTTTTACTGTCCTGTATTTCCTACAATTTCCTCTTCTTCTCAGTTTCATGATTTTCTTGCCGTGTTTCTCTGTGTATATGTCTGCTCCATTTTTTATTAACTTCCTTTGTAGCTCTGTGTGATACGAACCAAACTCACCTTTATATGACACCTTCACACCTTGTCGTGTAACCACCTTTAAATGAAAAATTTGTTCTTTTTCCTCCGACGAATTTCCCGATGATGGAATTGTAACACTCTGCCAAATTATTATTAACGTTATGTAATAAGCTAAATGCATTATTTACAACTCTTCTGTTCTTGATCGAAAAAATTATGCGTTTTAAGAATGTCAATAACATTTGTTTCTCCTGCCGCAATCTTAAATTTCGTTTCTCTTCTGTGCAGAAAAACCTTTTGTTCGCGATACATTCCTTGTATTCACCAAATATATGCAGTGGTCCATTGGTAATGTCTTTTTGCAACTCAACTACCCTCTGATTAAATTCCAAGTCAGTATTATTAGCACAGAAAGCTATTGCCGAATTAATTGCAACTCGTAATTTGTCTAATTTTTTTCGTAAAAGTTTTCGTTGTTCTACTGAGTAGCTGGTGTTGTTTTTCAGTTCATTCAATTTTGTCATATAATTTCTTAAAACGTGATTCTTACACTCTATCTTTTCGATATGAAATTGTAGTTCATATGGAACCGCTAACAAAACTTTTTTGTAAACGTTGCTGTCTCCATCCGCTATTAGTTTTCCATATATCAAATTGTGCATTTCTACGGATTTCCGGAAGCCTTCCACTATGACATCTGCTTCCATGGATGTTAATGCCCAGTGTAGAAACAGACATGAGGCATTGCAGTTGGAGAAGTTTCATTTTGAATTTTATCGCAGACTGTGCAAAATTTATTGCGAACTCCCATAAACAATACCTTTTTGGTTTTTGCGCCAATAGTACAAGCTACACCAGACGAAGCGTTATAATTGGTACGATAGCTGCGTTTACTCCATGCACCGTCGGCAATTACTGCAATAATTGGAGTTCCATCGGAATGTATATTCTCGCATTCTATGGCAATTTTTCGTTTTTCCTCAGCTGCTTTGTTCATTTTTCCCAAGCTGCTTCTCTGATTTTAGCAGCAACTATTTCGGAGCACTTATTGAAGTATTTATTAGACAAAAATGGTACATCCATTTTACAAATAAAATTAAAGCAACTTCTTAAACCTTGCCGTTGTTCACTCACAAACTTCACACAATCTCCTTCCGGAAGTTATATAATGCGATCGGAAATGATTGAGCGTCCTTCAAAAATATGCACTAATTTCGATATGAAAAGCTCGTAGAAAAGTTAAATAATAAACAAACCATGCACAACATACGAACGCTATTGATTGTCACATGACCTTGAGTATTCAAAAACGCGAAAGTTCTCTAGGCGGAAGATAGTTTTGATCACCTTTGGGTATTTATTTTCTCAAGGACGCTCAATCATTTTCGATCGCATTGTACACTCTTTATCAGATGTAGAGTTGTCATTATCAGTTTCAATATCAGGTAATGTTTGTAATTCCATTGCCCAACCATTTGTTTCGCCAACAAAACTGAAAAAAAAAAAAACTATTTCTTAGTGATTTTTGTGAAAACTTTAATATAAGTGACGCAAAAAGAAATGCATTAGAACTAAATTTTGACAAGACAAAATGGTAAACTTACTTTTTGAGACAGTCTATATAAAAATAAACTATTTAATTAGTGGATATTATAATTGTTACTTACGAAGTATTTTCAGAAGTATTCTCTTCGCAGTCCACAGTCAAGGAAGAAACATTATGGTTGATTATTTCATTTTGAATTTTCCTGAAATAAACAAATTATGTATTATTCAACAAACGTGATTCATGTTTTTTTGTACATTTTAACTGCACTTGTAAACATAAACACTAGTTTTCATACATTTAAATTTTGAAAGAGGGAATGTCTTCAAAACTGGGTATACACTTATTATACGTAAAGGAGAAAAAACTATTATGATAATTATCTATTATTACTTACCGTAAAGAACGTTGCTTTTGCTTATTTCGGTATTTGTGTTATATGCCTATATTCATAGACAAGCCTTAAGTTCAACTTGATCCTCAAGTCTCACTTAATGTAAAAATCATATTTCATATGCCGTCTTAAGTTATACCTACATCAAGTTTCACTTAGGTTCAAAGTGTAATTTATTGCTGAGTTCTGTTTCATAAACAACTTGTCGATTATTCTCCGTTATTTTTCAGACTGAGACCGGTCTAGTTAAGATAATACCGATTCGAATTGAAGCGCGTTATTTGAAGAAGCTTCGCCGGTAAACCTGCACACAAATGGCCACTGGTGCGAAGGCTCTATTATTATCACGACTTTCTGTATTGGTATCTGATATGTCTATTGATGGAGTGATCTATGACGGTACAATCACAGACCGCTTAGAATCTGTTTTCGTTGATAAGAGGCATGTTTGATAATATCAGTTGTTTTTAAAATAATACATTTTTGTAACATTAGTTTTAACAAGAATAAAACATAACAGTATCATTGACATTTTTAAGGTTAATAATAGCTACATAAATCAAAATTGCATACAATGCAAAAGAAAACTCATTACCGTTGGTTTAGAACAAAATAGTACTACAATTGAAAATAACTTATTAAGTATGACTTAAGACAGTGACGGGCACGAGCTCGCCGAAAGCTCGACCCCCACTCTCAATTATTTGCGACGATCCCGATGTTTCAGACAAACAAGCGCCGGCATATAACTGACTCAGTCGAATCAACGAAATCAAAAACAGCGAGCGCCGAGCGAGTTAGTTCATGTTGGTTTATTAGCGTTTAACAGTGTCGTACAAGTTCGAGACCATTTAAAATTGAAAAACAAACCTTTTTTAAACAATATTTATAATAATTTTCGGGGATTAAAGGATTAAATTAAATTAATTGAGAGATTCTTCATGAGTATTAATCAATAAAACTATTTTTAAATATAACTAAAAATACCTGGTATCGAAATGTTTGCACGCCTTAATATATTCTACACCAGCGAAAATGAGTGACAAAGTAAAGAAATGTGCTGCTTAAAAAATAATGTTTAGCAGAATACAACGAGCAAACATAGTTTTCGTATATGCCAAACAGAATAAATAAATTACATTCGAAAAACCGAAATTTTTTACAAAAATATAAGAACGAAATGTGCGCGTCCGCACGAATTGCGCTCAATACACTTCTTCTTGACTAAAAAAATTAAGTTACTAGGTAAAAGATATTCGACAGGATATTAGATTGGACCCTGCAATACTATTAATTCATTTCACAATTTTTTAAGTACTAAAATGAATGATTTCGTCTGAGCGTTAAATTCAAACTTAACCAGACCGACAAATGGCTGTCGGGCGACCTTGAGGCTTCACTCCTGCGCTGAGAACGTGTATAGCAGTAAGGTATCTAGGTAATATATTAACATCTCTGATTAAAACCCACTAGTGACATTCACCTTAGAAAAATTTGTTGGTCCGTGTGTTTCTTTAATTATTAGTCCATTTCTGTAATTTAACCAACCAGCAGCAATTAACTATTCCCCACATCTACCTGGGAATTCAATACAGTGTACTCTTAGAAATAATTCTACCCTTGGAGATTTTCTCCGGCAAGTTGGAAACACGCTAACGGTTGTTTTCGATTTGTACAGGGAAGTCGCCAATCTCCATCACTGGTGTGAGGCAATTATATCTGCCGCTGAAATCAAGTGCGCCAGCACGATATAAACAAAGAAATCAAGGCCAATTAATTGTCGTTACGAATTTCTTGAAATTACGAGGCCGAACAATTTGAACTGCATATTCATAGCCATTTTCTTAACAAAGTTTCTCTCTCACCCTGTATGTGTGTGAACCGAAGTGTGGTCCTTGCCGACAGATTTGCAGGTTAATTAGAAGTGATTGCCGCCGAGAGACTGAAATGACCCTACACACCCATAGTGTAGTGTCGAAAAACAGTCAATCTGGGTTCTTGCGCAATAATTTAGTTAGATAGGGTTGGCCGACGAAAAAAACGACGAAGAGAGAGATTTGAAAAAACGTGCCACAGAGCCACTCTCTCAAGGCGATTGGAAGTAGCTGGGAAGTCCCCTATCCATCGACCTTAATTAATTAGTTTAGCCAGTGTTAGGGTTATCCCACCATCTCCAAAAGGAGTCCCTGAAAAACTGGTGATTGCTATTGATTGTCCTGCAAATTGATCGCCGAGGACGGCATTTTGTATCACATACTTCTCCAGAACATCTGATTAATCCATTAATTAACTCCATTAATTAAGTACACTGTAGGCCCACTGTGTCACACTGTGCGTTGGTTTATTAAAGAGAAGAAGTCTTAGGGCTGTATTCATAGACGGCACTTACAAGTGCATCTTGAGTCCTACTTATGTAAGTGTGACTTAACGTTAGGGAATTGTTGCAATTCATAAACATCACTTCGGCAATACTCGTATAAGCGCAGGTAGTTAGAAGTGTAAGATTCAAAATGAAGTTAGCTGAACACAGCTACAGTTGACAATAGGGTGAAATCGGCAAAGTGTTTTTTTCCCTTTATTGTTACTATTATTATAGTTTAATAAGGTGGTTCAATATGAGTAAACACACGTATTCGGAACAGGAGAAGATGCTGCTTGCTTCTCTTGTGCGACAATATTCAACATTAGAAAGTAAAAAAAAACTGATGGGAGCACATGGCAAGCCAAGCAAGTTGCCCGGAAAAAAATTGCTTTGAAATACAAATGCCAACCAGAAATTCATTATAAACGCGATGATAAACAATTAAAAAAACTGTGGGAAAATTTAAAACAAAGGTAAAGTAAATATTGGTTAATATCACACATTTAAGAATGATATACCTACAGGCGAATCATGTATCGATTTCTTCAATAGTCCCTTAACTTTTAATTATAAAAGATAAATGTCTTCTACAAAAGTTATTGCCTATAACGAGTTCTGCATTAGTCAATTAGGTAATCATATTGTTTTGGGACATCGGAACCTGACTTAATTTATAACACGTTCAATTAATCAGAATTGAATTAAATCAATAAATAACTGCCTACCTTATGTTTGCGAATTCATTTTGCTCTTATGATTCAATGAATTCTAAAAAATCATCCAGTTCTCGTAACATGTTTTTTTTTAATTTGAACTTTTTGCACAACAAAACACAATGCGCATGCGCAAAGACGACAAGTGTTACTTGAGTGCCGGGAGAGTGTACCTTACATGTAGGTATAACTTAAGTACAACTTTGGCGACTATGAAATGGAATTTTTAGAATAAGTGTTAATGAGGACAAACTGCAAGGACAACAAAAACTTCTACATAATTATAATTTTGGTCGGTTCAATGCACTTAAAAATGCATTTTTAATTCCTCATATTTTCAACTTTGATGACCTTGCATATAAACAGGAGGGCTCGTACAAAGTTTTTACATTAAGATTTTCTTCTTAGAATTATGCAAGGAGCAGCGCTGCCACCGAGTCACCTAATTTCTGAACAGTCTGTAATTTCTTTCTTCCAAACAATTTGAAAAGTAAAGTACAGATGTGTTCAAAAAGGTGTTGTACAGCTACGTTTTAATATCTTTGCTTTTGAGCGGCAATTGGTATTTCTATTTTTGTGTTCAATAATATTATTATTGCCAGAAACCTTATATGTAACAAAACAACTTGTACAACAATTTTTGAACTTCATGAATGTACATACAAGTTTACACAGTATAAATTCTGTACAACACTTTTTTGAACACGACTGTACCTACACGTAAATAAGTCTTGGAATTTAGAAAAATAATAAAAAATGAAGTTAGTGTAGTTCCACATCATGTTCTTCATTCTGCTAAGTAGAATTTTTGTAAGCGTTTAGAATGGTACATATTAGGGTTTCTGATTTCTCGACTTTTTCGATTTCTAGGGAGTCGAGAATTCTCATCTGTTTGTTCCCGGGAAATCGAGAAATATAAAAGAAATCTCTTCTGAAAAACAATGGCTAATGCATAAAATAAAATTAAATATTCTTAAAATAGTGATAGTTTAGGTCGAAATAACGCATCGCCAATTTTTGGCCTAAAATTTCATTGTAATTAAAACCGACTTGCAAAAAATTTTTAAATTTCTTAAAATAATAGTTCGAAAAATGAGATCATTAAATGCTTTATCAGAGAATTGATTTCTGACAATATTATACAGGATGTTATCAATAATTAAGGTGGCAAAATTATGCCACGTATATATCGAAATATTGCGATTTAACCTAATTTATCTATATCCAAAAATTTTTCGTTTCTGAGATAACAGGTGATCAATAATCAAGTGACCTATGGAAATAAAATCATGTGTCTTTGATTAGTTCATTATTTCAAATGCCACTTGATTTACATATTTATATTGCATTCCTATACAAAACGATAAGAATGCAATAAAAATAATTCAAATGGCATTTGAAATAATGAATCAAACAAAGGCATATTTTTTTCCATAGGTCACTTGATTAGAAAAGATATTGATCACGCGTTATAACCTCCTAAAGGAACAACTTGGAAAGTATATGTTCTTAAATATGTTTTGAACGATTTAAGATAGAGGGTTAAAATTTGATGCAAGACAACTGAAATACAAGGATGGATACGTCTTAGGCAAAATTGAACTTTCTTCACCAGTGGCGTAGATCCAGGGTAGTAGGTTATCGTTTTAGTAAATAACTTTTTTGTTATCACTTTTTCGAGAAATCTGAAATAAAAACTGAAAAGTTCGAATAAAATTATACAAGACATAACTAAGTTCCATTTTTGTCAGATCAACCGTATTCGAGATATTCAGGTCGAAAAATTACATTGCTTCAGAAATTCGAATTTTTTTTTAAATCAAATATGCTGCTATTTTACATATCAATACACAACTCTTGCATAGTTTTTTCTCAATTTATGAATTAAAAATGTACTTTAACAACTCAGTAACGGGCATACCAAATATACCAAAGACCAAACTATAAAGCGTAAAGCCTAACTGTTTCCTCTATTTTCCCCAAGATTGAGTATCATGCCCGTTATTTCATTGTTACAGTACATTTTTAATTCATAAATTGAGAAAAAAACTATGCAAGAGTTGTGTATTGATATGTAAAAGAGCAGCTAATGCTGCCAAGTCATATTTGATTTTTTTTTTAATTTCGAATTTCTGAAGTAATGTAATACTTCTACCTGAATATCTCGAAAACGGTTAATCTGGCGAAGATGGAACTTAGTTCATTTCTTGTATAAGTTTGAACTTTTCAGTTTTTGTCTCAGATTTTTTGAAAAAGTAACGATAAAAAAGTTATTTACTGAAACGATAACCCGCTACCCTGGATCTACGCTATTGGTGAAGAATATTACATTTTATCTAAAATGTCTCCATCCTTGTATTTCAGTTGTCTTGCATATCAAATTTCAACCCTCTACCTTAAACAGTTCCAGAGATATTAAGAAAATATATGCATTTTCCAAGTTGTCTCTTTAGGAGGTTATATCTCAGAAACGAGAAACTTTTGGATATAAATTAGGTTAAATCGCAATATTTTGATGTCCTCTATATGTGGTATAATTATTGCCACCTTAAGTGATAACATCTGTATAAGTTTACCGTTTGGAGACGTTCACTTTAGCCAAAAGTGGTTTCAAGAATAATAACAAAGAGCATGTGTATGCTTTTGATTGAAAGAGATGCATATAGTGTGCGTTGTGTGTTTTCTTCTATGTAGGTAGGAAGGCGCTGATCGCATTACACAAATGCATTAACGTTAATGCAGTTGCATCTAAGCCACAGATGAATATTAACAATAAAATATCTTTGCTTAATGTCATCGGAAAGACTCAAATTCTTAAATGAGAAATACTGTACAAGCAACAATTAATTTATTTGTTGCTGCTTTTGAAAATATTACAATTCACTGACTGCTATTGGTATATTTGCAGTTTTCGCACGTAATCTCCACTACATTTTGCCCAGTTCCACTACTCACGTTAAGCAAGGGCTGAACAGTCATGCGCCTCTAAAATGCACCGCCTACACACAAACGTCACCCTTAAAATCTTGTGGTACAAGGCCCACAGAATTGTCAAAGTATAGCACTTAAGCTGCGCACGGCTGTACATGCGAGTTGCATGCGCTTTGTTTCTTTTCATGAAACCACTTTTGGCTAAAGTGAAAGTCTTCAATCTGTATAAATTCGTCAGCAGAGAATAATACATATCTAAGATGTCGTAGCAACGGACATTTGTCTTGATCGGAGAGGGGAGGCAGAGGATTCGGAAATTTCTCGATATCTCGGGATCAAATTTAGCAAATTTCCCGGGAAATCGAGTTCCCGAGTTAGAAACCCTAGGTACATTGCTGAAGAAGATGGCCATTTAAAGTGTATCATTTTTGAAACATAAAACTCTCATCCCTTTAGGATATAACTGTGTACGAGTTTTTGTCTAATTTATAATTTAAATAAACAACATTTTATAAAATCTTGAAAATAACTTTAAAATAAGTCATACAATGTATGACTTAATTTACTTGTATTTCTAATATTTACTTCAACTTTCAGATTTTTGTAAATAATGAATGGCAAAAGTCTAAATCGGGGCAGACTTTTGAAACAATCAATCCCGCTACAGGGGAAAAAATCGCAGATATTCAAAAAGGCGCAAAAGCCGACATTGATGCTGCAGTTGATGCAGCTTCCAACGCCTTCAAATTCGGTTCTCCGTGGAGACAAATAGATGCTTCTCAACGCGGAAGATTGTTATACAAACTCGCAGATCTTATGGAAAGAGATGCAGCGTACTTAGCAGTAAGTAATAAATTATTTATCATATTAAATGGCGCACGTTCCTTACGAAACTTTTTACATAGAGTTTAGAAGCTGTGGACGGAGGAAAACCATATCATATTGCTTATCTAGGTGATGTCTCCATGAGCATTGGATGTTTACGTTACGTAGCTGGCTGGGCTGATAAAACTCATGGAAAAACTATACCAATTGATGGCAATTACTTTTGCTACACAAGGCATGAGCCAGTCGGTGTATGTGGTCAAATTATACCCTGGAATGGTCCTTTAATTATGTTCATATGGAAAATAGCTCCAGCGTTGGCTTTGGGGAATACAGTCGTTCTAAAACCAGCTGAACAAACTCCTTTATCCGCATTGTATATGGCTGAATTGGCTAAAGAAGCCGGAATACCTCCTGGTGTTTTGAATGTGGTGCCCGGATATGGAGATGCCGGTCAAGCTTTATGTGCAAGTACTAAGGCAAGTATAATTTTATTTTATTTTTTTTTTTTCAAAAAAAAAAACCTTGTTACCATTACAATCGTTCTTCTTGTTGAAACCGTTTTATAACGTCTGAAAGTATAAAAATCTTTGATATTGTTTCAAGAATTTTAATTAGGAAGTGTCTCCGTAGTAGGTGCTGATTTCTATTTGTTTAGAATATTCATAGTAGAAGTATTTAAGGAGGGTAAAAGGAGTTACGCGTAGAGACAGAATTAGAAACGATACGATAAGGAAGGAACTATTAGTAGAATCATTAATAGAAAGAGTTGAGAATCAACAGTTGAAATGGTTAGGACATCTAGTGAGACTGAGGGAAACCAGGCAAGTGAGAAGAATTTGGGAAGCAAAGGTGAAGAAAGGTAACAGAAGAGGAAGACCAAGGAAGACATGGAATAGTAATATCAAGAATATATTAAAGGAGAAAAATATCGAGTGGACAACGGCTATGAGGATGGCGTCAAATAAAAAAGAATGGACAAAGTTAGTACACGCTGCAGAAAAATAAATTAGAGAAACAGAAATTAACACTCCCTACACCTTCGGGTAGAAAGGGAAATGATTATATATATATATAGAATATTCAATATTCATATTCTGTTTGTTTTGATCTTTTTAGACTCAGAGTAGGCCATGTAGGATGACATTTTTGTTGGTACTTCCAAGTGAATATGTTCCATTTTTTACATGGCTATATTTTTGAAAACTGACGCCAAAAAACATTGATGATTTTTAGCATTTTGACTTAGTATTAAAAAGTCACAAGTAATTATTTGTTTTAAATGTTATTATTTTACTTTCTTAATGCCGTCGTAGGAGTATAAGAAGCAATTGTTGTAAGTTGATTCAAACTTGAAAAGAATGGTTCACGGCTAATGACCTTCTATTAAATTTAAACAAAACTTATGGTATTAATTTTCATAACAAACAGAAATCTAATACACATTTCAACTTAAATATAAATGGACTGAATCTTCCCAATGATGAATTCATTAAATTTCTAGGCGTCGTAATTGACAAAAATATCACATGGAAAATTCATTGCAAGAGTCTTTGTTCAAAATTAAATTCACTCTATTACCTTTTCAAATGTCTGAGACCTGTTTTAACAACGGATCAACTGATTAATTTATATTATGCCCTAGTACAAAGTAGACTTAGTTATAGTATTTGCCTGTGGGGAGGAAGTAGTGCAACCAAGGATGTCTTTATATGCCAGAAAAAGATATTAAGATGTATTTTCAGATTGAGTCATATGGAATCTTGTAGATATACAGTTGAGAACAGAAAATTTCGGATGTCACTGTCACTCATCTGACGTATACATATAGGAATTCCTTAACTTTTACGTCAGTGAATTGACAGTGACATCCGAAATTTTCTGTCCGCAACTGTACATTTAAGCATAACAATATTTTAACGCTAACTAACCTTCATATTTTCGAATTATGTTCCTACATTCATCAAAACAAAGCCAAATACACTTTAATTAATGATATACATCAACATAATACGCGGAACAACTCCAGCATTGTTGCTCCCTCCTTCAGATTAAATATTAGTAAGAATAGTATTAATATCTTAGGTGTAAAAAGTTTCTTGGTGGAACGCTCACCTTATTCAATGAATGAATTCTACTCTATAAGTTAGTCATAATCCCCCATTGGCTTTACTACAATTGTTTTTTGACTTTACCTATGACCTGTTTTATCATGTCTAATTGTTGTCGAAACAAGTTTGTCATATTTTATTCTGTTATTGGTAACACTGTGTAACAACTAGTAACTGGCGCCCTCTAGGCGTCATGCGAAAAGGATAGTGTAGTAGTACTATGGCCGACTCCATTAATAAGCTGATATGGCCGTTTCAATTCGCCTAAAATTCGGTTCCGAGAAAGCATGCCATGATATACGGTGACCAACGTCATCTATGAAAGTCACTTTAAACTTAAACCCACATGATCGTTGCAAATATCTTTTGTATTAAGGAAAAGCAGTAAGCCTGTTAACCTTGTTAAACCTTATTAACCTGCACTGGTTCAGACTTTTTCTTACGAAATATGCTTTAATGAAGCCTAAATTTTTTGATAATGTGTCAATACGAAATCATATATTGCATTTTTCTGTTATTTCCACGAGACAGTTTAAAATCAGCGGTCTCGTGATGATCACGAACCCGCTGAAGAAACATTTCTAAATGCGGCAATTTTAAAAATTTTATTCTACATCAAAAATTGTGAGAATACTAAAATCATCTCGTATTGCTAAAATTAGATTTGAACTGTCCAACAGAATTTAAATTAATAATAGTTATACATATAATGATTAGAAAATGTATTGCTTGTGGCAATGAAAATATGTCACTTTGAATTTCTTAATGCAATTCCGCTTCGAACTTGAAGCAATGAAAAATTTTTATGGTATCTAATTGGAAATAACAATTCTAGTGTACTTTAATTTAACTTGAAGGCTAGTCTAATCTAGTCTAATCTAGTGTACTTTATTCATTTCTTCTGTAATTTGTAGAAATCATTTTCACGAATCATCTTTAAAAATTATAAAAACAAGACTGGATTTACTAAAGAAGCTGTACCATCTATTTGTAAGATCTAAATTAAAGGTACAAAAATTATACAAAAAAAACCTCCGAGAAATCAACCTATTAATAAGTATCACAAAATCTTTTAACCGGACACTAAATCGCGCACTATACACTTAACGTTTCACCGTCGTTCGACAGCTTCGTCAGAATATAAACACGTGTTTATATTTTTCACTTCTGACGAAGCTGTCGAACGACGGACACTAAATCGCGCACTATACACTTAACGTTTCACCGTCGTTCGACAGCTTCGTCAGAATATAAACACGTGTTTATATTTTTCACTTCTGACGAAGCTGTCGAACGACGGTGAAACGTTAAGTGTATAGTGCGCGATTTAGTGTCCGGTTAAAAGATTTTGTGATACAAATTTCATCGGACAAGAACCAACTTTAACTATATTAATAAGCATAATTTCTCCTAATAAATGTCTTTAAAATTTAAAAGACTTAATGAGAAATATTCAGAAAATTTTAATAAGGTTAAAGAATTAAAGGAACAATTGGATAAACAATCTACTAAATTAAAATTCATTATATGGAGAATACTTCTTTCAAGTACACATTAGATCTGTTCGTACAGCATTTCTGACTAGTTTGAAGCTGTCAAATATATTCGGCGCATGCTTCTGACAGTTTTGGACTAGTCAGAAGCTACTGCACGAACAAACCTAATATTTCAAACCGAACACTATATTCATTCTTTGAATAGCAGTGCTGCACCATGTTGATGTTACAGATGTAAGATTATATTGGTTAGAAGTCACAATGATGATATCCAAAAAAGTTCAGGAAATGCAGGTATTCAAGGACTGTCTACAAAACGGCCCTTGGTTTACAATTTACAACCTCTGTATTAAATTTCTTTTGCAACAAATCAGATTTTATTATGTATTGACATATTCATAGTTCAGATGCAGTGGAACCCATATTTTCTCATGTTCGTCTTAGAAGTGGTTCAAATGACATGACTGAAGTCAAAGCAGCAGAATATGCACTTCAGCAAACTTAATGTTGCGGATTCGTCAAAGCTTTGACATCTGCTAATATTGCTGATAATATAGTGTCGCGTAGAAAAATGAGATGGTAATTTATTTTAGTTAATTAACGAATTAAAATTACGAAAAATGTCTTTCGATTACTTTTATTTTAAATTATAAATTATAAAGTCCTTTTTACTTTAAAACTTAATTAATCATTATAATTATTTTAAACATAATTCTTCCTTAACGAACTTATTTAACCTTTTACTTTAAACTAATACTCAATAACTCTAAGCTCATCCTTACTTCTTTAACTTCACTTATTTTAAACTTATCGAATTTATTTAATCTCCTACTCTTTTAAACTTTAACTTAATTACTTGACTTTAATTAAATTCTACGTTACTTTACTCGAGGAAAAGGGCTTGGCCTGAGGCGCGGCTAGCCCTGCACTCGTGGAGAGCTCACTCGCTTGCTTCGGCTTACGCGCACTCGTTCACAATTACTAACCAATTAATTATCTTACTAAACTGCTAACTAACTACTTTTAATACTCTTCACTACTTTAATACTGCTCTTCACTAATGCCACTACTACTAATACTGGCCCCGATTCTACCTGCGGGTCGATCTTTTATACATCCCTATCTCTACGTCACAATTGGTTCCTTTGCTCTGGTGGCTGGGGGTTCGGTTCAAAGTACAAAGTGCATCAGCATCAATTGATCCTTGCCAAATTTGTTTTTCTTACAGCCTTCTAATTGCCTGGATATTAATTGGCACATGTAAACAACACGCTCGCATTCCGCAAAGCTTGCATTCATGCGAGTAAGTGTAACGCGACTTTGATCTACTTCAATGGTTGCTGATTCGGCATAATTTTGAAATGCAATAATTACGAAATGAATTTAAATTTACTTATTTTCCCACATAATGACATCGTGACAATAGATTACACGAGTCAGGCAAATTTCAAACCAGTACCTACAGAAGAACAAAAAGTTAAGGAAGAGTTATCTCATATTTTAAAACTTCAAGTTCGAAACGTATCTTTAAAAATATTACTTGATGACAGTATTTACTTCGCTTCTGTGGCATTCTTAGCTGGTTACATAATTAAATAGAGACGACAAATTTCACTGCAATACTTGCTTAGAACCTCTTCTTTCTTTTCTGATTCCTTGATTCAGGATTTGGTTCAGGACAGAGGAACTTTAAACTATCCTAGTAATAAATTTGTCGGAATTATTAAGCAATTAACATATAATATTCCTGAAATATTACCTCTCTTGGAAAATACAAAAACCTGTGCACAACTATTTGAAATTCTATGTCCTGTACTCCAACAAAATACAATTTTTGCTTGTGACAATCACAAAAGACAAATATACAACAGTACAGAAACCTGTTCTCGATAATACAGTATACAGATTTTTTGAAGAAACATGTTCGAATTTAAACTTACAAGCAGAAAAATTCTGATACTGTTACATTTGACAGCTCACTGAACGAAGAATTTTCGCCAGAGAGGTCACTAGTCACCGTATGAATCCAAGGTATGAATCTGTAAATTTCCTGGAACAATTTCAACAATGAAAAACCGCCAATTGAAACGGCCATATAAGCGTTAGCTTATTAATGGATAGGGATGGCAACGATATATCGATAGATTTAATATATCGATATTTTATGAAATATATCGATATAAAAATATCGATATATTTATTTCGATATATCGAAAAATATATCGACATTTCAGGAAATATATCGAAAAACTAAACAAAGGCCAACCACAACTCATCCCTTCAGCACGATTAATTTGTCCTAAACAAAGTCCTAAAGTCCTAGAGTTTAGCCAATATCCTGGCTAATGTTAGGTGCTTAGTGACATCTATCGTCGAGGAGCTGACATAGCTTATTTACCGATAATGCAGATTTTCGGAATTTCCTTAAATTACTTGAAAGAAAATGGGTTTTCCTCTATTTTTTCTCGGGGAATTAAAAAAACTTTAACTTTCAAACTTTATAACGACAGGTTGCGGATATGTTTAGCAACAGTCTTCGCAGAGTTATAAAATGATGTTCAGTTTGTGAATGAAAAAGTGTGAATGGTGTGATCAGCATTAAATAATAAGTAGTTTAAACGTTTAGTGAAGTTGTGGTTACAACAAACTAGTCTTTGTTTATTGTTAATTAAAGTGACTAATTATTCAAATTACACTTGTAAGTTTTCGTATTTATGTATGTATTTATGTTTTTGTACATTAAATAAATACCAGCTTTTAAAAAACTTTCTTCTTCAGTTTCGGTCATTAGGACTTGCCTTTTTATTCTCATATATTCGATTATTAAATATATCGATATTTTTTCACTTATCGATATATTTATTTCGATATATCGCTTGTATCGATATAAAGCTTTCGATATATCATACGATTATTATCTCGATATATTTATATTTTTTGCCAACCCTATTAATGGAGTCGGCCATGGTAGTACATATGTACGCGTTGTGTGTAGCTCGTTGCAATCTGTAATCGAACAATTATTTAAACATCATTGAACCAAAGTGCTATTTTTCTATTAAAATAAACCGTTTAAAACAACCCATGTGCTGTGTTAATTATGCACGTGGCGTGAAGTGGTCGCGAGTGCAAGAAAGTATAAACTCGTAACTTTTTCTCGTATCATAGTTAAAGACAGTCCTGTGCGTAACTAGTTGTCGCGATCGAGTTTTACTCGTTCAACGTGTGAGAAATGGCAGACGAACTTTTTGGACGACATGTTACAAAACTAGACGGGACGAATTTCCAACTCTGGAAATTTCAGATGCGCACGATTTTCGTGGCACATGGAATTCACGACGTAATAACTGGTGCGCGCGTAAAACCAGAAGACATTACTAGTGCAGACCAGACCAGACCAGATCCCCGTAACGCACCGTATCGCTAATCAAGCGGTTCCTGAGCGACCAGCCCTTATCCGCTTGGGCCCCGACCAGAGCCATCGGATTGAGATACGCCCAATCAACGCGCAGGGCGGGCCCACCTTTCGGTGGCGGGCACTATAAAGTGTCTTCCAACTCACTGCTACCAGAATGGTCCGGGGATGCACGCCCCTCGCTCCTTCTGGTCAAGGGAGACCTATCTAATCTCTACTAGCTACCCAGGCTAGTGCCGGAACTGAGATCCGCAGTTCACACGTCGGGATGGATGGACATCATCCCTAGCCCAAGCATGCGGGCTTGCAACCACTGCCCCCGTGAGTCCAACCCAGTCGACCGGCGGAGGTCCCCTCTGCTCACTCCACTCCAGAGGAGGGAAGGGTATCCTCCGGGCTAACCGGTCCCCACAGTACCAGTTGCCTTCACTGGTTGGAAGTTCGGCCACGACCGAACAATCGGCCACGTCCTGCAGATTAGGTTCCGTGCAAACCAGGCGCTGGTACGCCAACTCGGGACGGTGGGCTCGTCACACCCATAGGGACTCTATCAAACGTCCACAATGGTCACCTACGGTCGAAGCCGTTGGATCCACGCTTCGGTTAGCAGGGTCCCCCCCTGCCGGGACATTACTAGTGCAGAAGGAAAAGTCTGGACGAAAGATAATGCGAAAGCAATGTTTCTAGTTTCATCGACAATAGATGGAACGCAACTTGAACACCTAAGCCGTTTTTTGGCGTACAAAACTGTTTTAAAACTGAATGGTGCTGTTTCAAAACTGTTCTAATTTTGACGTCATTAATGTTGATCCCGCTAAAATAACTTTGCTATACCGTTTCAAAACACAATCGGTTTGCAGGTTATGTGTGGCACTTAACTTGTTGCTATTAACCCCCACTCCACATTGAAATAATTTCAAAAAGTAATTTCACAGCGTTTTGAAATGTATGCATCCGTTTCAAAACATGACGTCATTGTTTCAACGCTAAAAAATGCACGTTTCGAAACATACGGAATAATTTCAAAATAGTGTACCGCCAAAAAACGGCTCTAATCACGTGTGAAACCGCGAAAGATATGCGTCATTCACGAACAAATCTCCGCTACAAACAAGTTATTGTTAACACAAAAGTTTTTCGAATATCGCATGTCCGCGAATGACTCAGTTATTCAACACATTACGAGAGTGCAAAACACGGCAAACCAACCGAAGGACATTGGTGCACCAGTGTCCGACGTAGCTATAATGGCAAAAATTCTAGGAAGTCTCTCCTCGAAATACGGCGGTCTAGTTACAACGTGGGACAGCGTTGACTCTGCCCAACAAACTATCCACAACCTACAAGAGAGACTCTTCAAAGAAGAGAAACGTCTGACACAGCAAGACAACAAAACTTCGAACGCTCTGGCCGCCATGTCACTGCAAGAAAGGAAGAAATCTCGAGAACCGCGGAAAGAGACAGTCAGAAAAGGCAATCACCCGAATGTTTCTACTGCAAGAAAGTTGGACATATTAGTCGCAACTGTAGAAAGAAGAAGGGATCTAGAATGGAAGAAAAACAAATCGAGCAACACACAGCGAAAACCCGACGTACACAACACCTTTGTATCGGTAACAGAGAAACAGTTCGAAAGAAAAGACACCCAAGTTACAAAGAACACCACGATCGACGAAGTGCTAGAGAAAGATGCCCGTGACTGCTGGATAACCGACAGTGGTGCGTCAAGACACATCACCTCTAGGGAAGACTGGTTCTTCGAACTGCAAAAGTGCTCGAACATAGAAATCTCGTTGGGAAACGACAGTGTGTCAAGCACGTGGAATTGGTAATTCAAAAGGAAGACCACTTTACCTACAAACATTTTACTTCTTCTTGTGTTAATTCCGCCACCTTGAAGACTTTCGGCGTCAAATTTGACACAAATTCATTTCACGCCAAGCAGACTTGAACTGCAGAACATGAAATCTTAATTCAAAAATTTTTGGTCCTTTATAAGTACATATTGTAAACTCAATACGGGGACATACTGTATACTGTTTGGGATCTGTCCGAGAGATACGACCGGAGTAAATGTCCACGAATGCAATACCTATAATATGCTTTTGACTTATATAACTTGTGACTTGTGACTAATGGTGAAAACGCACAACTGTTGAAAAATATAAGCTGAATTTTTTTTTTATTTCAAGATTGTTGCACATGCAATTTCAAAATTATCTAAAGCATTGGTTGTGGATTTGCCTGGTAAAAATCCATATTGATTGGAAGACAGTATGTAATAAATTAATAACCTAACAAATAAATGAAAATCGGTGAATTTCTTTTGTTCCAGTATTCAGATTTTATTAAATTAAATGTTAATTAAGACAATTGAAGCTTAGGAACCAACCCAACTCAAATAGCTGAAACAGACGTACAGAGGACGCTCGAGGAATCCGCTGCAATCAAAACCAACTTGCAACAATTTTTTTAATAATCATAATCATAATCATTATACATACTTTGCTGTTTGTGTAATTGCTTTTATTATAGGTCTTGTCTTTATCATTTTAGATGAACTTAATAAGTTATAATCGTTATATTGTCTTTTGGTCTCAGTAATTATTGTTATTATTTTATCACAAACTCTTTTAAACGGACGACGAAGCTGTCGAATGACTGCGAAACGTTAAGTGTTTATGCGCCATTTAGTGTCCGTTTAAAAGAGTTTGTGATACAATTTTCATCGGACAAGAACCAGCTTTAGTTATTATTTTAATTTGCAAGTTCTACTTTATGGAGGCGCTAAAATATAACTTCTTACTACTCACGGGATGGCACTGACTACTCCATTACTAACTTTCTTTTATTGACTTTCAAATCCGAGGGTTACATTTTTCTAATCCGTTAGTAAGAAAACTATGCAATACAAAATATTTAAAATAATATTATTTTTTTTTTAGGTGGACAAGATAGCTTTCACAGGATCAACCGAAGTGGGTAAACTAATTCAGCAGGCATCAGGAGTTGGTAACTTGAAACGTACTACGTTGGAACTAGGAGGCAAGAGCCCGAATATTATATTAGCTGATGTTGATATCGCTACCGCTGTGGAAGAAGCCCATAACGCCGTGTTTTTCAATCAAGGGCAGGTATGCTGTGCTGGGTCGAGGACCTTCATAGATGCTTCTATTTACGATGAATTCGTCGAACGGTAACAAAATAAGAATGTATTCAATCAAACTATTACTTACTTGGTATTTGTAGTTCAATTGTGAGAGCTAACAATAGGATTGTCGGTGATCCTTTTGATCTGAAAACAGAACAAGGCCCACAAATTGATAAAGTTCAGATGGATAAGATTCTCAAGCTGATCGAGCAAGGTAAGAACGAAGGTGCCAAATTGATGACAGGCGGAGGAAGATTCGGAGATAAGGGATTTTATGTACAGCCAACCGTATTTGCACAAGTTGAAGACCACCATACGATTGCTAGAGAAGAGGTAGTTTTGTAACATACTATTATTCTTCGTATGTTAAATATTTATTCTGTTAAAGATTTTTGGACCTGTCCAACAGTTATTGAAATTCAAGACACTCGAAGAAGTTATTGAGCGCGCTAACAATACTAATTACGGACTTGCTGCCGCTGTTTATTCCAAAGATATTGATAAAATTAACTACATAACGCAGGGAATTCGTGCAGGTACAGTTTGGGTTAACTGTTACAATGCGTTCGGCGCTCAGTCGCCTTTTGGAGGATTCAAAGACTCTGGTGTTGGACGAGAAATGGGTGAATACGGTCTACATCAGTACTCTGAAGTCAAATCCATTATTGTATCTGTGCCTCAGAAAAATTCATAAAATTTGCTGACCTTAATGCTGACACTAATTCATTTCAAATTTTGAATGATATTTTTTGTTTTAAAAGCAATCTTTTTGTACTATGCCCCCAAAAAATCTGGGACTATACACATATATTTTTGAGTTATTTTATTATTAGTTTGAATGCAGGTTTAAACAATCCATTTTGCTTGTTCTATCATTACGTAAAAGAAACACAGAAATAAAACTATTTTTTAAAGAATTCGTTGTATTTACAATAGAACATACAATAGAAAGTCCCATACTTTTTTGTCGAGCATAATACTTTTGGGTTAAGCGTTAAACTATTAGATTTAAGATTAACAATATATTTTTTTATTATTAACTTGATCAAGGGTTATAATTGCTTTATTTTCATTTAATAAAAATTAAAAATTAATTTTTGTTTTCTAGTTAATATCTCCAAATATTGTAAATTTTCTAAATTTGTTGCACTGTTTTGACATGACTTAAGGCCGCAATATACAGGTGCTGTTAACTTTGAGAGCAAACAAATATTTTCTAACGTTAATTATATGCCATACTATATCTAATCTGGCATGTTAGTAACTGAATGTACAAGTATACTCAAAACCTTTATATGTAAACATTCACTAAATTCCTTCTTCTCACAAAAATACATGTGATATGGTGTTAATTTGTCTGTAAAACATTAAAAACAGACAGATTGCTACCTACCTGAAGGCTGCAAGTCTTAGATGTGCAAATTAAGTTCGTCCCAAATTGCCGCCTAAACTTAATGGGACGGGTTGAGATCATACGTAACCCCGAAACAATGGGACAGAAATTAAAAATAAATAAAAGTCACCAGTTCTGGCACACTTGTCTTTATTTGTGCGTCAAAAGAACGACTAACAAACACGAGACCACTACAGGTTTAAATTAAATGCACGTTAACTAAGAACAAATAAGTAACACGGTAAGTAAAATTATAATGAGACACGAGGCACGGATCCGTTTTTCGCTCACAAAGAAAATAAATATCGAATCTAAGTTAATCTAACTGGCGCAACAGTCAAAGTTGCTTATTTCAATTCAACGCAAACATATTAGAAATAATCTAAATAAATCCGACCTTAAAGCGTCTAAAGGTGTGTTCGCACGAGCTAAACCGGCGCCGAGGAAGTCATTCGGGTATCAAGGTCTACGTCTACGGTCAGTGTCAATCTGTCACCCATCGTCCCCGTGTGTAGTGTCTCCCTCTTCCGGCGACGATGCCAAGTAACAGGGTTATCAGCAAACAACGGACGTGAACGGACATTTGTATGGCTTTTCACGGTTACTTCGCCTCGAGGACGCAACGCGCACGTAAAGTAGCAAGTCCATGAGCGCCGGGCAGGAGCCGGGTCAATATATTAATATATTACTTTCAAAAAAGTTATTAATATGCTATAATAAACATAAAGTTATAATCCGTAAATTATAATTTCTTATTTTGAAAGGATTACTATATTTATTTAGAATTTAAACTTGTTACAGTTTATTTTCCACCTGTATAGTACACATTTCAACGTTCCGATCTATTTTTAACACGCTTCGTTTTGTTTCCCCATTAGGCGTAGGAATGTACAACTCCTCGTCTGCGTAATTCACCCAAAACTTTCTTTTTAACATATTTTCGCTAAAAGCGAGTTCCTGGCTTTACGAAATACATTCGCACTTGAAACCGATGCGTATGTCTGTAGCCCTTGCCCTTTACTCTGGTTGGTTTCCGCTGATGTCATGAAAATCAGCTATTGGTAAATTCAAATGTGTCTCTCTTGTTTGATCTTTTGTTCTTTTCCGCCGACCGAGGGACGCGCCATGTTTCATTAATTTTTTGTTAGTCCCGTGAGCTGCACGTTTTCTTCGCGGAAAATTTGGTGTTGTGTACCCACTTCACCTAGGGGGTGAGAGTGAATTTGTACGGCTGTGTGCCGAATTTGACTGGCTCACTCGGGGGACGAAGAAGACGCGTTCTCCTTTGTGCGGTTTGTGCCAGCCTAGCCTTATTCGACTAGGTAAGTTTTACGTGCTGTTTCTCTCGATCTGGCCCTTATGTTCGCCTTTTTTTTTTCTTCTCGCTTATAGGTTCTAGCGTTAGCTGTAGTTCTTGGTTCTGGTTCTTTTGTGACCTCTCTGATTTATGCCGTTGGGTATCCCTCTGCCACTCGCGACTACGAGTTGTCCCGCATATACGCCGAGGAGGCTGGCCATCCACGGAAATGCCTTACTGCTGGCCATCTCTGACGCCGCCGACAGACGCATGGACCAGGTCGGACATTTTATATTGATATTCTTACGGTGACTTTGATGTAGCTGCGATTGTGCACGTGATTTTGCGTATTGTTCGCAAGGTAAACTCCCTTTCGGAGGAACTTATACAGTATCTTGAGTTAATTTATTTAACGCAACTCGGTGAACGAGTTCTTCGGCATTAATATAAGCGAATGTTGTCCTTCTATGCTGACTTAACTTTGTAATGATTTCGGATCCGAATAATTAGGAATTATTGCTGCAATTTTCGTTTTTGTATTGCGTATTTGTTGACTAATTTTAACTGTTTGCGTTTGGTTCATTTAATAAAATTGTTCCATGCTTTGGACGTATTGTGTTTTTCTTAATTTTTTACGCGATTCCTTTTCAAAAAAAATTAAGGGGCGCCTATTTTTGGTTCGGTCTTCGCGTTATGGAATAAGAACCCCCCCGTCCCACTGAAGCTGCTGGCGACACCGGATTAATTCCGCTCCGGTGTTAAACTACTACTTATCTACACAGGTAGGTAGCAAACTATAGTGATGCCAACACCAAATTTTATGCTCGGGATATTAAGACGACCAGCTACAATTCTATTGCCGCGCAGGGCGTGCCGCTCATGCGAATGACATTGAATTCCATCTTTCCGTCCGTTATTTGGTTATCAGACTCTAGTTAGGACGACCGGAGATTGATCTCAACTATGCCACAAGTTTTCTACACCGGCCTCAGGGCAAATCAAAAAAGTGGCCACAAATAACAGCTCCGATAAAACATCCGGAATAAAATCTCCAATAAAACTTTCTATATAAGTTCCGGAGAGAACCTCCGATAAAAGCCTAATTAAAATAACGAAAAAACAACATTACAGCCTGAATTATGCACAGAATTTGCTCGCAATCTGAGTTATTTGTTGAGGTCTTCGAAAACCATAAAAAATGCTTAGGTCACTTGAAATGACATTCTCAAATCATGATTTATTAATCTTCCCTTCACTATTCAATCAGACTACTCCGTCTGAAGAAAACACAAGATGGTCTGAGTGCCTGAGAAACGACGACGTGCAGCCTAAACGTTGAGCAGAACGGCTGACCTTTTATACAGGCTTCGGTGTTGACGAACAAACACAGCAAGGGGGTTGTTATGAAATGACAATCGAATTACGCAGAGGAGTGAGTGAAATAGAGCATTTTCGTATAACGTGGGTTATGGCTTTTGGCTGGTTGTGCAATATTTTAAAATCTGATGAAACGAAAGGAAAACATGCAACGTATTTTGGTTCCCACACAACACAAGGTGACCCAAAATACTAAAATAATTATAATGAGTTTTCAAACCGTAACAACTCCTTCCTTACCTCAGAGAAATTTTAGCAGTAGAGGAAAATTTCTTCCGGAAACCAAAAGTGGGTCATTCCATATGAAATCAAAAATAAATAAAATTGGTTGCCGCACTATTTTGAATTTCGATGAAATTCAGCAAGAATCTTCTTTTAGACGTCAAAGACTAATTAGATATTTTAATTAAAAAGGAATCTCCGATACACATTAAAAGCGAACGTATAGAAACTCAGACTTTTTAGATATCCTGCTTCAACTACTTTCAAATATTATTGTTTTATCACTCTTTCTGAAACATATTTGCTTTAAAACAGAAATACCTATATTGTTTACGTGGTGGAACTTCCCAATAAAAATTTATACGATATTAAATTATTTACAACAAACCAGCAAGCAGTTCGGAAATTAAGTCTATTAACAAGCTGAGTTAAATCGCCCCAATTGAGCTGAGGAATCTGTGGTTAAGACATATCCCTGCATTTCAGAGATACCTATATGTTGACTAAAATTTCTTAAAAGTCTCGTCAGTAAAGTCACTCTACGAAGCTATTGCTATAACAAAATTATTTTAATGCCATACTTTTTTTTATTTACTGAGAAGTAGGACTGTGTGTATACATCGTATACAACCTTTTAGCGAATATACTATAAACGATGTTTTATATGATACGGCCAGAATGATTGAATGAAACCTCATCATTTTTGAAATTATAAATTTAACTCATCAGTGATGACTCAGCATTCTCTTAATATTAGGTTAACAGAAACAAATATAAGAAGTTTAAATTTTATATTAATAGCCATTTGAATACCATGAGTCAAACTGATACAGCACAAGATGAATTACATACAATTAATACATAATGTACCCTCTCGCATAAAATACTGTTAATAGATGAATCAAATAATAACCGAATACATATTTGTTCAATTAGTTTAAAATGTAAGTCCTGCTTCATTGTAAGTATTGAAGATTTTCTCAATTGAATTGACGTAAGCCGCGGTCCTCAAATCTAAACCCAAGTTGAACTTCATTGCGGTTTTCATGATGGCCTACAAGCGCAAAACATGTTTCAATTACGCAATTTCGCTTCGAGGCAATTATTTACTTACTTTCGCCGATCTTTCCATGGTGTAATCAAGACCAGAATGAACTATATCTTTCTCAGATGCACCGGAAATTTTCTTCTGGAAGGATTCGGAAGGTGTAACGGGAATACGGCCACCTACACGTCCGAAACGGCGCTCCAGAGATTCTTGCACAGATTCTTAAAACGATTAATTTTTTTAGTATTAATTATGAACGATTTAAATTATATCCTAACGATTTCAGAATCAATTAAACAAAAAACAGTATTTCAAAATTTTCATAAGCTTACCGCTAGTCAGTCCTGAACATTCTGAATCCGACTAGTAAAGCCGCGAAACCTTAGCCGAAACCTTAATTTGTAGTACTTTTTACAACTTTATCATTTAAACTATTATTTAGTTTAAAGGTGTTATAATTTTTCAATAGATGAATGTAACAAAAAACAGATTTTCGGAACGCATGGTAATAATTACTCAGAGCCAAATGAAAATAGAAAAACAACAGTAAGATTAGTCTTGTTCCATTCATGTTATCTTGGCGAATAGTTTAATCCCATCGGTATTTGCTAATGTAGTGTGTATAAAGAGAGATTCGTTATAAAGGGTATTTTTTTATTTTTGAGATAGGAGGTTGCAATTTTGTATTTGACTATAACTTTTAATTCTAAACGTCATTTTCTTATAATATTTTCACGTTGTATACCGTAAAAGATTTCACCCTATTTCATTGGAAGTAATGCATCAATAAAATTTAACAAAAATCGATAATATAGAAAAATATTTTGTCGCACACTTTTTGAAAGACACTGTATTCCTTCACTATTTGAGAATGTGATACTCAGTTACTCAGACACAAATGGTAATTGCTTTACTGATTTATATTAATTATGACGAATATATTGTCTTTTTACAGAAAGTGACCTTTCAAATGTCATTCTATGTAGGAATACCTAGAAGCCGTAATGGTAATTAAATTAATTAAAATTTTGTTAAATTTACGAGTGAACGTACAGTCAACGAAGATATACAGTTGTCCCAACAGTGTGTTCTCGGGCAATAACTTGATAACTACTAAAGATACAAAAAAAAGTTCAACAAAATTTCTGTGAATCAAAGCAGTGGTGCCGGACACATCTTTTTTATTTTAAATGGCATACCCCCATATATGAAACTAAATTTGGATTGCCTATAAAATTCTACACATTTCCTGTATACCATTGCTTATACCTAAATCTAACCGTTCTTGAGATATTTAACATTTTTTCTAAAAATAGCCATTTGCAGCCACTAATTTATTTATTCATATTTTATTTATTTTTAACTTTAAGAAAAAGAATTTTGGTACAGGTGTAGTTGATACTTAAGCATATTATAAGCAAAGGCGGGCAATACGGAAAATTGTGTATCGAATTTCGATACGATTTCTGTATCTATACGTATCGAAATATCGGTTCGATATGTATCGATACATCGATAGTTTCGAAATATAAGATCGATACGTATGGAAATATTGAACAGAGGTTTAAAACAAAAATTGAAGACTTTGGTGCAAAAACCGGGTAAGTCCAGTTTTTCAACTTTCGAAAAAATTGAAATAAACTAAATATCTTTCAAACGGTAAAATAAAATGAATTTAGTTTAACGTTATTGCTTAAACTTATGATAAGAAATAATAAAAATGTGAAAACTTATAGTTTTACAGAGCCGGCTTTTTAAAAAATAAATCCGATATTTCTACACGTATCGATATTCGATATCCGATATTTCGATACGTATCGATATTCGATAAGTATTCGATAAGATATATCGATACATCGACCCAGCCCTAATTATAAGCCATTGTTAAATGTACTTTTATCGCTACAGGATGGTCATGATAATGAACAAAATATCAGAAATTTCAAAATAACAAAGCTCAATTTTCTTAAATGCATGCCCTATATTTTTTTATCCTAAAATCTTCGTTTAATAAAGTACTTTCATTTTTCTTAAGTACCTATGTCTTATACCCATCTGCGATATTTTTTTGAGATTTTTGGATCTACATATTTGAATTATTTCTTTTAAAACGAGTCATTGTCTAAGGTGGCTGTGGAAAACGGCAAACAAATGAAGCTGTCTTACAAAAGATATGTATATGCGATATTTGCCATATCAATGGGATGTTTAAAAAAAAAAACATTAAAAAATTACTCCCAAGTCATTTTCAGATACTAGATGGGAATATCGTTTTACTTTTAGGCCCGATTTTACAATCGTCGGATAAGCATTATTATTGGTATAACGTGACGTAGGTGTGACATAGATATGGAGGAACATTAAAGGATATTTGGCGAACAGTTATTCCATTCTTATTCCACGATTGTAAAACTGGGCCTTAATAATGTTAAGAGCTCTTCACTTTCAACTTATCAAATTTTGAAATGCTCTAAACGAAGGTGCTACAAACATATCCGAGGGTAAATTAAAAAGTGAAATTTTGTCTATTGTCCTAAAAAGAAATGAACTTGAATTTATAGTTAGTCTCATTTGGTACGAAATACTATCAAACGTCAATATCGTTAGTAAAGTTTTGCAGAACCAAAATATGCATATAGATGAGGTCACAAAGTATTTAAAAGAACTGAATGCATTCTTCGAAAAATATAGAAACAAAGGATTCGTAAATGCCATTTCCACAGCAAAAGAAATTGCAACAGAATTAAACATAACACCTAATTTTAGATCGTTTGGTGCTGATGGCGGATGAAAAGCGTAAACATGCCTTCTTCTCGGTTAGGAAGTAAAGCCCTAGTTTCGTGTCATACGATGTTTGGCACGTTAAAAATCCCTACTTGGGGTGGAATTCCCCTCGATTCTGCTAAATTCTAGTAGAGTTGGCCATATGACCTTGGAGCCTAAAGGTACGAGGAGTATTCCGCAACCCGATACCTAGTTCATTAAAGGAAAGGGAATAACGGGTCGGACCCTTATTCTGAATCACGCTGTATAGGGCAAACCGTTCATTAAAAGTTATCAAGGAAGAAGTTTAGATAGAAATTTGAAATTTACGGGGCAGATATATTTCAAAAGGAACTTTTCAAATAAAATTGACTTTCAATCACTTCCGGTTATACCGAAAGTTGCCATCAACTCGCTTATTTTAAATGGGATGATATATTTTTTGTTACTTTTTGAATTGTACAAGTAAAAATTCCATAAGCATAATCTATTAAGTTACATGTTGGCTAAAATATACTACTCCACTCGAAAACACAGAAAAATACTTAATAAATGATCTTATTTGGTCGGCTTAATTAACAGTCCTCTGTCTGTATATCAACAGGGTGACTGTTGACAGCTGTAGATATAGGTTATTCATTATAAATGAGAATAAATCTAACTTACCTAATAATTGGTAATTGGAATCACGTTCGTATTTGAATGTTAATCTACCGTAGGAAACATGATTCAAGTTTTTTAACCATTCGAAAAAGGACACCGTAACACCACCAGCATTAATATATAGATCCGGAATGACCATAATATTTTTCTGAATTAGAATTTGATCAGCAGCGGGAGTGGTCGGACCGTTTGCAGCTTCTGCGATGATCTGCACAAAAAGAAGTATCAAAAACGAAATGAATTTTGGTCTGCAATACCTTGGCGGAAATTTTGTGCGCATTGTCCTTGTTTATAACTTTTTCTATGGCTGCGGGTACTAGGATGTCACACTGTTCGAATAACAAGTTTTCCCCTTCGTACGGTTGAGCTCCAGGAAAGCCAACGATGGTCCCGTTTGCAATACGGTGCTCTTCAAGATCCTGTAAAATGCAACTGTCTTTCATTATATTTTCTTATTTGATAAGATTATAAACTGCTCAGGATAAATTGAATACCGGTGAAGAAAGAATTGAAAGGCGTTTAATTTATACAATAAAAAAAATGTTCTGCCTCTTTCCGACTGTGAAATTACTAAATTTCATGTTTGTCAGTTTACCAGAAGCATTCGTTTGTGTATCGCGTGCTTTGTTGCTGTTTATTTTTTTTTTCAAAGTTTGAAAGTTTACCCTGATTGTTTTGAAAATTAATTTTCCTATAGCGAAAACAATTTCGAGAAGTGACAAATTAATCGATTTATCTTACAAATTAAGCGCTATTTTTCTGCTACTTCTGGCCATGTTTTGGAGCTAATTTTTATACGTTACTTTTCTGGAACGTGTAGAGTTTAATGGTGGATGTGTCAATTTTTCATTTAAAGGTTTGTATAGGCGTTTTCGGAAAATCGCTCGAGTTAACCGGGTTATGTATTAGGTTACAGAATATTGTTCTTTTATTAAACCTGGTCGTAGTTCCGTGTTCGAAAAATAACAAAAAAAGTAACCAAGTTAACTAATCCAGTTATCAAATATGTACTAACCCTTGTCCGTGAGTAGGGTTGCAAAGAATTGGGGTTATGAATCTCTTTAGTGTTCATAAATGAATTTTGTCCAACAGTTGCATGTTTTTAGGTGTTTTATACGTTCGTTTTGAGTGACTAAAATCAAATTTCAATCACTAGTGCAAAATCAACAACTAACCATGACGACCGACCATGACTGCTTGACGTTTTAAGTAATGTCACTTCAAAAATATCTTTTCAAGATTCTTTGTTGTTAAAAAATGCAACTGTTGGACAAAACGTCGTATATCACACGTGAGCGAAATGCAATTATACAGTCGTGAGAAGTGTCTCACTCATGTATAATTTTGCATTTCTCTCACTTATAACATAATCTACTATAATTTTGATGTGATAATAATTTAACTCCACTAATAATTGAATAAAGTGAAGATCTGCTTAATTTTTATTTATCTTAGATTTTCATTCATATTTAATGTATAAATAGAATACGCTGTTAACTGAAACTGTTAACAAAATGCGTTCGTAAAATCACCAAGGAACCCGAATAACCTCTGATAATTGCTGACGTCACGCAAGTAACCTGGTTAGAGACCCAGGTTTAATTTCCGAAAACGCCTTATGTATCAACTGTTCAACAAAATCCTACTTTCAGTCAATCTTGGAAACAAAAGTACGTGCCGTAGATTGAACCACACACGTGTTGTGATTATCGCAAGTACTGTTAGAATGAAAAATGTAGGTTATGCGAAGGGACTGAGTTCAGACAATTTATTTTATTATATTCTTTAAAAAACGAAAATATTACTTCAGAACATCTTTTTGTGTTAGCCACTTCCGCTTCAGAAATTAAGGATTAAAAGCTAGATCTTGTCCGCATATGAACACTTTGAGGTTAATCAATTCACATTTATGACAAATGAATATGCGAGCCACGACATACGATTTTTTCCCAAGGATATTTCTCCGTTTTATTCGAAATGTGGTTGTTTGAAACTCCCGATTATCGGAAATGACGTCTATGTTGTGTCGGTTCGTGAAAAAACGGCTCGAAATTTGTGACAAGCACTCGGCTTATAACACCAGGTCTGTTCGATAGCTCTGCACTTTCTACACTTTTAACACCTTTACTCTATTTTTCTCACTCCTACTTATGTTATATTATATACATCGCACTCTCTCAGAAGCGGTTGGTGCAAAAAGTGTAGAAAAGTGAGAAGCTATCGAACAGACCTACCATAACTCAATCGTAATATTTTCGAAGTAACAATGAGGTAACACTAGATTCGTTTGTCGATTCTAGTTAAGTAGATAAAATGTACGTAAGTGTACAGGGATTTTGTTTATTTATATTTTGAACGGTACCTACACATTTTATTATTAGACATATTAAAAATGTTAAATACATACAAAGGTTTTAGGGCTTTACCTGAACCGCCAAAATTTATTTAAAAAGGAAACAAATGACGATTGGACACCTAACAAATTAATATCGACTTTGTTATTTTAAATGGAACACTATGTATATTTTCTCGAATTTAGAAAGACAGTTATTTCCTAATTTCAAAAATATGCAGTTTGTCTATATTTGGTTTCATACTTCTTGCGATATTTAAGTTTAGAATAACAAAAAAAAATTCATTTACTTTGATTAATAAGAAGTTTATTATGTGTGACAAGTGTTAAACTAATTAAAAGTCATTTTACAAGTAAAAACGCTAAAATCTAAGAGAAATCAACATATTATATAAAATAAATTAATAAAAGTATACCAAAACAACAATAATTTCAAACTTAAATATCATTAAAAGTATGAAACCAAATATAGATAAACTACATATTTTTGGAATTAGGAGAAAAATATCTTTTTTAATTCTACAAAATATACTGAGTGTTCCATTTAAAATAACAAAGTTGTTATTTGTTAGGTTTCCGATTGTCATTTGTTTCTTTTTTAAGTAAATTCTGGCGGTTCAGGTATATTCCTAAAACTTTTGTATTTAATATTTTTTGATATGTCTAATAATAAAATGTGTAGGTACCGTTCAAAATATAAACAAAAACCCTGTACAATTATACTAATAAAAAATTGTGACACAAACCAATTTATGCAACCTCCGTTTTAACCCAAATTTCGATTATCCGAAACCTGTCCGGTTTCCCGTACTTTCGTCGACTGTAATTATTTTTGATGCCGTAATTTTAAATTTGATTTGAATTTGATTTATTGTTTATATTTATTACATTTTATAGCAATAATTGATAAATTTAATATTATGGATTTGTAAGCTATTGTTTTGGAAGAATTATTGTTATATACCTTTACTTACTAATAAAGTTACATGGCCATGTTACGTAGCTTTTAACAGAACCATAATTTCCAATGTCTAATTTGAAATCTGACAGATTTCAGAGTACAACGTTTACCAACACTTGCAAAGGTAGCATAGCGGTAACAATTAATTATTGGTTCATACGAATGTGACCACTAATAATTGGCAAATGTTCACTTTTATTAATCTTTCAGAGATTATTGGACCTGTGAATCATTTATAACAACTACCTGCTACGCGTCCCAGAAGGGTTTGCGCAACAACCACCTGTGCGTGGCGGGTAATACCCTAAGGGGAATTCGGCCGAGCCGGTCGGACCTACCTGTGTGGCTCTCTTTTGGAGGGATTCGCTGCCGTCCCAGTAGCTCAGCGAAGACGGCCGTGCGGTGCGATATTTAAGACGCACAAGTGTCAGCCCGTACAAATGGGGAACGATCCCGAAGTTACAATTTATTAGGGCGCCACCTAGCCGAAATGCAGCGATTCCCAAGGTCATGGACCGACGCTAGAAGAGGGTCCAAAATGATACACAGGGTAGAGCTCCGACGCCAAATGGCTCGCCAGAAGGGCAGAGCAAGACGGATACAACCCCAAAACTCCACCAAGGTGAAAGAAAACCCCAACGTAAAAAGTTAACTATATATTAAAAAAAAGAACACGCAAAATGTGAGCAGCGCTCACGAAACAGTGCGCCAAACGCAACGAAAATTATACTAAATTAATTACTTAAATGAGTAAAATGTTTAAAGGTCGTAAAACTTAGAAAGCCTATAATGCACAGGCAAATGTGTACAAAACAATTATATAAACAGGCGTTGAACAAACCGCACGCGTACGGGCCCATCCGCGACGTTCACAAAATTACCCAAACGGGTGAGTTAATTACCAATAAAAATTAAATTACAAAAATTGGCAACAAAATCTAGTAAAAGTAATTATGACAGAATGACATAAAATAAAAGAGATCATGCCTCTTACGAATTAATTAATTAATTTTTTAAATTGAGTAAATACAAAACAAAAGTGAAACCAGTCGCGAACAGAAAAAGAAAACTAAAGCGGCCGGTAGCGATGCGTAAAAGCACTGCAGGACGCCAAGTTCGTAAGAAGTTTCGTCGCCGCCAAGTCGCAGACGGCGAAGTGACAAAGACCAAGAGTAAAAAAAATTGAGTTTACGATACCAAACAATCCCTTTTTTTCCCTTCGGTCAGGCGGTCGACTAATCAGGAACGGTGTCACCAGGGGTATGGTCGAGTGTGGCTATCCAACCCCAAAAGTCGGTTCGATTCAAGCATCCACAGGCAACTTTACGAAATGAATTAAAATTTTAATGTCTTTCTAATTTTCACATTTTAGCGCAAGTATAATAAAAAATATCGTATAATACACGTGCATAAGAGCCTTTAAAGCACTTGCGCCGTTAAAAGCGCTCCGCTGCGCGTCGCGCTTTTAAATCCATCGCACGTGCTTTAAAGGCTTGCGCTAAAATGTGAAAATTAGAAAGACATTAAAATTTTAATTCATTTCGTAAAGTTGCCTGTGGATTGCATTTTTAATTGATAACATGGAGATTGTATATGTTGTTCCTAGGCAACTTTAAAACACGGCGTGCTTTAATCGCCCTTTTTCGCACGGTTTTTAGTTTTAAAAACAGAGATTTTGATGCAGGTGTAATAAAAAACTATTTTTTCTAGTTTGCGTTCACAATGAACTCATTGTGACACCAAAAACAGTTTCACAATGGAGCTCATGTGAAACTGTTTTTGGGGAAATTTTAGTCAATTTTTAATTGAAAATATTTAATAGATTTTACAAAATAACTCATTATTTATTTGTTACTTAACAGAATACTCACAATGAAGCTAGATAAGAAAAATTAATAACTTGTTAATGTGACTTTTGATTAAAACGAAAGGTTTTCAGTGTTGCCACGCATTACAACTAAAATTCCCCATATACTAAGGAGATCAAATTTTTGACAGTATTTTTCCTATTTTTGTTCAATAAGTGATGCAAAGTAGAAAAAGTAGTATATTTTACGCGTTTCACAAGAGGCATTCTTAAAAATTCCATATTTTAATAACCGAGTTACAGGTTTACAGATTTTACGGTTGCTACAGATACGAGCAAAATCGACACATAATAGTATATTACATAACGAGAGTTGTAAATTGCATATTACGCACGGTAAATGTAAAAAGCATATTACGCGCAGCGGCGAATGCAAGTAATTCCACAAGTGCGTAATTGCCTTACAACTTGAGTTTTGTACTATACTTTATCTACTACCACAAAAATTACCTTATAATTCAAGTTCAAAATAATCAGCAATGACACTTGCAATTTCGACGACTGTCAATCTAATGTGATGCGGCTACGTAGATCTAACTTCAAGCGTGCGTAAAATAGGTGCGTTGTGCGTTTTTCTTATTTTACGCACGATGTTTGTAAACACCCGCTTACTTAATTTATGTGTTGTACGTACATAATTCGTCATTTAAAATAGTGGTCGTAGATAAAATTAATTAATTACTCTGCTACTCTTGAAACTATTTTAACTTAAACTAATTTAAATAAAATTATAAATAACTTAAAGTAAGTATTCAAAAACATTCCCATTTTATTCTAAATATCGCTGAACAGTTTTATTAATGCATTGAACTAAATAAAGTTAATTATAAATTATGAATAAAACTTTCGCAATAACTTCTTTATTATTCGTTTCAAGGAAAAATTATAAAGAATAATTTGTATTTATAATTTGAAGTTCTTTCATTTGTCAACAAAAATACAGGGTGTTCCATTAAAAAAAAAAGCTTTACACATGCAATTATTTTGAGAATGCGATGCGCAATTGTTTTCTTCATATAATCATTTGTAATCCTGAGTGAAAACAGTTCATTTCATTCATTACATATCTATTTTTTATTACCTTTAACAACACATTATATCCGAAATATTATTATTAAAAATTATTATTATTATTAAAGAAATTTTGCAACATCCTCGTTTGCACGATGGTCAATACAAAGGAACTTAAAAATCGAGCATAAAAATGTATACATGTTTATAATATACATCAAACTGTATTTTTTGTGGTCCGAAAAGGATATTTATCTAAATATCCTCGATTTGTAAAAGTATCTAACATACAATATACATATCCGCCGTAAAACGTGAATACATATACAAATACCTACAAAGTATATTATGTACAGGGTTTTTGTTTATATTTTAAACGGTACCTACCAGAGCTGTGCGAGTATTTACTGTTACAAATACAAGTCAATTACAAGCACAAGCACTTTTGGACTCGTACTTGTGCTTAAGCACAATTAATTACAATTGTGCTTAGTACTTGTACTTGTATTTATACTTGTGCTTATTACCGCAAGTACACTTCACAGCTGTGCGTATACTTATGGTTATACGTACAGTCGCACAAATATTAAAATGTTAATGTTAACATTTACAAAATAACGCAAGATAAATAAAAATGTGAGGTACTTGCAATTAGTTTTAGAATATAATGAGATTGTTTTTCCATAGTTAGGTACTTGCAATTAGTTTTAGAATCAACAAATGCACATAATATATCTATCGCTGAGTTATTTTTATTTTCCGCATATTCCTTGATGATGCGATACGTATATGTACATATCTAGAGAGACGCGGCCCATCTGCGCGACAAAATATTGATGCTTCATAGTCTTGCCTGCAGCGAGTCGTTCCCTCACTAATAAGTATTTATAAGCACGAGTCCAAATACAAATACTTTTGGATTTGTGCTTGTATTTAAGTGCAATTAAGCACTATTGTACTTGTGCTTGTGCTTGTTGTATTTATAAGTAGTACTTGGCACAGCTCTGGTACCTACGCATTTTATTATTAGACATATCAAAAAATGATGACAAAAGTTTTAGGAATTTACCTGAACTGCCAGAATTTACTTTAAAAAGAAACAAGTGACAATCGGAAACCTAACAATATCAGTAATGAGTATCAACTTTGTTATTTTAAATGGAACACTCAGTATATTTTCTAGAATTAAGAAAGATATTTTTCTCCTAATTTCAAAAATATGTAGTTTGTCTATATTTGGTTTCATACTTTTTACGATATTTAAGTTTATTAAATTATTATTGTTTTGGTATATTTTTATTAATTTATTTCATATAATATGTTAATTTCTCTTAGATGTTAGCGTTTTGACTTATAAAGTGACTTTTAATTAATTTAACACTTGTCACCCGTAATAAATTCCTTATTAATCCAAATAAATGCATTTTTTTTTAAATTTTAAATTTAAATATCGCAAGAAATATGAAACCCATATATATGAAATATACAGCGTGTATCAAAAAGTTTTATACAAAAGGAGAAAAAGTTTATCTTACATTTCACAAAAAAAAACTTCTTTATAAAAAGCTTTGCATGACTTGTAGATCCATAATCAGGTACAAAATTTTAAAAAAATTGTCTGGAATACAGGGAAAATAAAAAATAATGATTTAGACGGAGAGCAAAATACGTTCAAACTGTAGTGGAGAGCAAAATGTTCAATGAAATTGTGATTAAATAGCAAAAAATTATGCACACTTGTAGATTATTGATATTCCCAGATAAAAATTAAAAAATAAACACTTCAGCAATTGTTAGATAATTTATTTTTATAAAACATTGATAACCTTCTTTATCAATTTTTATCTGGGAATATCAATAACACAGGTCTGCAACCAAAAAACTGCATAAGATTTTTCAACTATTTGTTAGAGATTTTTGCATGCTGAATACGGGAAAAATACTAAAAAGATACCATCACGTTGGGTTTTCTTGCAAATTTTTAATTCGTTTTAAGCTTCTCTCGATTTGAAAATTCTTATCAAAAAAGTTATTTATACAACCAGTGAGTAAAGTAATACTTTTTTCACGAGTAAGAAAGTTTGACAATTCCTAGGGAAGATGGGACATGAATATGATGGGTGACTACTGTTGGATGCTGAAGCGGGAAACTGGAAATACCGGAAAACGAAAGCTCACTAGGAGATCTATGAAAGAGAAGAAACTGTTTTACCGGACAATATAGTGAATATTGATTTAATTGTGTTTTACTTGGTAATAAAATGATTACCGATCAACCTTGTTTCAATATATCCTCTTCTTTTGCAAGAAAAATTTACGTGATGGGGGAAAATGGAGGTCATTTTCATGTTCAGCATACCAAAATGACATAGAATTCACTTAAAAACACCATGCAGCTATTCAAAAATATTTTTTTGCAGGCCTGTGTAATCTACAAGTGTGCATAATTTTTTGCTATTTAATCACAATTTCAATGAACATTTTGCTCTCGACTACAGTTTGAACGTATTTTGCTCTCCGTCCAAATCATTATTTTTTATTTTCCCTGTATTCCAGCCAATTTTTAAAAAATTTTTGATTATGGATCTACAAGTCATGCAGAGCTTTTTATAAAGAATAGTTTTTTTTTTGTGAAATATAAGATAAACTTTTTCTCCATTTGTATAAAACTTTTTGGTACACGCTGTAGATAAATTACATATTTTTGGAATTAGGAAATAAATGTCTTCCTTAATTCGAGAAAATATACATAGTGTTCCATTTAAAATAACAAAGTTGATACTCATTTGTTAAGTGTCCAATCGTCATTTGATTCTTTTTTTAAATAAATTCTGGCGGTTCATGTAAATCCCTAAAACTTTAGTATTTAACATTTTCTTGTATGTCTAATAATAAAATGTGTAGGTACCGTTCAAAATATAAACAAAATCCCTGTACAGGGTGTCCCATTTTCGATGGTATTCGAAACATTAGTTGTGGTTATATCTCGGCTATTATGAACTTTTGATGCGATTTGATTAAAAAATCATGATCTACGTTAAAAGGCGAATAAAAAATGCCTGTCATTTTTCGATACCTTTAAAAATTAAAAAAAATATGCGTTTGAAAATTTGATGAATTTTTCGTTTTTCAACTGTACCGCGAAAATGACAAGGAACAGCAAATTTTTAAGTTGGCCATTCAAATTAGCATAAAAAGTTGACCCAATATTGCGTGCTCAGTTTCTTTCTATTTCCATTAGTAACGAAGATACCTATGGAATACCATCGAAAATGGGACACACTGTACAGTATATAATATACATTGTATATCATATATCCCCAACACTGATTGCTGATTATTTTGAACTTGAATAATAAGTAAATTTTTGTGGTAGTAGATAAAGTATAGTACAAAACTCGAATTGTAAAGCAATTACGCGCTTGTGGAATTACTTGCATTCGGCTCAACTGCGGCTCATGCGCAACTTTTCCACCGTTCGTAATATGCTATTTACAACTCTGGTTATCTAATATACTATAGTTTACAATACAACTGATAATAAAAACCGCACCGATGAGACTTTCGCAACTTGAGACATAATTGACAATGCAGCCGTGGAATGCATGAGTTTTCATTCGACGCAATTGCCAGTACCGTTCCGGGGATTTTTGGTACAATTTTCAACTGCAATTTTCTCGAAAACTATTAACTTTTGGTCGAGGACATGTTTTATCACAATTATTAAAGTCAGTGGGTATGTGTAATATCTCACACAGTTATTATTAGTGAGCGGAATTTGATATTTTGTTCGGTTTATTTCGAACAAGGTGGCAACGAGTGCGTACACATTAACCCGTTGCTGTAGCTTTATACGTTTCCGCTTCGTTTGTATTTAATCGAACAAAATATCAAATTCCGCTCACTAGTTATTATACTTGACAAAATAAAGCCAAATTTTGTTATCAAAATAAACTACGTGCCATTAAAAATGCACTACCCAGAAGGGGTCAAGTTAAAATTTAAAAGTTAAAAGTTAAAAAAGGTTAAAATTTTCACAATTTATTTCTCTTAGATAAACAAGTAATTGATTTCATTTTGGAAAAAAAAATAACAGAAATTAAGGGAAAAAATGTAATAATGTGGCACGTCAGCACGGTTAACAATACATTCCCTAATTCGCCGAGGCATGCTCCGAATGAGATAATAGATCTCTTCTTGAGGTACCTCATCCCAAGCTTGCTGTAGGTGACGACGCAGTTCTTCCAAACTGTTTGATTCTTGAGAAATGCGTCTTAAAGTCGACCCATGATATCTCACACACGTTCTATGAGACTCAAATTCGGAGAACGAGGTGGCCAAGGAAGAACTTCTACCTCTGCTATTTGCAGAAAGTTCCTAGAAATTTGTGCGATATGAAGTCAATGACCCATTGCTGTCTTTCTTGACACCACTGAAGTCTGGCTGCCTTATGCATTTGTGTTAGTGGAAAGGCGCCGACACGGCCGATAGGAGTGAAGACCAAACGATGCAATACGTTGGTAAATGGTTCGACTTTTTCTTAGGTTTCTTATCCAATCCACTCCAATTGCAGATGAAGGGCGAGACCTATCTCTTACAGCCAGTTGACGGAGACGCCGATCTTCACGTTCATTAGTTCTTTTAGGACGTCCAGTTCCTCCTGGTCGACGGTGTTGGATGCCTTCCTCAGACTAAGATATCCATGCTCGAAGCACCGCAGAATGGTTTCGGTTTAAACGCCGCGGTATTTCACGAAACAAGAAATCCGCTTCGTGCATGCCGACAATTCGCCCCCTTTCAAAGTAGAACAGTTGCTGAAAACTCTGTCTTTTGGCATTGTTAACGACCAACACTTTATGCTTTCGCAGAAAATAAAGACTATTCTGACCCACCAGTTTTAAAAAGTACCGAGAACAAAAGCCTATGTTTTTAAGACAACTCTTACAAAAGCCGAAGCTTCTAGTTTTTTTAATTTTGACGTTTTTATCATCAACTCCTAAGTCATGGATAGTTATTTGGTAAAAATATCGAACTTGTAACTTGATCCCTTCTGGGTGATGCATTTTTATTGGCACATAGTTTATTATAAATAATTTTTAAACTTTATCATTTTTCACTTAAACAAAGAAGGTAAGCATATGTATATTCCGCAAAATGTTTTCAACTTATATTCTACGACAGCGACTATTCTACTACTGAGCTATTTTAAATGCCCTGGTTTTAAATTTGAAAAAAATGGTCACCTTATAAATAGGCCACCCGCATACCCCACAGAATGATCTGTTTATAATTCACATTTTCGCTTATATTTTCGTCGGAACGAAACCATTCAAGACGAAAAGATACGATTGTAAAAAAAAACGAGCGTATTTTCAGTATTCATAACGCTTTGTTAAAAAGTGTAAACCAACCTTTGGATCTATGCCCTCATTATTATAAATAGAACCATCATGTTCTATAATACCGATGCAAGTGGCTCCAGCACGATGAAGATATCTCATCGTATGCAGACCAACGTTACCGAAACCTTGAACGATGAAAGTCTTGCCGCCCCATCCAGGCGTCGTGCCAATCATGCTCATGTAACTGGCTTCGTTAATGAAATTCTCCAAGCCGTGAAAAACTCCTCGGCCGGTGGCTGATACACGACCGTGGATACCACCCTGATTGATGGGTTTGCCGGTCACGCAGGCGTGAGAATTAATATCGCTAAAACCTATTGTTTTCCCGTACGTATCTGCGATCCAAGACATCTCACGTTCTCCGGTGCCCATATCAGGTGCCGGTACATCAATACCAGGTCCTAAAACATAAATACAGGGTGAGAATTGCGTAGTATCCACCTTCCTGTCGTATAAAATGAGAATGATGTGTAGGGGTGGAAAACTCTCTAACAAATATCAATTGCTATTTGCTGCTAACTCTATTCTCTAGAATGGAACTAGCGGCAAATAGTGATTGATATTAGTTAAAAGGTCCAACCCTAGCCCGAGGAAACTGAATACTCTTGTTGTCGTTGTATAATGAGAGTGGTGGTAAGGAGTGGCTTAACCAGAGTCGTACATAATAGCTACTTTCTTTCGTCGAAACGTTTGAATCGTGATTCGGATGGTTTGAATCGTGATTCGAAGAGTTTTTGGTTTCTCGCTCTGGATCTGGATTATTGCAACAGAATACACCAGAGCTGAATGCATTTTGAATCCAAACGAACCGTGAAAATAGAAGATTGAAAAGAGAAAGGGGATTACCGATCCGGATTGAAATTTCACGAAGAGTGGGGATTGATTCATTTGCAAGAGAATATCCATCTTTGAATCTAAACGCGTAATATTGCGTTTGGATCAAACGAAAGAAAGCAGTTTTTATCTCGCATATCTAGTGGCAGTATGTTAACAAGTGGTTAGTGGTTACGTGCATGTAAGTCAATATTTCAGCGTTCGAATTTATCAATTTAAGGCTGGCCGCACATTGAACGCAGCACATGCTAGCGCAGCACAGCCCAGGATTTTGTAACACATTTGATTTCCTGTACTCTGTCTAAGTGATAGCGCATGTTGAATGTAGTTTTTCAGTTGGTAGTGTGCGATAATGTTACCCGTAAATAATTTTTGTTTAGGTTGTGAATAGGAATTAGATTCGGAAATTGACAATAGCTCTGTTCCAACCCCGCTTTCTGACCGTTCAAGAAACCGTCATACTCAGTTGCCCACCGAATTAATGATCGATGTTGACAACTTTGTCGAGTGTAAAACTTTGATGAGTGCATGCTTGTGACGGTTTCGAAACAGTCACAAAGCGTGCTTGGAACAGACCTAATATTGTGTTATTATACAGTATTTCAAGAAAACATAAAAAGTCTGTATGGAAAAATGATTATTTCAGAAAAAGAAATACTCATGGGGAGTTTAATTTATTAAAAGTTTGAGGAATTACTTAGCCTAATAAAGAATGACATATAGGGACGAGGCTGTAATGCTCAACAGCTTATTGAAAATGAACTTAAACTAGCAGTATGTTTGAGGCAAGTATAATATTTTAGCAAATAATAATTTTAAAAACCTTTCCTCTATTTTGAAAATAATTTTGTAAGGGTGTGCCATATGATTGTTGGGACGCTAGACAAAGTAGGAGTTGCAAGTTGGGTTGCGATACTTGAACGGATGTTCGTGGTAGTTCGTATATTGAACAACTGCTGCTGGTTGCAGGACTAATTAATTCATCAGTATTAGTTTCAGCTGAAAAAATATGGTTACGCTGTTGTAGAAGATTCGAAGAAATAGACTGTTCCTCCTCAAGCTGGACTATTTCAAACAGTTTTCTTTTAATCCGTAGCTAGTTTTCTTTTAATCCATAGCTGCGAGACTTCTTGCATTTTTTGGGTGCAATGTGGGGTATTGCGTTTTCTCAAATGTTTTACAAAATTCTCGGCTCTGCTGGGTTACCCTCTACTGCCTTCAATGTGCGGCCAGCCTAACAGCAAAATATTACGGGATTATTTTTCAAATAAGAGCACATATTTCTTTCAATCAGTTTTATAGAGATTTTTTTTGTGAATTCAACGGTCTATTTCAACTTGTTTTTATAGAATACTGTAGGAAAATAATTTCGTACGTTGGAATACAAAGCAATGGAAAATTTTATAACATACTAAAATAAAACAGTATAATAGAACACAAAAGATACCTAATTATTATAAACATTGCTCAAAATGTCTCCCGCCTTGTTGAATACAGTATTTTTAGTGTGCAACAAATGGAAAATTTTTATTAAATTTTATTGATACAGACCGCTTCTGCATTCCTTCAAACCAAAATGGGAAATGCCAGATGACATTTAGTTTTTACTATATACAGCGTGGACAGTGTGGACACCGAAAGGTACAGACGGCTTAAGAGTAAAGTAGATTCCAAAGATTTTCCGATAGATTCAAAACTCTTCTGGGCCAAATTGCACTATGGGGAGTTGATTCATAAAATGATAATAGAAAAGTCATAGTGGAAGAGCTTCGAGGTCAAAGACAGGTGAAGAAGCTTGTTGAGTAATCGTCAAAAAATGCTAAAAATTCAGTAAGGGATCATCCCAAAAACTTGAATTTAACAGAAAGTGAAGTATGTACCTATGCAGTTAGTACATGTCAGAAAGCGAAACCGCTGAGTACCTTCTTTTCAAGTGCGATGTGAAAATCTAAGGCAAATCAATTTAAGGCTATTTTAGACTACCCTACTTCTTCTACAAGATTTGGTTCAATTTCCAAATTTAAAAATCTACAATAAGAAATTTTTGGGCTGCAGATACGATTTGGAGGTAGAACATGTTCTATTTTCCCAGATAGCTTTTAACTCAATTTAAATTTTGATTCAATTTACTGCACAAATTAAATTGTTTGAGAAATTGAATCAAATCATGTACAAGAAATAGGCTACATTTCTAAAAATGGTGGTAAAATTACATCATTTTTACATCAAAATTTCATGTTATACTACTATTATTCAGTAATAATACATAGGATTCTATGTCATATTAAAAATTCACTTAAAATAATATTGAATTTTAATGTAAAAATAGTGTAAATTTACTACCATTTTATCAGTGTAGTCTAAAACGATCTTTAGACGGTGCTAATTTGACACCTGACAAAGCGAAACAAAATTTTCTTAGATATTCCTAAAATTTTTAAGAACGTTTAGGTTTCTAGAAAAATAATTAATTGTGAGTTTTAATAAAAGAATAAAAGAAGTAAATAACGGCTTAGCTGGCAAGGAAAAGTAACTGTCGACGTACGCTTCGGTCTTATTAGACATCATCAGAACAGTATAACCAAGGTGTTACTTTTCCTTGCCAGCTAATCCGTTATTTACTTCTCTTATTATTTTTTCCTGGCATTCCGTTATTTTAATAAATGAGTTATATGGTCGCAATTCCAAAAGGTTCAACCTCTTAGGGCTGATCTTTCTATCTCTTAATAAACCGACTAATAGTTATTCGATGAGGCAAACCCATTGACGTTGTGGCTCATAGTGGAGTTTTTGTTAAAACGAAAACACATATCTTCACCAATGTAATGTGAAAGGGTGTCGCTAAATTCCGTGGACATGGCTTCACCACAGATTCCTGGGCTCAATATAAGGTTATTTAACTCAACTTATCTATATCCAAAAGTGCTTCGTTAAGTCAGTATTCTGCTTCAAAGTTGTCGAGAAAAATGTTAATTATTCTTATAACAAAAGAAAACTTGAACCAATTTGTATCATATTTGGTATGAGTGTCCACGGGAAGGTAAGTCACATTTTCAGATGGTTTTAGTAATTTGGAGTAGACAGCTAGTGTGAATAATAGAGTTACCACAACACAGATTTCGCAATAACTTTTCTGAGGTTAAGAAGGTAACTTTAATTGATAAATTTTAAGAAGGAAACATTCATTAGGAAACTTTTTCGTGTCTTTTTAATTTTTGATACCTCTAACGGTTTGGTCACAAAATAGAAAAATCTAAATAGTTGCACCGTCTCTTATTGAAAAAAGTAGGAAAGTAACATTATTTAGCTAATTTTCACAAAGAAGCATTCATTAGGGAACTTTTTTTAATTTTTGTAATTTTTGATATTTCTTACGATTTAGTCACAAAATAGAAAAATCTAAGAGACTGCAGCATTTCTTACTGAAAACAGGTACACTATTATAATAGGCTGTGTATAAAAACAAATAGCTGCTACAAGCGTTAATATCTTTTTTCAGATAGGGGCATTCATTAGTGAACTTTTTTCCTCTTCAACTTTTGATACGTATTACAATTTTGGTCATAAAATCTCTTCAACTTTTCTACATTGTTCCTATTTATTTGAACAGTTTCTTGTTTCCTGATCCAAAGAACTGCTGCCGTGCTTAAAACATTAGAACACACTTTGCACTTTAGTATGCATATAACAGTATTTGCGTTCCTGTGTACCGCCTAGTAAATTAAAATTCTAAATTAAAACTGCTTGCAAGAAAGCACGCTACAACCATTTGGATTTTCCTATTTTTTGACTAAACCATAACAAGTGTAAAAATTTGCAAAGACACAAAAACGTTCACTAATGAATGACTCTTTCTAAAAACAAATTAGTTATCCATATAAAAGGCATTTGTTCTTTGTGTATGGGCTACTTTTTTCAATAAGAGGCGGTGCAGCTATTTGATTTCTCTATTTTGTGACCAAACCGTTGTGGCCGTTTTACACTATGACATTTTTAATCTAAAATTTGATACAAAGTGAGTGAGAAGTGCCCATTCAACCAATCAGAATTTACTGTGGTAGCTTATCTCTCTCACTTTGTACCAAAAAATGTTATAATGTAAAACAGCCTTTAGAGGTATCAAAAATTAAAAAGACACGAAAAAGTTTCCTAATGAATGTTTCCTTCTAAAAATTTATTAATTAAAGTTACCTTCTTAACCTCAGAAAAGTTATTGCGAAATCTGTGTTGTGGTAATTCTATTTTTCACACTAGCTGTCTACTCCAAATTACTAAAACCATCTGAAAATGTGACTTACCTTCAAGTGGGTATTCATACCAAATATGATACAAATTGGTTCAAGCGTTCTTTTTATAAGAATAATTAACTTTTTTGTCAACAACTTTGAAGCAGAATGCTAACTTAACGAAGCAATTTTGGATATAGATAAGTTGGGTTAAATCATCTTATTTTGAGCCCAGGAGTCTGTGGTTAATCCATGTCCTCAGAATTTAGCGACACGTTGTATATTGTTGAAGAGGGAGCTACATCTACAGATTCGTAAATTTGTGTACTGTAGAGAACTAAAGGACTCCCCACACCGACGCGAAACTTTCGCGACGCAAACTTTCCGCTGCGAAAAATTCGCTGGCGGTACGGCAGCGAAACTCGGTATTCACACCAACGCGAAAGTTTCATAGTGCTCACGCGATTTTTTCGCCTGTATATGGACTAAGATATACTTTGAAATTTGCTACAGTTTTTTTTTCGATTGAACATACGGTATTTAAAAATATATAAGCAAACCTACAATTTTCTTTTAGCTCTAACCCTCTATGCTCCCAAACCTTGTCCTTTTTCCTCACATTTTTGCAGTCTTCATGACTTAAATCGTAAATGATAGGATACAGCTTAACAATTTCGATTAATTTTTCTATTAACGCCATTTTTAATATACGTGAAACTGCAGCGGCGGCGGAAAAAACCGTGCATGCAGCGTCAGACAATTACAACGCTGCATTGCCGCGACCGTTGCGGAATCCGCGCGTCCCGGTGTGAGCAGGTCCATATACCGCCGTGTATATTGGTCCGCTGCGGTTTCGCAACAGCAGCGGCAGCGAAAGTTTCGCGTCGGTGTGGGGAGTCCTTAATTGCAACGGCCGGGCTGGGCGGACCGCGGCGGGCGGTGGCTTGCATCGAAAACAAGTGGGCGTGATTAATTTTTCTAGTGCGTTCCCTGTCGCACGCATTATAACAGAATGTCCAGTTGAACATTTACCGAATATGTATGTTTCGGTCTACTCAAAAAATTTAAAAATTTAGACCATCAGGCTAAAAGATAAAACATTGTTAAGTTTGAGATAATTTTAAATCCAGTAGCTATGCGTTTCCATTATTTTATTATATTGAATCTTACTTTGTTGTCAAATCAGTAACTCTATTTTTGTTAATGCAGAAATTCTGAGCAATTTGTCTAACTGTGACGCCCTTTTCTAAGCAAGCAGCTATCCTAGCTGTTTAAACAATATGTACTGTAAGTATGAATCACAATGAGTGACCATTTAAAATAATTTTAAATTTATGGTCGGTAGCAGTTTTACACAGCTTGAAAAGTCTTGTCCTAGTTTTTTATGATAGTAATAGTACTTTCACATTACAATGGAGAAGGTATGTGTTTAACTTCCTCTTCGTTTCAATAGTTATTCGGTGAATAATTACCATGGAAATAATTCATAAAATCAAACAACCATTCAGAAAAATCAAGTTATTTGCGGAAATAATTTTAAAGACAAATGGAAAGATCAGATACAATACATTAATGGATTACTTTAACATATGTATCACTTTCACTTATTTTATTTTTAAAATTGTTCAGTATGACATTTAACTTACCAATGAAACCTTTCTTAGCCAATTCTAGAGCAAATCGCCTAGTGATTTTTTCTAGTTCGTGATCAGAATATTCCTTCGGATTGATTTTGATACCAGCTTTACCTCCTCCGAATGGAACGTCAACGCAAGCGCATTTGAATGTCATTAAAGCAGAAAGCGCTTTGACTTCATCTCTTGATACGTCCATCGAATACCGAATACCTGAAAAAAAAAAAGAAACAAGTTTTGAAAAACAATGAAAATAACAACTTGGTTTTCATAATTCATTCAAATGATAAGTTGAACAGCCTTATAACGTTGCATAAAGTTACCCGAAAAACGGACAAGCAACGGAAAATCTTTTACATTAGGAAATGTTTGATACTGTGCCAAGACCACTGTGAATTAAAATTAATGGCATCTCGTGACAAACTCTCTACAAGCTCGTATCAAACGTGTCTCTGAATAACATCAGGTGCACATAATAATAATAACAATCGCTGAGAGTTATTAAGATGTTCATATTTTCAACTTTATAAACTAGAAGAAATTATTGAATTACATATCTGACAACAGAAATTTTTTTGTCAGTTATTGTCATTTGTTTACATATAGCTAGTTTTACACGGTTATATGTACACTCATCAAAATGGTCTAGGGGACACGTCTAAAAATAAACGCTGTTGCAAATAGTGGAAGTACTATGACAAAACCTTGAAATAAATTGTAAAGTTGAACAAGAAACTTTAATTTTTAGCATAAACCACAACGAAGTTACCATAGTTTTGTTATATAGAGTGTTCAACAAACATAAAGCAAATTTACAATTTAAAAATTATAACGAAATCGGAACGAAAATGAAAGATTTCACATTTAATACAGTGTATGGCCACCTCTGGCGTTAATCACAGCACGGCACCTATTGGGCATACTTCTAATTAAATTGTTTATATCATTTTGATCAATTTGTTGCCACTGGTCTCGTAAACAGTTTGACAGCTCCTGCTTTGTTTGAAACACCATGCCATGATTCTGGATACGTCTTTGTAGCACATCCCACACGTGCTCTATTGGATTTAAGTCGGGGGATTGCGCAGGCCACGGTAATACTGCGATATTTTGCTCATCCAAAAAATTTCTAACTGTTCTCGCAACATGTGGTCGAGCATTGTCGTGCATAAGTAAAAACTGTCCCCCGACTTGTTCTGCCTGTGGAAGGATAACAGGTTGTAGAATTGTGTCCCGATACGCGTTAGCTGTTAAAGAGCCTTCCACAAAAACGAGGTCTGTTCTACGGTCAATTCCAACTCCAGCCCAAACCATCACAGTTCCCCCTTGGTACCGCTCCACTTCCTGAACAGTTGCCAAACGGTTTTCGTTTCCAGGTCTTCTCCACACCTTCAGCCGTCTAGAATCTGGCCTCAAACCGAACCTGGATTCATCAGTAAAGAGCACATGATCCCAATCTTGTTCTTGCCAATTGACGTGTTCTTCAGCCCATTCTAATCTTCGTGCGCGATTGCCACGCGATAGCACAGGAACCCTAACCGGACGTCGAGCATGGAGTCCATTCTCATGTAACCTGTTTCTTACAGTTTGATCACTGACACCTATGTGATGGACATTTTGGAGCTCCATTTTTAGTTGGTTGGCCGTAAGATTTCGATTACGAATTACTTGCATGCGAAGAAATCTATCCTGTACAGCATTTGTTTTTCTGGTGGGGCCAAGATGTCTTTCTTTTACATCACCAGTTTCTCCATAACGCTGCCACAAGCGACCGATGGTACTTTTTGTAGAATTTACAGCCTCCGCCACATTTCGAATAGTCATACCACCCTGTATCATGCCTACAGCTCTTAACTGAATTTCACGACTAAGATGCCGTCTCTCCATCTTTATTAATTCCAAAAGCACTATAAATCTCAACTTCTAATCCTCTCAGACAAACATCAAGTAAATTAATGTAAAACGTATTGAGAGCATAAACAACACTTCGACACAAATGTCATTAGCTAACTCTCATTTGATTACGGAGACAAAGGTAAACATCGCCAACTTGATCCTAAGGTTGCCACATTAGAGCTCTGTTAGCTATATTCGCTCAAAATTTTGATTAATGTATGCAAGCATACTTCTTACGTTTGTCCCCTAGACCATTTTGATGAGTGTATATATTTACATGTAATTATACGTGTATTTCTACATGTTTTTTTTACATGTAATTTGTTGTGTAATACACAGTAAAGTCGGCGTTCAATACTTAAACAGATAAATTGGTATTTTTAAGTTGGGAGACAGAAATGTAAATTAGTAAAACCTTGAAAATTGGTCAAATAGTCACATTTGAATGAAGGTAGAACAAAAATATAAATCTTTATAAATAATAAACAATTATAAAATAAATAAAAATATAAAATAAATAAAACATCTGCTATGCTAACTAACTTCACTAAAATACCAATAATTTGTGACCACTAACACCAACAGCAAATACACAATTCCTAGGAAAACCACAAAATACACGTATATGACCTTCAAAATTAGAACAAGTTCTATTGTCATTATATTTATTTATATGTAGAAATTTCTGTATTACATGGAAAAATATGCAATTTTGATGATTACACGCAGAATTATATGTAAATATACAACCGTGTTAAGCTAGTTTAACACTTTCTTAATTAATAATCTTTTTTTAGTTTTTTAGTTTTTTTTTGTAAAATAATACTGACAGTCGGTATTTGCAAATCTATACAGTAGTCTAAAGTATGGAATAAAATTCTTTATTTTTGACATTTCGAAAAAACGCTCGGACAGGTAAATTTTCTTTTTAAAAAGCACACATTTTCAAGTGAAAATAAATTTTTGACAGTCATTTGTTTTCGAGTAATGACGTCATCGACATTTTTTTTTAAATAGCAACCCCCAATTTTTTTTCTTGATTCTGATCATTGAATTCTCTATCCAACCACATCAAAAATTTTATGGGAAAAATGTTGAGAAAAAAATTATTGAAAATGAATGAATCATCTACTACCTACAAATAAAGTAGGCCTGACATTTTCATAAAACCAAAATGATACCTATAATAAAAGAAACCTTGTCATTCTTGTCATTTAAACAAAGTCTTTTCAAGTCGAGTAATCATGGTTGGTCATTTAACCGAAAATTAAATTATTATTATTATTTCATTTCATTTTCAATAATTTTTTCTCAAAATTTTTCCCATAAAACAATAAATATTTGATGTGGTTGGTTGAGAATTCTATGAGCTATTAAGATCATGAAAAAAAATTGGGGATTGCTATTTAAAAAAAAATGTCGATGACGTCATTACTCGAAAACAAATGAGTCAAAAATTGATTTTCACTTAAAAATGTGTGCTTTTTAAAAAGAAAATTTACCTGTCTGAGCGTTTTTTCGAAATGTCAAAAATAAAGCAATTTCGATTTTTTTTCTATACTTTAGAGGCTCACTGTATTTACAAAGAGCGAAATTTATTTGTTATTTCGCTAGTAACCAAGCTGCTGAACCACTAGATATTTTAATTACAGAAAGTGTCAGATTTTGACATTTTCTTTAACTAACAAATTATATGAAATTATAAAAAAATCTTGTAAGGAACTCATTGCAAAATACATGTTTTTCGCACTAAGGGGGTCATTCTAATCGTATTTGCAACCTAGCAACGGTGGTACCTCCTTAGCAACTGTTAAGAAGCTTCAATCTCGGCAACGTTCGGTGGTAAAAGGATACAACGTTGTGCAGTCGTGATAGTGCTCGGAAGTAAGATCATACCAAGTCGTAACTTGCAACCCCGATTAGAATGACCTCCTAAGACATGAAAATTGTCACACGAGCACAGCGATGTCATTTTGCAACTTACTACATAAATGGCTATTTAGTTAATGATTTCGAGGGAGAGATTCCAGAGATATGCCATCAAGTTCACGTGATAGATGATAATTTTTTTCTTAAAATTTCGAACGGATGAAACCAAAATACTTCAAATTGAATTCAATTTAAAAGTCAGGTTTGTTGGTAAATGTATTATTTCCATTGTAGTTTAAAATTTTATTCTCTTTGATCGCATTAAAAACGGACGTGGGTAATTACCACTTCCTACAACTGTTCTCATAGTTACATTGAAATAATAACAACAATCCAATTTATTATGTGTTATGTTCGAATGCTTGATATGGAGCGGAGCAGCAAATAAACCATTACCAAATTTCCTTACTTTATTTCATTAACATGTACAAAGGAAATTAACATAATAAATTAAACTGAGGTGTCACACGATTCTTTTTAGACTTTTTATTAACTGAAAAACAACTGAACTATCTACCGTAACGACGCCGACGGCGCGCGACGCGTTTACGATAATAATGCAATTGACCAAATATACTTTATTTCCTTCCCCCTAAATTCGAACTTGTTGAAAACCGAACCGGAGACTTTCGTAAGCGACTCGATCTTCGTAGGGTAGGAACCGGAACAATGTGATCTGCTCGAGGTGACTCTTGATCAGTAAGGCGTTCTCCAGTGACGAACTGTTGCTTACTACCAGCTTGAATCAACTGATCTGTCTTAGTTGAGTTAGACGAGCTCGTTAACGAACTTGACAAGTTACGTGGTTGTTTCAAAGATTGCTTGGCAGTTTGCAGTTGTTGAGGCGAGTGTTGGTTATCAGTTATTCTTTCGTTAGCCTTTCGTAATTGTTGAGAATAGTTCTCGGATCGAACAGAATCGTGAGGCGAACAATCGAGTTGACTGTTCTTCTGTTTATTTTGAGCTGCGAGCCATAATTGCTGGTTTAGGATATAGTCTTCATCGTTTTTATCTTCTGTCGAGTCACCGATTCGAGTTCGAATCTGATTAATGTGACGTCGATGAAAACCATTTTCAGCTTTCACTAAAAACATGACTTGCCCGATTTTCTTAACAATGTTGCCTCTAATCCAATGCTCTCGAGGCCGAAACAGTTTAAAGTAAACTGGATCTTTAGGACTGAAAACATGAGGCTCTGTTTGGTTAGACATTCGGTTTTCCATTGGTTTGAACAGAGACAACAAGGTACGGGGCTGTCTGCCGTGTAAAAATTCTGCAGGAGATTTGTCGAAGTTCGGGTGAGGAGTTGTTCGGTAGGAAAACAGAATTTTTTCGACTGCTTTATTTTTGTTTCCTCCTCCCCATAGAGTTTTCACCATCGCATTCTTGAAAGTCCTTACAAAGCGTTCCGCTTGACCATTCGATGCCGGATGGAAAGGGGCCGTAGTCAGGTGGGTGATTCCTTTTTCTTCACAAAATTGTTTGAACATCTTCGATATAAACTGCGTTCCATTATCGGAAACAATTGTAATCGGTAAGCCTTCGATGAGGAAAATTTTTTCAAACATTTCAATAGTGGACTCCGTGGTGGTATCCTTAACTCGTACAAAGTAGGGATATTTCAAAAAAGCATCAATAACAATCATCCACATGCTATTCAAAAAAGGACCAGCGAAGTCGATGTGAATCCTGTCCCACGGGTGTTCTGTTTTCGGCCAAGCTTCAAATTTTCTTGTTGGATTAGGTTGATGGTGTTGGCAAGCTTCGCATTTCTTTGTGAGTTGGTCTATTTCTTCATTAATTTTAGGCTACCAACAATAACGACGAGCGAGCTGTTTCATTCGAACAATTCCCCAATGGCCTTCATGAAGCATCGCCAACACACGTTGCCGTAAGCTTGTCGGAATAACAACACGTGAGTGTTCATCGGTGTGATAGAGGATGACCTCTTTTTCAACAGACAGGTTGTATTTGCGATTTGCTATCAAAGTAGGCTTTGAACTTCGTGTTGTAGACCTTTGTTCGGTCATCCATCCTTGATATTGCCTAAGACTTGGAATAAAATCGGATCCTTCCTTTTTGCTTCTGCTATTTTCTGTGAATTGATTTGAAAACTTTCGGCAATTTCATTGAGCTCTTGATTCAGGCATAAACAACTTTCTTCGCTTTTTTCGAACTCTAAATCAGGTCCTGATGGGAGTCGTGACAGTGCATCGGCATTTGAATGCGCTGTTGTGGCCCTATATTGAATCGAGTAGTTGTAGCCCATCAAGAAAATTGCCCAGCGCTGTAGACGCTGAATAGAGGTTGCAGGCAATTTCTTGTTCGAATTAAAGATTGTAACCAAGGGCCTGTGATCTGTTTGAAGCTCGAATTGTCGACCATGTAAGTACTGATGGAATTTCTTGACGCCATAAACTATAGACAGAGCTTCTTTTTCGATTTGGTTGTACCGTTTTTCATGCTCATTCATGGTCTTCGATGTGAATGCAATTGGCCTCTCCAATCCATTGGAGTCGCGATGCGAAAGCACGGCACCAATTCCATACGACGAGGCATCCGTGGCAAGAATTAAAGACGAATTAGATTTATAATGTGAAAGTGTAGTTGCCTTAATGATGTGCCATTTTAGGACTTGAAAAGCTTTCTCTTGCTGAGGACCCCAGCTAAAAATTGCATTTTTCTTTCGAAGCTCATTTAAGGGACCAGCGATTTCTGCAACATTCGGAATGAATTTCCCATAGTAACCAACTTTGCCAAGAAACGATTGAATTTCGAACAAATTCTTCGGATGAGGCAGTTTCTGGATCGCGGCGATACCAGAATCAGAAGGACGAAGTCCACTCTGTGAAATTATGTAGCCAAGATATTCGACCTCCGGCTTGAAAAATTCGCTCTTCGACAAATTGCATTTCAGGCCACAAGCTTCGAGACGGCAAAAAAGTTCATCTAAATTCCGCAAATGTTCCTCGTTACTAGATCCAGTAATGATGATATCATCCAAGTAGCTGGCACAGTTTGGTAAACCGTTAATGACTTGTTCGATGAGACGCTGAAAAATAGCAGGTGCACTAGCTATTCCAAAGGCAAGGCGCTGGTATTGATAAAGTCCGTAGGGTGTGTTGATTATTGCTAATTTCTTTGCATCGTCGTCAAGTTCTAGTTGCAAGTAAGCATCAGCCAAATCAATTTTCGTGAAATGTTTACCGTTTTGAAGTTTCTGAAACAAGTCCTCAGCTCGAGGAATTGGAAATTGCTCAATATTAAGCTGATAATTGATGGTGACTTTGAAGTCGCCACAAATACGAACTGTGCCATTTGATTTGTGCACAACCACAATTGGCGCAGCCCATTCACTGTACTTGATCGGTATGATGATCTCCATTGCTTTCAATCGCTCTATTTCTGCTTTGACTTTGTCCTGAAGTGAGAATAGAATTGGGCGAGGTTTGAAAAACTTAAGGAAATTTGGTAATGGTTTATTTGCTGCTCCGCTCCATATCAAGCATTCGGACATAACAAATTGGCGACGAGTTTTTCGGCATTGATTTGAACCTGACAGAAATTTTTTTTTGATGGCCATGGCCACAGGTGATTCAACTTTGGTTGAAACATTGATGAAAATGATGCTTGAAGAACGTAAAGAACGAGAAGCAGAACATCGAGAGCGAGAAGCCCGAGAAGATCGAATGCGTCAAGATCAGCTCGAACGCGAAGAACATCAACGTAAAGAACGTGAACAAGACATGAAATTTTTGAGCAAATGATGCGGATCGAAACAGGTCAAACTGGGTCATCAGGGAATATAAATTCAAGTCCCGGACTGAATTTTTCAAGTAATGCACCTACTTTTTCGGCCTACATCACCAGCGATGATTGGGACGCGTATCTTTTTCGTTAAATCAGCACTTCGAGGCTCATCGTGTCAATGACGAAGCTCAACGTCGAGCCTATTTCTTGTCGTGGGTCGGAGAAGAAACATATAAGCTACTACAAAAACTTTATGGTGGTGAAGATTTAGCTACGAAGACGTACAAGGATCTGACCACCAAGTTTAACGAGCACTTTGAGGCAACCACTCATATTTTGATGGCACGATTCAAGTTCAGTAAATGCTTGATGAAGAAAGATCAAACACACGCTCAATGGATAGCCGACTTGCGCGGAGTAGCAACCAAGTGCAACTTCGTTTGCAAGAATGAAACTTGTAAACGCTCCAGCGTCGATGAATATATCCGCGATGTTATCGTTTTAAAAACAACTGAACTATCTTCCGTAACGACGCCGACGGCGCGCGGCGCGTTTACGATAATAATGCAATTGACCAAATATACTTTATTGTGCGTTACCAACCTATCGATAATTTTTATATTTAATTACTTTCTAAGTTAAAATAAAACATTAAAGTAGCGACATCTTTCGATCGCTTGTTGACCTGATATTGCAGTAGGATTGACAAATTGAAGCCAGTTCGCTACTGGCTAACTGGCTTCAATTTGTCAATCCTACTGCAATATCAGGTCAACAAGCGATCGAAAGATGTCGCTACTTTAATGTCCATTACTTTCACATCGCATTGGCGAATAACCCTAGGACATATCGGTTTGGTTTGCAGTGGAGCTCTCGGGCTACGGTTCTGCTGATGAAGGCACAACTAGGCCTGAAACAGCTGTACAGAGCCTGCTCGGCGAATCCGCTGCAATCAAAACCGATTTACACAAAAATTTTTAAAATAAAACAGAGCCCAGTTTACAGAAACTTTAATTGCAATCAAATTTTAATAACATTGTTAATTTGACATTTCGCAATGTAATTCTTATGGCAACTTAATCGTAATTAGTTTAATTCGCAATTAAATATTTGATTTGATTTGGAAATCAAATATTTAATTACGATTAATTGATTGATTTCTATGGCAACACGAATTTTAAATATTATTTACACATATTTCAAACAGATTCTCGTCCGATAAAAATTTATATAACAATTTCTTTATAACTCTTCAATGGATAACGTTTATCTCCTGGCGAATACTAATAAATTTTGTAAAACCTAGAAAAATTCATTCTAATCTATTAAATAGAATATTTTAAACATTTTTCTCGCAATCTGTGACATCGATTCGCTTACTAATTTTATTTTGTCGGGTATTATTTCATTTACCCTGCATTGTCGACAAAATAAAACCAGTAACATTAGGTTTGTTCCTACAGCAGGTTCTGACTAGTCCGAAACTGTCAGAAGCATGCGCTGATCTAAGTTTCACATTTAACGCAGCTCTTGAAAGCGGTGATTAATTCGGTGGGCGAATATATTTGACAGTTTCAAACTAGTCAGAAATGCTGTACGAACAGACTTAATATCGCAGAATACGATAAAAATGTTTAAAATATTCTATGTAATAAATTAAATGAATTAAAAATTTACCCTAAAAACATGTTACGATACCGCACGAAACGTTTTGTAAAACAAGCAGTAAAACTACATACATATATTATAAATTTTTATTATTATTAAACAACTTCACCTCACCTTGCACACAATGCAATTTCGTTAAACTATACAATTTATCAGCTGGTTTCGGAAGAGTAGGTATCGAAATATACGAGTATTTGCAAGATTAACGAGAAATGGTGATGTTAAAATTTACAACCCGTAGATAAACTTAAAAGTGCGTATTAAAATAACTGTATAAAGAATGACTTGTAGTAGATGACGTTTATAATGAGCATGAAGCGAGTCATGAACCCTTACCGGTTATATGTCTTGCTGACTACTAACTGGTTATGTATCGTGCTGACTAACTAAAGTCTAGTCTACAATTGCCCAGGAATGAGAACGAGAACGGGAACGTTAAAAAAGTTAAGCCTGGTCTACAATTGCCCGGGAACGAGAACGGGAACGTTAAAAAAGTTAAATCATTTCATAATCGTACAAGTGTCCACAATGCATCGGTAAATACGGTAACGCTAATAAAGCTCTGCAACAGGAACGTAAAAGTTGGTTTAACTTCAACTTTGCCGTTCTCGGCTTGCTCACGGAACTAATAAGATCGCGGCAATTTTTACCTGCGCTCGTTCGAACTAAAATAGCAGTTATATAAATATAATATGAAAATAAATAAACCGTAAATTAGAATATTGTTTGGTTCAACTTGTGTTTTTTGTTTATAAGTACTTCAAACCACAACTGAATTTTAGGTTATGAAATGCTTGGCTCCACGATAGCACAAACGTTCTCTACTTTACGTTTAATTGTGAATGCAATCTAAAGATAATTTTCCCGTCCCGTTCACGTTTCGTTTTGGTTGCGGTTCTCGTTAACGTTCCCGGGCAATTGTAGACTAGGCTTTAAATCATTTCATAATCGTACAAGTGTCCACTATGCATCGGTAAATACGGTAACGCTAATAAAGCTCCGCAATGGGAACGTAAAAGCTGGTTTAACTTCAACTTTACCGTTCTCGTCTTGCTCATGGATCCAATAAGACCGCGACAATTTTTAAGTTGAGCCTATTATTCAACTGCCATTGTTTTTTACCTGCGATCGTTAGTACTAAAATAGTACTAAAATAGGAGTTATACCGTATGATTTTTAAAATTTTAGATAAAGGGAGGCCGTGAAGAGGAAAACATACAGCTTAAATTAACTCATACGTACGTTTTGGTTAACATCACTGCGAAAATATGGTTCAATAATGAATGCCTTTTGAAGTTTTGTAAATATTATTTTGAATAAATTGTTGTATTTGCTAATTTTACGCCATACGTTTTGCTTCCACGGCCTCCCTTTATCTAAAATTTTAAAAATCATACGATATAAATATAATATGAAAATAAATAAACCGCAAATTAGAATATTTTGGTTCAACTTATGGATTCATAATTTTTTATTTACGTCCCGTTCACGTTTCGTTTTCGTTGCGGTTTTCGTTAACGTTCCCGGGTAATTGTAGACTAGGCTTAAAGCCCGTTCACAATGACTTAACGTAACAAAATTAAATTAAGGAAATTAAAGTGTTAATTTATGTGTTCCCAATGAAGGAATTTTTTGTTCTTTGGCGGCGCAAGTATTTGCAAATTGTTAGTGGTTGTCTAGGTTAATAAAGGATAAAATTCTTTTGCTCAACTCCAAGACTCAAAGACTACACTCACTATATTGTTTTAGAACGCTGTTGATTGAATGTACTTAACAGAGTTAACCTAAAAATGGAAGTTGTCAAAAGAAATAATTCAAATAAATCTAAAAATCTCAGAAAATATCTCAGATAGGTATAAGAAATACTTAACAAAAATTAAAGTACTTTATTAAGCGAAGAATTTAGGATAGAAAAACATAGGGCATGCTATTTAAGAAAATTGTGTTTTGTCATTTTGAAATTTCTGAAATTTTGTTTACTACCATGACCACCCTGTAGCGATAAAAGAACATTTAATAATGGCTTATGATAAGCTTATGTATCAACTACATCTGAACCAAAAATCTTTTTCTTAGAGTTAAAAATAAATAAAATATGAATAAATAAAATAGTGGCTGCAAATGGCAGTTTTTAGACAAAATGTTAAATATCTCAAGAACGGTTAGGGTTAGTATAGGCAATGGTATACAGAAAATGTGTATAATTTTATGGGCAATCCAAATTTGGTTTCATATATAGGGCATGCCATTTGAAATAAAAAAGTTGTGTCGGGCACCACTGTTTTGATTCACTCTGTATAGATGAAAATAATTTTATGTTGTAGATCTCTTAAATTAAAACAGAAATTGTGTTGAAAATTTTTTTGTATCTTCAGTAGTTATGGAGATATGGCCCGAGAACACACTGTTGGGACATCCTGTATAACGAAGACAACATTGAAAATTTTCTACATGCACTAAACAACGAAAATTGGGATAATTTTGATGAAAAGGGAAACGTCAATCTAAAATGGAATAGCTTCGCTGACATTGTATATCAACACTTTAATACTCACTTTCCTTTGGTAATGAAGAGAATAAATTCCCCAGAAATTTCACAATGTAAAGATGAACTTAGTATTTTCAATGTCTTAAAAAAACTATATTCCAGAAGCTTATGATAAATATAACAACCTCAGAAGACGCTAGAATTTGCTATTAAAACAGGCCAGAGCAACAAGATATGACACAGCGCTTCAAAAAAACTGATAGTAAAAGCAAAACTATGTGGGCCATTGTATCTGACTGTATTGGTAAAACAACTGAAAGAGAAACTAGTGAGAAGATTAATGCAGAAGATTTCAACACATTTTTTATAACATGTGTAGAAGAATTAATTTCCAACAACATTAAGAAAACATGCAACAATGATTTAAATATAACTTTGAATACTAAGTCGATATATTTTTATCCAGTAAGAATAAGACTTCTGAAACCAACACCGAACGATCTAAAACATAAATATAGCGAAAAAATTTGTAGACTGAATACTTATCTCTAACAAAAGAGAATTTGAGTACTTATGTCCAGATGGAAAAGAGCATTCACAGAAAGCTCTGATCATACATCATACAGGGTAAAAACCACAATACAAAGTTAAAAGGGTACCCAAAATTAAGGCTTGCCCAACTTTAATTTACAGATGTGATCTACATATTTATTCTCTCCCCTATCTTTGCTGAAAAGGTGGTCTAGAAAAGAAATCTCTTGAATTAAATGGCTTCTGTTTTAATGCATTTGCAAAAGCGATAATGTATTACGTATTAAACAAAATTCTATGATTGGCATGTCCCTGAAGACCGATAATCACGCATTTAACTCCTTATTAATCTTGTCAGACACTGATTATTCATTTTTATCGTCTGGACGCATTCGTACAATTCGATTACATCCATGATCGTCAATAAACGCCCAGCGTAAAGTATGTCGCGATAGCCGGGCTAAAATTACACAGTAGTTGCAAGCAGTAGATTTGGTTTAATGCGCATTCCACTCCATTAAAATCCCCAAATGTTTGATAGTTGATGCATACCACGCACGAATGCACTCGCTGTTTGTCTAGTGGCCGAATATTTTTCTGAACTGTGTTCAAACATGAACGCAATTTAGCTTAATTAATAAATATTTTGGGCATTTTTACAAACGGACCCGCACATTCCTTGGTAGATTAGATATCATTCCTTGCACGCTGCGGTTGTATCTCTTGCATAGTTTCATGTCTTGGCTTTCGAGATTGTCCTAGGTCCTTTGCTTTAAGTGGTCTTCGCATGACCAGCATTAAATTTAGTCTACAGAATTCTCTCAGGAAGATTATTTTTTTCCTGTGGGGATGTTTATGAAACGAAATCGCCTTGTGCTCTCAAAATGTATTCAAAATGACAACATGCGTTTGTCGTACAGAGTGCGCCAGATTCGCGGCGTTCATTTCAATTCGCCAATTGTTATTCTTCTGCCGTTTTCGTCTCTTTCGTATGCAACCTGCACGTGGCGTTATTATGGTTACGTGACGATAAAGCCAATTGGACAGTGGGAAAATGCGATGTATTTATTTTATTTCATCGCCGTGTGCTTCAGATTTAATTGTTAACGGGACATGGGACGTGGGCGACATTTTTAAAGAACCTTAGAAATTTTGTACTCATTGTTTGGAGAGTTCAAACGTTGCAAACTTAAAATATAACTAGAACATAAGAAGAAAACTTAACAAAACAAGAATAAGACCAAGAAAAATTGGAGCAGGCAAATACCCAGTTTCCAGTTTCTTTTTTCTTCGACAGATGAGAGAAAAAAAGAAAAAAGTCAATATTGTTGCAACCGGGAAGCCCAGAAATACCTGCGATGGTTCTTGAAAACGACCTTTATCTTTAGAAACCTACGAAAGTAAATCAGTAACAGGCAAGTCATTTCATACAATAAAATCAAAACTTCCTTAGTAAGAAAAAGATCTCCAAATAAATTACCACAGATATTGTGAGGAAATCCAATTCTGAATAAACCCAAAAGACAGACAAGCACATGTATATAGATACGTTTGTTGCAAAAGTGGAACAAGAAAGCATAAAGCAGAAATATTCTGTCATTAAACTTGCACCAAACAACATTATAAGTTTTCAACGTATTATTTAGTATTACGGTGAGAAGAGTTTATCGGACCAAACAAAATACACGAAAGAAAATAAAGAAAGGATAAGAAAATTTGATTAGGAAACTTCATTCCGAACCAAAGCAAGAGGAGAGGAATAGAGATATAATGGAAAATTAAAGACGAAAGGCTAAGACTCAAAGAGACATGAAAGGAAAGAATAATAGCGAGAGTAAACTGTGAACAGATAAAACAATTCTTTTATTTTAAAAAAACAACTGTTTTATCTCTTCCCAGTAGAGTGGAGTAGAATTTTTTGCCAGTCTTCCATACAAGCTAGTAGATTTCCAGAATAAAATGAAATGTGAAAGACAAAGATGTAAGGTCAAGAAATACACGAAAGGAAGAAATTAGAGCGCCAGTAATTGAGAAGCGGAATGGGAAGAGGTAACACAATTAGCAGAAGTAAAAGGTAAATCAAGAAACTCCACTGCAAACCAGAAATGGATGACAATAAAATGAAACGTAAAAGAGAAATGACACTAAAGGAAGTGTGAAATGAGAAGAGGCACTTCAGGTTTAAGTTAGAAGATATTAGGGATAAGTAAAGCATAATTTGAGTTGACTACCGAAAATATAGTTATACCAACTATTCCTTTGAGTTCTTCCCTACGAATGATTCGAGTAGGGGATGGACTGAATCTGGACTGATCATCTGCTTATTGTAGTTTTTTTTTAATCCACCGTTTAGGATGATCAATAAAAGATAACAAATGTAAGCTAAAATATTAATTAACATTTCTGTATAAGTTGAATTGAAATGAATAGAGTATGAAGTTGAAGTATTTATTGAAGAATGTACATAAGAGGTTTGTATTAGAACCTATTTGTTTACGATTAATTTTGCAACTTCATTATACCATTGCATATATAATTATGTTATCGGAATACATGTATTTCGTTTTAAATTTAGAATTAAAGAACGAGAAAAAAAGTTGTACGAACAGAAATCCTAACAGTTTAGAGCCGACCTATCACATAAGCTCAGGTTATGATGCAATTTCGAATATTTTGCTGAAAAAATGCTCCCCTATTTAGTCGAACCACTTTGTAACCTAATAAATTTATCTTTAAAGACAGGAATATTTCCTGACAACCTGAAAGTGGCGATCGTAAAACCTGTATTTAAAAAAGGAGATCCAGATTTAATGACAAACTATAGACCAATTACCATATTGACGTCTTTCTCAAAATTTTTTGAATAGGTTCGTTCCATTCGTCAGAATTTCTAGTTCTGAACCGTTCAAAATTGTACTGAGCATGAGCAGCGCACAAAATTGGATATCAATTTCATACTGCGCATGATTTGAACGGTTCAGAACTTCAAATTCTGTCAAATGGAACAGACCTAATATGTGGTCCAAACAGGGATATATAATTTCATGTCAAGTTGCAACCTATGGAATAAAGCGCAGCATGGTTTTATGAGAGAGAAAAGTACTGAGTCAGCAATTTTCAAATTTACTTCTGCAATATTAGAATCGTGGGAAGAAAATAAAATTGCATGTGGTTTTTTTCTTGATCTATCGAAGGCCTTCGATACCCTAAATCATCGTTTACTCTTGACTAAGCTCGAAAAATATGGAATTCGTGGAACACCTCTTCAATGGATTCAATCTTATCTTTCTCAACGAAGACAAAAAGTAATAATACCAACACATCATGATACGGAAGAATCGACGATAAAAACTACATCAATGGGAGTTCGCCAAGGAAGCATCTTAGGCCCTCTGTTGTTTATTATATTTGTAAATGATTTACCAGAAATAATTCAGAACAAAAGTTGTACAGTTTGTAAATATACAGATGACACAAGTTTCTTATAAGCAGAGACATGCACAGTGATGTCAAGGTCAAAGTAAGGCAAGCGCAAAGCGTGTTATCAATCCGTCGGGACCCTAGGCGTCACTTCCAGGTTTCCAACATCAGGAATAGAAATGGACGATTTACATAAATAATAATAAATTAAATGTAATTCATTAAAAATAAATTCAATTGTGTGTTAGCCACTTCGCCACAATATACTAACCACGTCAGTTGTTGGTTTGTAATAAAAGATGCTGATTGCAATAAATGGAAAGTACTTTTTCTAAATTTTCTGTACTAAAATTTGTTCTTTTAGATGTTAACACATCTTTAAAAGCAGAAAATGTTCTTTCGACATCGCAACTGCTTAAAGGCATGAAATTAAAAAAAGAAGTAATATGTTCATATTTTGAGCCGACAGCAGGATTTGTAAAATTTCTCTGAACTATTTGGTAAATAATCTCTAAATCTGGGTTTCTGTTAAATACGGAATCTACTTTTGCTTTTAAACATTCGCCAAACTCTTCTGGAATTTCTTTCAAAGAACAAATAATTGAATTTAAATATGCCATACGAGTTTTTAAATCATTACTTTCAGTTTCAAAATATCTTATAATTTGGGGTAGGTGCAGATTATCGAACAATTCCTTAGCTTTTGCAACACAATTTGCATCATTTGGGAGAACATGTATAATATTTTTAATATTTTGAAAATTTTTTGAATGAAACACTACTGCTTCTATCCATGTTCCCCATCGTATAATAACAGGGGCAGGAGGTAAGGGGAGATCGGGACACATTTGTTTATAAACAGATACACGGGAAGGTGCTTTAAGAAATACTTTTTTAACATTATTGACTAAGGTGTCAACGATATTAAATTTGTCTCATAAATTCGCAAATGCGATGCAACGCGTGTGATACACAAGTGATATGTAACATATTCGGAAAAGTTTTTTTTAGCGTTTTGCCTGCTTTTATCTTATAAGCAGCTGCATCACTAGTAAATATTAATACTTTTTCTTTATAATCAGAGCTGGTTCTTGTCCGATGAAAATTGTATCACAAACAGTAGTAGTAGTAGTAATACTGGCGGGATTCTGGGACACCTCGATGGCCTGTTCATCCGCAGTGACCACCGTTGAAGGTCATCCCCTGGTTTAGGGGTTGTTTTCGTTGCTGAAGAGGTGATTTAGGGGTGGTTCTTCGTGCACCCCTTTGTTTCTTGTACCTGAAGAAGTAGTCGTCAATGACGTAATTTGACCAGAGGCTCTTGGAGGCTGGTCTTGGGGTGTTTTTGGTCGCCATTTTTGCAGTTGGATCGCCATATTTTTTCTTGCAATGGCCAATGCAGAGGTGTGGGCGGGTTTGCAGGGGTGGTTCTTCGTGCACCCCTTTGGTTCTTGTACCTGAAGAAGTGTTGTCAATGACGTAATTTTACCGGAGGAGGTCGCAGAGTGCTGAAGAAGTGTCGTAATTTTACCGGAGGAGGTCGCCGAAGAATTGCGGCAATGACCAGAGGTGGTTGCAGAGGAATTTTTTCTTCTGCAGACGTCAGAGTTGCAGACCCGAGGTGGTCTTTGGAATTTTTTTTCTGACGTCAGAGGTGCGCTTGGTTGAGGTCAAAGTCGCCTTGTCGACAATGACCAGAGGGTGTCTAAGAAGTGGTCAATGAGCAGAGTCTTTCAAGGTCATCGTCAATGACCAGAGGGTTGAAGAAGTAGAGGCTTGAGGAGCCACCGTTGAAGGTCATCCTGGGGGGTGATGTGAGCAAGGTCGCCTAGTGTGTTGTAAATGTACAACACAACGGCCTAGTATGTCTACTGTTTCGTCAGCAGAGACCCAAACATATTTATACACATTAACTTTGATAATATCAGTTATTTTTTTGTGACTTTTTGAAACATATAATCTAATAATAACATATAACCGATTCATCTGCCGGTTTTCTCCCAGTGTACTTTTCTAAAAACTGCCGCAGACTGGGGTTACTTAATTTAGAAAGGGGAATATTGGACGCCAAAAAGGCTTCACATAAATCAACATTAAACGAGTGAATCAAATGAGGGTTTAAATTTTCAAGATGTAACTTTGATTGCACGTGGTTCTGGAATTCTTGTTTCCGATTAACAATCAAGAATTTTGAACAAACACGGCAATAAATTTGGGCATCATTTATAATATCAAAATTTGGGTCATCATTTAGCCAAAAATGTATCAAAGTCCGTTTTTGTGAAGCCATAACGAACACGGAAAATAAAAGAAATCTCTGGACACCCAGAAAACGCAAAAAGTGGAAATTCCTAAGCGTATCTTAAAAACTTTCAACAAAACGGAAATTCCAAATTAACAAGAAGTTTTACGATGACGTACATACGTTAAAAGAAAATTAAGATAATTCTACAAAACGAAAACTGTACTCTAAAAATGAAATGTAATACTAAGAACCGAAAATACTTGTAGCACGCACATCGACGAAAATGAAATGATAATGATAAGTGCTGTTTCAACGACGCCGCTGGCACGCGCTGGTACTCGCTAGCCGCGTTTTTGCAAAAACTATCGCGCAAGCGTGACATTCCCGTGCCGGACTTTACTTATAAGAGCAGACGATTTCATGGAAGTCTTAGAAGACAGTTCAGAAACTATGCACAGGGTTGAAAATTGGTATAGCACTAATGATATGGTACTCAACAAAACAAAAACTAACTGTCTACTATTTTCAACACAACGTCTTACGGAAACTCCAGTAAATCTTACTCTAAATGGTAATAGGGTCGACATTTGTGAAAGTGCCAAATATTTAGGAATACATCTGGATGGAAATCTACGATGGAACTGTCACGTGTCAGTTTTATGTAACAAACTCAGTTCTGTGTGCTTTGGACTTACAACACTTAGTTATTACACTGTGCTAGAAACGGTTTATTTTGCAAATTTCTACTCCTTGTGCCAATATGGAATCATATTCTGGGGTAGATGTTCTAGTGTTGATAAGGTTTTTGTTATGCAAAAAAGAGCGTTACGAATTATACAGGGATATTCACATAAACCGTTCGTTAAAAGTTTTCAAGGTTGCAGTTCACGTAGATATTTGAAATTTAAGGAGCAAGGGTTTTCCGTAGAGACCCCTCTAAATAAAATAAAATTGCCTTTGTATCACTTCCGGTTGTACCGGAAGTCGCTATCAACTCGCTTATTTTAAATGGAATGCTATATTTTTTATCACGTTTTTGAATTCTACATGTAAAAATATGTTAAATTGCAATACATTTCCCTATCTCTAAAATGCATAATTTTTGAGATATTTTGAATTTTCTTAGAAATTTGGATTCTGCAATCTGATTTTCAAAAAATTATAACACAGCTGTTATTGAAGCAATTTTATTTGTAATAGCTAATATTGTATTTGAAGCTTTAAGGTTCTTAAAAATTCCATCAGCATAATCTATTAAGCTACAGGGTGTCTAAAACGCACCGCTCCACTCGAAGATATTCAAACACAGAAAAATACTTTTTTTCAAATGGAATGACCGATATTTTAATGCACCATTGTATGTGGAATCAAATGCTGCGTCGAACTGTACTAGCATTCCCTATACCTAACTTTAACAGTTTTTGAGTTATGAAACATTTTTGATTAATTCAAAGAAAATTACAATTGTGTCTTATTTAAAAAATTACAGATTTTATTTCTCTGCTTGTGAAAAGCGAAACATAAATAATTATGCAAGAACTACGGATTCAAATCTATACCCAATTCACAAATTGAAAAAATTTGAAAATGGATCTTATTACATGTGTATGAAGTTTTATAATAATTTATAATTGAAAATGTAAAAAAAATTTAAGAGAGCAGTTTTTGACTTTTTAGTACAATTAGAGCCCTACAATTTATTTGAATATTGTGAAATATAATTTTTATTTGAATTTTGAACTGTTTCGTTTTTAAATTTTGTTTTCTCAAATGTTTTTTTTTTTCTCTGAGCTTTAAGTTTTTCGAACCTGTCTTGTGTCTTGTATCTCAATTTTGAATTTACTTATTAAGACATTTTTCAAATTCTGTATTTTTGCATTTTTTGAAATAAATATTATTATTATTGTTATTATTAAGAGATCCCCATAGTTAGGTTCGAAAAACGGACACCCTGTATGGGGCAAGTTCGAGTATTTTGTATCCTTTTAATATGTATGTATTACCCATGTGGAAAATATGTGCATAACTATGAAATTCGTTCAGTATATTTATTTATTATTCCTCGAAAGGATATTTCATTGAGTTAAAAATTACGTTTATAAAATTTTAGAGCTCGCTTTTCTAGTTCGATGTAAGAGTAGCCCAACTGAGCTAGATCGTCTGCATGGTACCTAGAGTGGTCGGAAAATGTAAAGGACCTGTGAGTGGAGCTTATCTCCGCGAAATTTACGGCAGGCAGTGGCAGTTACTCAAGTGGCACAATACTGAAAACACCACCATAACCCATAACCTCTAACACAACACCCCTCGTATTCGGAAAGACTGTTCCAATTCATATCTGCATTCTATGCTGGTCACATGAGAGGTCATTTTCATGTTTCGACTACTCTACCTCTATAATACATTAAAAGAAAACTAATAAATTTATCTAGGAGTGTTAACCGACTAACCGGATTGATACTTCTGATTGTTTTCTGGAATGATTTCGAAAGAAAACGAGATAAAAAGAGAAATTGCTTTAACTTGTTGACCCATAAATCGATAAGCAAATAATTGTAAAAACAATTTAAAAAATATACAAGTGATAACGTTTGTATATGTAATTAATTAATTAATAACACGATAAGCACACGATAAGCCGTTGAAAGTTTGAATGCACGAAATTCTATTTAGTTGCAATCGGTGCACGTAAAGTTACACAGTGTTGAAAAATGATAATATGCATATTTTGTTGATTCTAATTAACTTCAAATTAATAAACGACTTATACATCTTCACATTAATTGAGTCCTAGGCTGTAATTTTATGTGAGATTACAATTAGAGTCCATTTACTGAGTTAACGTTATTTATAGATTGTCGAAAACATATTTGTCAGACCTTTAATTAGTGATAAATCGTTGTTTGTCTGTTTCTAAAGTTGTGAGTAAATGTTAGCAACTATTAGCACACGTACGAGACATTGAATTTTCAGTCACATTAGTTCTAATGATTATGTTTTGTTATGTTGTACAAACAACGTGTAGTTACACGTTGTTTGTACAACATAACATTAGGAAATTAGTGAATTAAAATGAAGGCAAAATTAAATTAGGAGGGTATTAAAAATATATAACTTGATTTTAAAAAGGAAATATTCGTGCTTGCTCGAGTCAATCATTTAGTACTTTTTTGTGTTTAATTCTGTGCTTAATTCTGGCCAATTGTACTGATAATATTTTACTTACATTATTCTCGCAAGAATAACTTATATACTCTGTCCGGCGATAGATTAGTTGACAGAAAGGTAACCAGAATTGGTGAAAGAAAAAGTAGTACATACCGTAAGTGGCGAGAAAATTTGAATTTTTAGAGCAAAATATTATGTATGAACGAGACTGCTTGGTTTTAATAGAAATATTTGTAAAGAATAAATATACACAATATTAAACAAAATACATTTTATTAAATTTTTTCCTTTATTATAGTTAAAAATTATATACAGGCTGTTTCAAATTCGACCCTCATGATTGGGATCTCGCTTATTTGAAGAAATAGACGGTAGGTTCAAATTTGGCAAAGTTGTTAAATTTTATGAGCATTGATAATCCGCAAAGAAGTAACTTCTATGTTAACTCTTACTCGAATTAATTGTAAAAAGTGAAAAATTGTCATTTTCTTATTTTTCCTCTATCTCTTTTATTTGAAGAGATATCAAAAAAATAAAAGTACATACTTTCTTGAAACACTTTTGAATCCTCTACACACTGATGAATACCATTTTGCTACAACACGTTTCGTCAATTTGATATCATCATCAAGTTCATTTTTTCTTATGGGCGCCATATTGAAATTTGGTTGCAAAAGAATCTACTCTTCCTGCTGATTACGGCAATATAGCACATGTTATCAAAATTATTTAAAATAATGTATATACAATACAAACGAGCTAAGATGTAACTCAGTCAGCTCTACTTTATAAAATTATTTTTGGCTATACAGAGTGTTCAGTAACTGAGAGCTATACCAAAGTTATATTTTTTTAAATGGAACACGCAGTATATTTTTACATATTTCGAAAGTACGCATAACGAATAGGTAATAACCAAAAATTTAGGAAGTTTTACTTAAGAGTTTGTAAGATATTGATGTTTAAGTATAAAAAATTGCCATAATATGAGTGCTTATATCTTTGTTATTTATTTACATTTCGTCTCGAATTTTTGTAGGTACTCAATCTTTCCTAGAGAAATTTCAAAACAGCTTCGGTCTATCAGTTATTATGTGTACAGGGTGTTGAGTTTTGCGAAAGATAATTTTTCTCAAAATTTTCAAATGGAACACCCAGTATATCTAGACTCTCGTGAAACACTGTTTTAATAAGCTTTCATAAAACGTCAAATGTATTTGTCTAAACTGAAGAAGTCGTGAAAAAAAAATTAATAATTTTTCTTTCTTTCAATATTGACGTTATTTAGTCTTTCGGACCGGTTCTTCTGTTTTGATTTGCTGATAAATCAATGAATAGAGATAGTGATTAAAAAAAAGGTTTAGTGTAGTAAGAGTAAAGTAAGTGTAAACAATTTTGGTTTGTAAATTGTTCTGTTCATTTTTGAGATGCGCAATAAAGAATTCTCGTATCTCGCTCGTAAGTATGATTGTGTTTTGTTAATCAGTCAAATACTTAATCGATTGTTGTAATACGTATGTATATTAATCATTAAGCTAATGAGAACCAACTTACATGCGTTAATAGCTGTTTTTTTTGTCGTATTCGTGGTTTTGCGATTTGGGTGATTTAATTTTAGAGTTTAAAAGTACGTGGCGCCCAAAACTGATGCACATACCGTCTGTCTTATGAAAAACGCACGACACTATAACTCTATTATTAATGATCCGATTTCAATAATTCAAAAAGCACATAAAACTAGTTTAAAAATACTACAAAAGGATAGCACTTTAGATTTTTTAAATATGACATTTTTGTCAGGCGATAGTCAACTTTTTTTTTTCAAATGGCGGCAGATATTTTTTTTTACTCAGTTTGATAGAGATTTATTTTCTGAATTCAATTATTTAAAAGTCGATTTCGAAATATCAAATTTGGGGGGGGGGGGATAATCGAAAAACTTTCGAAAATGTGACACTCACCGTGCGGAACCTCAAATTAAAGGTCTCAAAGAGGAAAATCAGATAATCGAAAAACCGAAGGAGGAAAAATTAATGTTCGATTTCACCAACGCGGATTGATAATAGCAGTTGGTTCAATTCTAGTTTACCCTATTACTTTCTTATAAATGACTCAGAATTAACCCGAGTGATAGTGTCGATCCATAACCAATGGCCGCGTTCAGGTAACTGCAGCAGCTGAGTTGCTGACTAAGCAATCGCTTGTGATTGGTTCAAATTAAAGTAATAGCCAATCACAAACGATTGCTTAGTAAGCAACTCAGCTACTGCAGTTACTTGAACGCGACCAATGTTATGTGCAATTTCCCGAGTTGAAGTTCTTGGATTTTCTTGAATACGTACTCTATTACATCTTACTCTATTTTCACGAAATTGATGTTTCTGTTTCTTGGGTTTCTTAAAAGCTCCGTGATTTCTTAAATTTTTTGCAAGATTTTTTAAATTTCTGACGGTTAGGAACTTCTCTATTAGGAAAGCGAGCTGCATAAAGGCGCTCAGCTTGACAAGAATTTTTGTGGCGCTCGAGAAACACTTGCACCATATCAGTTAATTGATTGTTATCCATAATGGAATAATAATGGCATAACAAAGTAATAACAAGACGGTAACAAATAATACAAACAAGAATAAATGAAAACAAGCTGACAGATAAATACCTAAATCGTAAAAGACAGTTACTGTTTTGTGCAATTTTATAGGAATTCAAAGCATACTTAAAAATTTTATCAAAAAAACAAATTCCATCTCTCAAAAACATTTTACAAAAAAATATCAAGTTGAAATAAATCGTTGAATTCAGAAAATAAATCTCTATCAAACTGAGTAAAAAAAAATATCTGCCGCCATTTGAAAAAAAAAAGTTGACTATCGCCTGACAAAAATGTCATATTTAAAAAAATCTAAAATGCTATCTTTTTGAAGTATTTTTAAATTAATCTTATGTGCTTTTTGAATTATTGAAATCGGATCACTAATAACAGAGTTACAGTGTCGTGCGTTTTTCATAAGACAGACGGTATACAGTGTGTCCCAGATTGAGTAGGCTACCATGGGTAACTTTCCTATTAGTGAAGATAGAGATTTGGTTAAATGGGCAATATTTTGCAGTTTTATGTGCTGATTCAGATTCCTTGAGAAAATTCGAAAATTTCGAATAGTTCAGATATTATTGCAGAAAAACTGAAAATCGCTATTTTCTTTAATGTCCAATAACTTCGTAATTATAAAAAATATGAAAAAATGTTTCATATAAAAGTTACTATGTTTGATAAAATACAGCTGAAAATACAGTCAAAATAAAATTCAAGATGGCGGCTGTCAAGATATTGATAGCAACTTTCTTATTTTAAATGGACGCCATATTAAATTTTTGTACGATTAAATAGCATTTTTTTTCTCGTTTCAACCGTGTATCACAACCCATATCTAAATAAAAAATTATTTAAAAAATTTAATATTTTTATTTTAAATCAAGTAAGCGGGTTGCCTAATAAGGGACATTTTCTTTATAAATTTGCAATAGACAGACATTAACGGAACTTTTCTCTTAATGACATTTCAGCTACCTTGATTTTTGACTTCGGTTAATTCTATGCTTATTAATTTCAACTTCTAACCGGAACATAATTAAATAGAACATGTTCAAGTTATTCTAGCAATGTGCATTTCGTAGAAAAATGTTTGATTTATTAATAAAAATAAAAATTTGCTTCAAATTTGTTCCATAACATACATTAACATGAGGTCGAATTTTAACATGTAAATCCACAATATGGCCACACTTTAAAAAAATTCACTGTATAATCAGTGCAGTTCTCGAGAACGGTCAGCAATGATCGTCATGTTACATTTTGCCTTTTAGTTCGTCAAATTCACAGCATAATCTAATATTTATTCAACATATTTGTGTTTGTGACTATTTATTTCACCAATGCAGTGCATAATTTTTTATTGTCATTTATATTAACTTTTGAACTTGGTTGAAAATCTTTTAATTGTAACTAAAACTATTTTCTTGCTTTGTAGAAACGTCAAAGTGACTGAAGGAACGTTTGATGAACTAAATGGACATATGCGTGTTTAGTTGCATCGCCAACTGTAATTCATTTTTCACTTGATCACTTCTTATAATAACTGTTATTAGGTGTTAACAGAGGCCAGATTGTTCAATAATAAAGATGCACAATTGCGTATACACTTTAATAATTACACCAGAAGAAATACAACGTACATACATGAATACACGTGGTGACCGCCATTATTCTTTTCAGTGTTGCCAACCTACTATATTAAGAGTATAATCACAGAATACACAGAAGAAAAACTCTCAAGTGGAGATAAAGTCTGCGCATCCAAATGGCGCAGATGGATCGGCCATGTTTTCAGAGGAGATTACAGTGTCTTAACCGATATTGGCGTTTGTTGCTATAATAATTACTTGTGTTATGGCCGGTATTATAAAGATAATGAAAATCGGCAGTTAGCTAGTACGCAATTAAATTTAGTTGACAACTAAATTATGGATATCGTATTATAAAGCAAATCTCTCGGTTAAATAACTATTCAAAGATTTCAAGCGTAGGAAACTGTGGCAACATCTTAATGAGTGATTTTAACCTAACGTTTTTTAAAAAGTTTGTGTTTACTGTTTTGTTGCGTGTTCTGTGAGTGTGAGTTTGTGTGTATTTCTGCTTTCATACCTACGTGTCATGATACTACGAAGCTTAAGATCATATCTTTAAGTTCGCAGTATCATTTGCATATCATATCACTTGCACATTTAAAGAAAAATATCCTTTACGATTTCTGTATACCTCGCCGTTATTTCCCCCTGGAGATAAAATTCTCACATGTGTGCAATCAACAGCTCCACATATATTCGGAAATCCTGCTATCCTAAAAAAATTTTGGCATACCCTATTTTGTATTTCTGCCTCTTGTGGCATATTCACATATCGATCCCTCAGCAGTGCTAGATGGTGACTAACCTTATGGACAATTCGACCAGCAGTAGCTTTCGTTATATTAAAAAGATCTCCAACTACAGATAAGAATGATCCCGTAGTAAAGAATCTCAGCTTTATTAATACTTGGTTCATTGCTGATATTGAACAATTTCTTTTAGTTGCTGGAGTGATATCCTCTTCAATCAATTGTAAAATATTCATAACTGAAACTTTTGATAAACGAAATCTATGTTTAAATTCCACATCATTATATATATCAAAAGGATTTGTCCGGTCACGAAAAACTCGAGGCATTCTTTGTTGAGGATATTCATCCTCATCTGATGAAATATCAAAATCTGTAGATGAAAATCTCGAAGACACTGAAGACACAGATGAAATTGAAGACATTATCTAGCATAAACGGACTTTTTTGTGCTTAATTTCTGAGCACCGGACACCAACACTTTAAAAATGCATATATTGAGACACTGACAGCTGTTCTCACCTTCTATATTTTAAAAATAATCGACAATTAAAATTTAGTTGGTAGAAAATCTCCGATTAATTTAATTGACAGATTTAAGTAAGCTACTTTTTTAACTTCTGTTTATAATACGGAAATTGTACATAAAGTGGGGAACTATATCGAAAATCTATAGATTTTATTTTTAATAACGTTTATAATACCGGCCATTAGTATTTCAGTGGCGTTGTTTTGTTTGCGGTAGTTTGTGTTTTTTTTATTTCTTTGATTAAACATTTATAGACATTAATATTACCATGAGTAAGCGTAAGAGTGGAATGGTTTGTGCGACAAAAATGTGGTTACAATGGTTACTTGGTTTTCTTTACTTTTCCGAATAAAGGAGCAAGGTAAGGAAGTATTAAATTATAACTTGTGGAAGTCCAGACTTCGGTCCCACATTTTATAAATACGGGCCTGATGTTCTGCTCCTCTCAAAACATGGCTGCCGCTGGCTGACCGAGATCTAAGGCGTAATCTTGTAATCTTTGTGACTCTTAGGCCCGGTCTTTTAACTTCCTTTTAAGTTACTTGTAAATTTATCTGTCTTGTAACTGAAAAATCTATCATTTAGCTGCCTATCAAGCATCATGCATCTCTTTCGGATTAACTAAATGAGTGCATCTATCTCAATCACATGAATACGCGTTGCTGTAGCAACTAAATTAATGTTCATTTTAATAAAAAGGGAGTTTACAAGAAAGTTAAAAGACCGGCCCTTAGAGGAAGCTCGTTCTATCTTTCTTTTTCTTTACGTGGCTGCAACTGTCAACATATTTGAACAAAAGTTGATATTTAATAAAAACAAAAAAAAATGTCGGCCTTTGTTGAAACCAGCCTACTAAGAATAGAATGCTCCCAAAAATAATAAAAAAGGCGTTTTTTTTTATTAATTGTAAGAAATAAACCCAACAAAGTATATATTTTTGAAAGCAGAAAAAATTCTCTATTGATGGCATGATGATGATGATGATGGCATTGCCTACTATGATTTCCATTTAAAAAAACATAACTTTTTTGTTGTTTTTGGTTATACACCATTGAATTGTATTTAAAAAAGTGTCCTAATAATGTCAAAACAGTTTTTTAATATCTATAAAAATAAACGAGATATGCGCGATTGACGAAAAGTCGAAATTCTCAATTTTGTCTTATAACTCGAAAACAAAAGAAGATAGCCAATTTTTGTTTAGCCTAATGACTTTATCTGTAAAAAAGAGATCGAGACTTGGCCGCTAGTTTTTTTCTGTCTCTTATAGTTACAGAGATGCCCATAAGAGACATCGAAATTGATCCACCCTGTACATATTTAATGCATCAATTTTCTGAAGTATAATTGAATTTAGAAATCTAATCGCATAAAAAATTATCCTCAGTGAATAAATCAAATAGTATCACCCATTAAGTCAAAAGTAGTAGCAGGGAAAAAACTGTTGTTAACTAGCACTTCTAAACAAATGAATTTCCAGGCAATTTCTTCAATACTTTGTAACAAATATTATAAAACATAATAGCTCTTGCCATTTCCATTTGCAATTTAATTCTTGAAGTGCCAGCACAGTTTCAGGTCGATTTCACTTTTTAAGATAAGCTGTTCATTAGAATTAGAAACAAAGTTTACCGTCAAACATAGGACACAACATATTTCAGTTTTTTTTAATATACAGTGAAAGCTCTCTTAGGCGGACACCGACCGTGACCAGTAAACTGTCCGTCCATTAGCGGTGTCCGCCTAACTGCCCTTTCACAATAGTGTTAATGTTAATGGTAATGTTAGACAGGTAATGGTGGTGTTAGTAGTTGGCACTGTTCCCGCAACAATGTTACCGATGTTAATTATTTTACATTACCCGGCGGCAGGGGGCAGAGACTGAGCGTCTTAATGTAATAAAAACGGAATAAAATTTATATTTACATTTATCAGCAGATTTACACAACGTATTTATAATAACTTTACACAAGCGCACATTGACATGAGCTCTGTATTAGCGATAAGGCTAAAATTTATCTCTATATGACAATTCGTTTAAACGGACACTAATTATAGCATTAAATTTTACGTTTCGCCGTTGTTCGACAGCTTCGTCAGAAGTGAAAATTATTAAACAAGGTTGTTAACGGAAACTGAAAAGGTAAATTGATCTTTTTTAAACGCCAAAAATTGACAGATCTATATTCTATTTAAAGAATCAAGAAAACTAGAAAATGTATCGTTTAAATTTGCAAAATCTGTACGTTTGTTAATAGAATTCGACGACATTTTTATTTTACACATTTCTATAAAACGTCTTTTGAAAATATTAGACTCGTAATATAAAATATTAGTGTTTTCGAAATCAAAATTATGGTTATTTTCTAACGAATGTTCAACAAGCATTGAATGATTTTGATTATTTTTTTGGATTTGATATTTATGTTGGTCTAGACGTTTTTTTTTAAATTTTGACTTGTTTCTCATATATAACACGAATTACAATTTAAGCATTTAATTTCATAAACCACGTCAGGTTGCTTTAATATCGGTGTTTTTGTTTTTAAATTTGAGAAAATAATATTTAAATTATTTGCAGATTTGCTAGCTAAAATTAAGTTGTGTTTTTTGAAAATGTGTTTAAATATGTTTTAAATATGTTTAAATATGTGGTTCAATATAAGGTAATGATATGAGGCGTGTTTCACAAAAACAGCATATGTCCAAAAATACAAATTTTCAGAAATCACAAAAAACAATTAACAGTGATATATAATGGTTATTTATAAACTGCTTATTATTTCCTAGTATTATATGTGACTAAAAACGTATTTCTCTTATGAATATGGGTATTGAGTGCTTAGTTTTTCCAAAAAAAATTAAATATTGTTAGACGTGTTGTTTTTACGAAAAAAAATATTGCATTTTTTTAAATATTTTTATTTCTCCAAAATAAATGTATATTCAGACACACAATTAGGTAGGACTTGAACAAGAAAAAAAAATTAATCTTCTCACCCACTACTGTTATCATCTTCTTCAATGTCCGGAGTTTCGGAGCGTGTATTATGCAAAATCTGCTGGTAGTATTTTTTGTTTTCTACCAAACGGAGCAATGGTAGTAATGAGTTTAGGTTATCTGCTTTATTAGTAGGATTGGGTATTGGGTATTGAATTTCTATCAAGAGGCACATGTATCCAAACACGGCACGAACTTGTGCGGTATTTGAATGAAACGCGTTGGACTTATGTTGTTTTTGCGGTGTCACTGATTCTGCAGTGTCCGTAACTAGGCTCATGTGTCGTTTTTGGCAGAAACTAATTTTATGCATAAATAGATATCTCATTTACTCGTGAGTTGGCCCCACAAACTCGATTTCGGTAATTTTGGACTTATGCGGTTTTTGTAAAACACGCCTCATATGTATTTTTTGTTTGAAGTTTGCTTTCTATTATTGTAGATTTTTGAATTTTGTAGATATTTAACACGTCTTTTTATTACTGATTCTATAAGATTTATTGGATAAGAATTTTGAACAAGAGTCTTTTTTATTAAATTTAAATTATCATAAATGAAAAGTTTATCTGAAAGTAAAACAGCTCGATCTGTTAAAGAAATAATTGTTGCAATTTTATAGTTTTTAGATGTATACGAATGAATCTACCTGACCATGTAGGTTTATGAAACCAATTCGTTATTAATTTGTTATTACGTCTGACGATATTTACATCTAGAAAACTTAGTGAATTGTTAATTTCTTTTTCTACTGTACATTGTAATTTATTATGAAAAGAGTTAAATCTACTTAAAACAAAGTCTACTTTATCTGAAGGCAAAATCAATAACATATCATCGACGTAACGAAAATATAAAGTTAAATTAAAAGGTAACAAGTTAATGACACTTTTTTCTAGTTCTTGCATGACAATTTCAGCTAAAACAGGTGATAAAGGAGAACCCATTGTTGTGCCGAAAATCTGTTTATAAAATTTATCATTGAAAGCGAAATAAGATGTTTCAAAACATAAAGTAACAATTTCTAAGGAATTTTCTTTGGAAATGTCTGTAAAATCTTTAATCTCTATCCACCTATCGTTAATGCTTTTTAAAAGCTAAATCTTTTGGAATGTTAGTAAACAAAGAAACAACATCTAAGGAAATTATAATACAGTTCTTTGGTATATCAATGTTTTTTAATTTATCTACAAGCTCAAAAGAATTTTTTATAAAGTATTCTGATTTACTAGTAACTTGAGTAAGAATTTTTTAAACAAATTTTGATAAGAAATGTAGAGAAGATCCAATAGTAGAAACTATTGGACGAAGAGGTGTGTTAGGTTTGTGAATTTTTGGAATGCAGTATAATTTACTATAATTTTCACTTCGAAACGTAAAGTTTTGTGCTATAATTAGTGTCCGTTTAAACGAATTTGTGATACTATTAGCTAGTAGGTTAGTATTTATTAAAAGTAACATTAGTCATTACACATCAACATCAACTACAATATGGAAGTGTTCGTATATTATATTATTGCGCATGTCACTTAGGGGTACTTGCGCATTACTGATTAATACTTTAGATGACGCTAAGCTACACATATGACTAAGGTACAGTTGCGGACAGAAAATTTCGGATGTCACTGTCATTTCACTGACGTAAAAGTTAAGGAATTCCTATATGTATACGTCAGATGAGTGACAGTGACATCCGAAATTTTCTGTCCGCAACAGTACCTATATTAAAGAGGGTAAAGACATGAGCGCCATTAACAGGCCAAAGTCAAATTAAAAAATGTAACAGGCTTTTACCGTCCTCCCTCATTTTTTTCAATACTTAGAAATTACGAGTAGGATACCTATACTAAGACGAAAAAAATAAAGGAGAATGGAAAAAGCCCGTTATTTTTATATTTTTTTATTTGAATTTGGCCTGTTAATGAGGATTGATACACACTATGTCTTTACCCTCTTTAATATAGGTACCCTACATCTGTGGCTTGGTCGAAAAAGGGCCTAAGTGCAAATTCTTCAAAAATGAATTGTTGGGCGTATCTAACTAAATAAATTGCGCTCATTTTAATGAAATTAAATGTAAGTGAATAAACCTAGTAAGTATGAAAATTTCAATGTAAAAATTAAAAATGTACCCAGACAACACAGGTTGTCCATTGGACGTTCACTTTAAGTCCAAGAGAGGTCCAAACGTCCATGGACCTTTATATAACATCCAGTGGACATCCATTTATCGAAATTCCTTGTATGTCCATGTTTAAATATATGTTGGACGTTGATTTAAGGTCCATTTAAGATCCTCATCATAATTTTTAATATGATTATTTATTAATATTTGTAGGCGTACAAAATGGTATAAGAATAAATAAAATTTTCGAAATTTCAGACATTGATATAAAAGTATGATCTTTAAACCACGTTTTCAACATTTTTGCACTTAACCACTATCGAGATTTACATCCTGCTCAAAATTTACTTTTATATTTCCCTTTAAATTTAATTGCATTTAGGAGCGTAATAAAGTAATTTTAAAGAATAATGTAGTTTAAAAATCAAGTTTGTAATTAGCAGACAATTTTTAAATCTCCCGCCACTGGTTGTCGGTTAGCAGGAGAGTCCCGCAGTGGGCGGGGCTTCTAGTAACCTTACTAGTGCGGGCGTGCGTCGGCGTTGTGTACATTGTATGTGATAAAGCGCGGAAAGTGCGAATTGGTAAATTGGCGGTAAGACTGCTGTGAATGGTAAGTATTAAATGTTTAAATTGTTCTAGAAAGGTGTAACCTAAAGTTATTGAGTTGAATACATTGATTTGAGACTAAACCACACTAAAGTAAAACAACGTTAAACTGTAAACATAGGAGGTTATGTTGTATTTCTAATAGCGTCTATTTGTTCCAGTTATTTTCAAACCTCGACCACGTTGAAAACTATTGGGTCACTTCTTAACTTTTTGAAGTAAGCAACTATTATTTATTATAATTATGAGTTATTGTAAGAGGCAAAGAATATCTCGGAGGATATATAGACGTGCACAATTATAAACAGAAAATGATTTTGTTAAATTCTGATAGCGAACAACTAGCAATTGAACCAGCGTTGGCTGAAAATTACATTCAAGCAGCAGACATTCCTGAGTCCAATGAAAATTACTACGACTTCCCATCAGAAAGTAGTTATAATAATTCTTTTGAACGAACAGTTTCGCTATCCAATGTATTAACTAATGAAGGAGATGATGCATTAGTTTCTGATTTTTCAGAATATTCATCAGACTCGGACATTAGTGGCAATTGCGATGAATATTTAGTTAATCTGCCGGTGTCTGGTAATCAGGCTCCTCCATGAGCTGTTTTCCATTCCAACACTAGCCTGTCTTTCTAATAGGATCTGATCGAATTGGAACGGTTCCAGTTCATTTTACATCTCTGTATTATAGCTGCTTTACACTATCTGATTTTCTATTTGATTTTAAATTTGACTTCAGAAATATTTATTAAAAAATGAGACCACACAACTCAAATAAAAACTCAAACAGTATAAAGAAGAATTTATTTTATATTTTTGAAGTCAAATTCAAAATCAAATGGAAAATCAGAGAGTATAAAGCGGCTTTTAAATTAACAACTCTGTTCAGTTTATTCACTTCCCAGAAAAATTTCCAACAATTTTAATTATAATGTATATTGATTAAGTAATTTAATTATTAGTGATTGTATTGCTTACAGGTGAAGGAATTGTCGCGTCTAGGAGGCGAAACACCTTACGAATTTGTGGTTCGCATTTAAAAAAAATTAATTTCAAATAAGTTAGCGTCAGGATTCAGCTATTATGGAAGAAAACAAAAAAGACCATTATAACTTATGATGAACCAACTTGTATTAAGTAAGTTATTTTTGTTTTTAATTAAAGTGCCTACCTAACACACCGAATTTTATCATTAGAAGCTGGCTTACGTGCCTTTAATGACAAATCTCAAATCGAATTTGAAAAATCCATGATGAAATGGTTGAGGCGTGCCAAAGAAAGAAAGCAGTAGGAAAGAAAGCAGTAGCATAAAATTTATAATTTGTCTTTAGTTCATACTGAGTTTAATAAACAACTTTTTTTCTTATATTCTTTTATTCCTCAAACTACAAAGCTGGTTGGGGTCGATTCGGATAGTTATTTTGGCACCCGTCTTATAAACGGGAAATACAAAAAAAGCTAGTTTGAAGGAGCCAATAGGATTTACATGCATTGGAAGGAGATTCGAAGCCACACTTCTAGTTGCCTGGCAATGGTTGTCCGTTTCAATTTAATACAAACTAGGAGTATCATTTTAATGCATATCAGGTGGACCATTTAAATTTATAATTCTGAATATCTCATATATAAGCATACACGTTTGAGAAAGTAATGTTTTAAATAAGAGGTTGACTTTAAAGGGAAAAGCAGATTAATTTTGATTATTTTTGAACGAGGAATAAGAAATGCAGTTTCTATTAAAAATATATATATATCATCTACAAGGACCTTGATGACAACAGCCTCTAAAATGAATAATGTATAATTAGTTTTCCCGCTTAATGTCAATTAACTCTTACCTATTGAAAATATTTCTTCCTCAATCGTTTCCTTGTTGAGGTATTCTATATGATCAATTTAAATGGTTTACCCGGTATAAAGTCCATATTAAAATCCAGTAGACGTCGAGAATAGACGTTCACTGGATCCATTGAATGGACGTCCACTGGATCCACTGAATGGACGTTCACTGGACCCACTAAATGGACGTCCACTGGACCCACTGAATGGACGTCCCATGTTCATCCAAAAGTGTGCCACTCGGACGTCCACTGGATGTCCATTGAAAGAACCGAGGACGAAATTTGGACATCCACTGGACTATTAGTTCGGCCATTAATGGACGTTCATGGGACGTCCATTGTATATCAGTGTGTTGTCTGGGTAGGGGCCTAAGAATCAAAAATATATTAATAAATAAATAATAAATAAATATCTCTTGTGAATGCTATTGCTTTTAGGAAGGCCCTACCAAAATTTTATCAAATTCGGAAAAGAAACATTTAAAAATAAGCATTTTAAATTTTCATACAAATCCTCGATTATCTCAAAACTTGATTTTGTTAGATAGGCCCTTTTTCTACCAAGCCACAGACAAATGACTAGAGTTCATATTACCATATGACACAAAGTCCCTGTGGGTTGACAAGCGTCTGGCCGGAGAAAATATACTACTCCACGAACACCTACGAATCTGGCCGAGGTATTACGAACGCTTTTTGAACATAGTTTGATGCGATATGCAATATTACTAACAGTTTTTCTTTTTAAATTGAAATCATTTAATTCCTTAGTGTATGATAGTGATACTTCAAAATTATTATTTACTGATAGCGAAATTGTCTGTGTGAAATTGTGTTTTAAAAATAAGTAGCAGTTACAATAGAAGTACAGTTAATTTTTTTACTATACGCCGATTGATCGATCGATAAGTCAAAGAACTTTTATATAGCTGTCTCCTAACTTTCGTGAAAGGGCCTTGCGGCTTTTGTCATGTCATTTCGTCTTATATTTTCTTAACTCGGGTGTATACAATCGGCATATAAATAGATAAAAACTGAACTTTACTTTACTTTCATCACTGATTAACTTTAACCTTTGGTTTATTCCTATGCCTATAAACGGTTTATATTGCAAATATATTTGGCGTATGATTGCTCTCAGACGCCATTTTTTTAAGCGTAAAATTTTAACGCTGAATTAGCGCTGCCAGGAGCAAACGTGTTGAAAACGTCAAACGTGACATCATTGAAGATACACGGTCTTATTTGCACAATAACCTAATTTATTATCATAACCGAAACGGAAGATATGCATAAACTACATATTAGAAGGTGACACGTAAGCAAATCACAATTCGAAGTACATAATTGTTCACCAGACAGGCAACAGCAATCACGAACGTATCAGGAACGCAGGAACATTGTTGTGGGTTAGTTTGTGACTTGGTTTGTTGTGGAACGAATTATAATAATTATATTTTTGTCACTTAGAAAGGAGTATTGATTATCATTCTATTTATTCATTTTTATGTTTATATGATAGTTTTAAGTTCTTGCTTCATTACATTTTTCTTTCTAAAAATAATTTACTGTGATTTTTATATTACATTAAGATTATTTAATAACATTTATTATTTTTATTTTGATTAAATTATTTATGTACTCATATAAATATAATTTTATATTTGTTTATTTTCTTTAAATTTTATAGTGGCATTACGGGTACTTTCATTTTCAAAAAATTATACAACGTATATTAGGTTTATTCTAGCAGCAGTACATAACTGTTAGGCTAGGCGCATATTGAGACGCGTGTGGCGCGTATGACGCGATCTGACCCATGCAGCACGAAGCGAGCGCGCCCACGCGTAGTGTGATGATTCGCAAATTGAGGGACAGTTTCAGCGTGGTTCTCGCGCAGTATTTTTGTGTGAAATGAATTTTTCGCAAAGAAAACTCGTATAACACAGGATGTTTTCTTACCGCCTCTATCAATTTCTCTTCCGACATCATCATAAATACAGAAATCCCAATTCTATAGAAACAAAAACAAAACACGCGACACGTGTGGCGCGAAATCTGTGTCTCTGCCACTGCGTCATGCGTCTCACAGCCGACGCGATTAGCGCTGCGTAGCGTCGCGTCTCCAATTTGCGCTGTCCCATTTAATTCCGTATGTTACAAAAACGCGCGCTGCGCTGTGTCACGTTGCACGCGCCAGGTGCGTCTCAATATGCGCCTAGCCTTAAAACAAACCTTATACCGTCGCGTCGTGAAGGTGCGTCTAAACATGTATCGTAACATTCGTAACCACGTATCCGATCGTGATCGTGAATCATGATCAGCCAAGTGTGGACGTGTTGCCATGACGTATTCCCGTATCGTTTCTTTGTTTTGGAACGCGGATACGATACAACTATGTCACACTTGGAGTCGGAATTTCGTCGAAACATCAAACACTGGATGAATACGTAGCAGCAGCTAATTTCACAGAGACAAACGTGCAACGTCGAACAGTCTGCTACTACCTGTATGCCAGCAAATTATTGCGGGGGACTGATGTTTCTCCAACACCGCTCGGCAAAGCTCTTGGAGAAGGGAGGTTCGACGTAATTCCAAAGCAAAAGGTGGGCAAAAGTGAAAAAAATAAAAAGCACCAGCTAAGCACACTTGTTTTTATTTAAATTGCTCAGGAATTAGATATTGAAAGAAATATTACACAATTACACGTTCGGCCCTGCAAGGGGTCCCAATAAAGTGAACACGAGGTTAAATTAAATAAACAACACGCTAAAATCAATCCGACCAAACAGATCTGTTCCTCGGTCACAAATATTGCGTAGGGCGATTAACGAATTTAACTTAATAAACAAAAGAACGATGAATAAAAGCTACACCGCGGTAATGTGAGTCAACTCAATTGAATCAATAATAATAATAATTTGAGAAATCCGACCTTGGCAATTAAATCCTAATTCAGCGTCGAACAGCTGTCAACCGTGTCGAACTGTCCTCTCACGGTGGTTAGTCGATGTTGCGGTAATGCCGCCAAGAGTAGCGTCGTCTGGTAGGTCGAGCCTACTTTCACAGACGGGGGGGGGGGGCGGGGGGGGCTCAAAACGATGCGAGAAGCCATCTCCGGCCTCTGCTTGCACCCAAGGGGACGACGATATTCAATGACTTGAACTTACAGCCTAATGGAAGAAAACTACGCGTTATGTTTCGTCACGTCGCAACATGGTCAATACCTGTTCCTTAGTTTCAACGACAGGACAGGGTTGGAAAAGCTGTTAGACGAGCTTAAGATTCTCTCCACGTATGCTTATGCAGATCTCGGAGTAATTCCGGTTCCGTCTTCCTTCGCAGAATCTCGTGACAAAGGAGCACAACCAAAGAATATCTGCTATGAACAAGAAGCGACACTTGACTACTTTGGGCAATCCAGTTAAATGCGCATGCTTACCAGAGGTATCAAAAGCAGTGGGCATGATTCAAGTGTTTGTTGCACGTTTAATAATAGAATATTTACTGCTATTATGTAGAACACTTAGGTTATGTTTAAAAACGTAACAACAAGCGACTCTCAACTACATTACACGTGTTATTGAGATTTCTGGCGAAAATGCGCAAAGTCAACCAATAGTCGTCGATATTTCTGTTGAAGGTCATTGAAATTAATTACATAGCAAGTGTAGGAAGTGTCGCTTCTTGTTCATAGTAGATATTCTTTGGCACAACGATAAAAATCACAAATACACGAGCCGTACGTTGGGAGTTCTGAAGAGAGACTGACTGCGAGCGAACTTCGCGTTCTTCGCTACCACAAGTTCAGACAGGAGTCGTTAGGACTGAAAACAGATTTATCTAGTAAACCGAGTGAAATGGAGATATACTGTATGCCTAAATAACAACGCATAATCTAACTGAAGCAATTGGGAAATAAACTGACCACGGCACGTGTGAGGGAGCCAGCGTGGACGAGTAATGCGTTTTGTTTACGTTTAATTTATTTGTGATAAAATGTTTAGTTAAATGACATTTAAGTGTGCTTTTTGTAAAAAAAAATATTGTTTTGCAAATTATTACGAGTTCATTAGTAAGTAATACTCGGATTGATTGTTTCTGCAGACCACGGTGCTTCAGACTCTAACATCTATACTTTATTAGCAACAAATTTAGGAGTTCTGCTTTTTGTATTTAAACTTTTTGGAAAGTTATATTTTCTAAAAGCAGTAATTATCATTTGGTAAGTGCCAACCATAATATTCTAGACTTACTTAAGCAAAGTATAACAAAATTGTAGGTTAGTGCGAGAGCCTGCATTTTTCGTCGAAAACAATAAATAAGAACGCAATGCAATCGTTATTCTTTCTAGAATGGCAATTAAAAACACAACAGTTATGCACTGTTTTAGGAGGCATTTTTAAACAAAATTAACAGAAAGTGTAACACATACGGCGTATTAGTTTTAATATGTTTAGAACTGCTCGTAATTAACCTTGCGTATTCTGCACATTATATTCTTTGCGTTCGGTTTGGTCAGATACGTCAGATAAAACCACGGGATAAAACGAATTTAGCTGTAATCTAACGTAAATAAATACAAAATACCATTACTTGTCTGTGGTAGTTCCAGTTATGGCCACCACAGGAAGAGCAGTTTACTGAAATCATAACTTAAATCGCCAATATTGCAAAACATTGTGAAATGCGACGATCGGCACGTAGGCCGTTTGACCGTTAGATTTCCACGTTAATACAGGGTGTTCGGAAAAATATTATGAATAACTTAAATAAATTTTTCAATCGTAACAAGTCGATACAGTTTCATCAAGTCGGAAAGTAAACACATACATGGATATAACAAAACGGATACGAGACGCAATTAAGTATGGGTGCATCATTCTTGCGTATCATAACCAAAGTGTCTACGTTTGAATCAGTTTGATTTATCATGAGCGTACGCTTCGAAAGAGTGGGTATACGATGTATAGATAACAGTGGGCGAGCTCGACGCCGCGCCGCTGCAAGTGCACGGAGCCGAACAATGCGCTACTGCATCAAAGCTCGGGGAAAAGATATGCAGTCTCCGCTTGGTCGACTAACGCGTATAAAAAAAACTGATTTAAATGTAGACTACTTGATCATAAACGATTTTCCGATCATGATCGGTTACGCGGATACGTCAAATGTTTGGACGCATGATCGGCTAAGTATGGACGTGTTGCCGTGACCCATCCCCGTATCGTGTCTTTGTATCATTTGAAACGCCGATACGATACAATTACGTCACACTTGGAGTCGGAATTTCGCCGAAACACAGGATGGATAGGTAGCAACAGATAATTTCACAGTGACAAACGTGAAACGTCGAACAGGTGACACAGTATGTATCAAGTCGGAGAGTAGAAGCACACACGGATGAAATAAAATTGATACGAGACGCAATTAAGTGTGAGTGCATCATTCTTGCGTATCATATCCGATCTTCCGATCATGATCGGATACGCGGATACGACACTTGTTTAGATGCACCTTGAAAAGGACGCCAGAATTTGTTTCGCACGAGACGCTCAAAATCCTAGATCTGAGCCTGCTCTCGTAGGTAGAATGTCAATACTAAGATTACTAATATGATGTAATCGTTTGCAATTAAAAACGATTGTACATAAAAACAGATTGATGTTCCGTATGCGAAAGAGATAAATACAAAATAAGGCTGGCGGTGGCAGTAGTAGTTATCGTCGTTGTAACCATGCAGAAGCTAGATTGTAGACGGTATTATTGTGAAGTATAATCTAATCATTCTGCTTGCTGTTTATCTTCCACAATAAATGTTCTTTAAAATGAACACGCACTGTTTTCAACAATCATAACGGTTTCTTTTGAAACCTATCAACAAGAATGGTTAATTTAAAATTGGATTAAATAGTGCAATCCAAGGCTGCCAAATTTAATGGCGTTTTCGTTTCATTGCTCACACTATCTCCAGCTTCTATTATTACATGAGATTAAAAGGAGATGAAAATATTCTGAGAGTGCTCTAGAACAGTAATGGCGAACCCATGACTCGCAGGTCACGGAGTGGCCCGTCAGAATATTTAGAGTGACCCTTGTAGATATTTATAAATTGTAACAGGTGATCAATATCTTTCCTAATCAAGTGACCTATACATAACGATAGGAATGCGATAAAAATAATTCAAATGGCATTTGAAATAATAAACCAAACAAGGACATAATTTTTTCCATAGGTCACTTGATTTGAAAAGATATTGATCACGTAAAAATCACATAAAAATGTCGATTTTGTAGAAATTATTTTCTTTATGGACTTTTTTCACCTCAATAATAGGTGTTACATTTTTTTTGCTATGGCTATGTAATTTGAATTAGTATGTATTAGTGAAAAGTGTCAAATGTCATACTTCAAAAGTCAAATTAATTTTACTTCCTTTTTCTTATTTGTAGTTTATTTCATTTCTCATTTGTTTCTTTCAAGTACTTTGTATTTCGTTGACTTTCTTGCAGGTTTCTTTTGCTTTCTACCAAGCTTTGAGTTTCAAATTTTTTCGCTGAAGATTGTCGATTTTTGTTTTTGTTTGTTTTGTGTTTTTTTTAATCATCTTATTCTTTGCACTTCACGAAACCTTTGATGTCGTGAAAATCTACAAATTACTTTCCTGATATACAAGAATTATCATCAGAAAAGCAATAACAAATTTCGCAGTGAAAAATGCAAATGAATTTATACACAGTACTGAATAATTAATATCCATTCGTGATCTTTTTAGACTCTAGAGGACCACACTTTTTTTTTGTTAAGTTACATGTATGAATTTTGGACTGCAAATGGAACTCAAAATGTAAATTTCTGACACTTTAATGTCAGTCCCATCGACTATATTGCTTCTTACTCTACAATGGATGAAGAAAGTAAAATAATAACATTAAAACAAATAATTACTTGTGACGTTTTAATACTAAGTCAAAATGCTCAAAATCATTAATGTTTTTCGGCGTCAGTTTTCAAAAATATAACCATCAAATTAAAATGGAACATATTCACTTGGAGGTACCAACAAAAATGTCACCCTAACATGGCCCACTCTGAGTCTAAAAAGATCGTGAATGGATTATATGCTGTCCACAGTTGCATTTAATAAATAAAATAGATAAATAAGCCTCGGTCTTTCCATCTATCCATTAATGTTATTCACTGAATAACTTGATTTTTTTGAATGCTTGTTTGATTTTATGAATGGTTTCCATGATAGTTATTCGCCGAATAACTATTAATCAGTTTATTAAGAGATGGAAAGGCCGGCCCTAAAATAATAGCTCCTTAATTAAAGTAAAAAAATTTTCAGCGATGGATTGCAGGTAAAATGAAGCGTTTTACATTTTCGGAAATCGTATGTTTAAGTGATTCCTTGTAAATGTAATCGTCGCGTCCTGTGTACATATATAATACGTCAGAAGCAGAAAAGAAAAATGATGTACTTTTAAAATACCGGACCCGAGGGCCATTACTACAAAATTTTTAACTTAAATTTGACCCATTAGTAAAAAAGGGTTGGTCGTCCCTGCTCTAGAGCAATGTGTCGAAAACGTATAAGACAGAATAAAACCCAATAGATACAGGGTGAGTTGTTAAGCGCCCTTTCTTCCATAGCTCATTTATAGAACGAGATAGAATTTTTTTCTTTCACAAGGACATTCTACCTATTGAGCACTATAACCTAAAATTATTTTGGTACATACAGAGTGTTACGTAAAGTAATGGCAGCATGTAGCAGGATTTTTTAAATGGAACACCCTGTGTATTTTCTTATACAAAGACATAACACTCGATCCTCTAAACAGTAGCGCATAAAATATTTATATTTAATTAACCAACTAAGAGTAAATTAATATTTTATTGAAAACGGTCTGATTTTCAACTTCTACGTTTACAGTTAGTATTTTAAGAAAAGTTGAAAATCAGACTGTTTTCAATAAAATATTAATTTACTCTTAATTGGTTAAATAAATATAAATATTTTATGTGCTGCTGTTTAGAGGATCGAGTGTTAATATCTTTCTATAGGAAAATACACAGGGTGTTCCATTAAAAAAAATTCCGCTGCGTGCTGCCATTATTTTATGTAACACTCTGTACGTATCAAAATAATTTTAGGTTATAGTGCTCAATAGGTAGAATATCCTTGTGAAAGAAAAAAATTCTATCTCGTTCTATAAATGAGCTATGGAGGAAAGGGCACTTAACAACTCACCCTGTATATCTACTTATTTGTGGTTTGGAGAACTGTTTTTTTTTTCAAATATGGAAGCAAAACAAAATAATGAATTATTCTACTCTTACTGATTTTTATTAACCATGTTATAAACGGTATTTATGCGTTATATGAAATATAATAGAAATTTCAAAATAAGTATTTTTCTAATTATGATAAAATTGTAAAGTATGATTTCATTCGAATAAAATTCTATACAAAATCTGTATGAAATCCCAAGCAAAGATGGCTAAAGCTGGACTACGCTGAATTTATTTTTAGAAAAATAATTTTGTCTCCTGAAGCGCTGGCACAAACATTCATTGCGTGATCAGGGCGAGCATATAATTCCTACGCAGCCCATATGTCCCACAATTCTTTACACCTCACACGTGCTCAAGATCCAATTCGCTTTTGTTTTTGAATTATCTAAAATTATTTTTTTTTAGTTTATTCTTAACATTAGGAGACGTAATTGACACACCTACCCACATGTATCATTAATAATAATTATTGTGTTAATTAATTTATATTAATTTTTTGTTGGAAGTAGTCAATTTTCAACCTCTATTAAATAGTATCACGTCTGTGTAATAAAAATGTAATGACAGTTCTTATTTAAAAACAAACAATTTAATTATGCAGATCTTGTAGTTTTCTGAGTGAATATATTAGTTTGTGGAATTTTTGCGTTTCCTTTTTGCACTCTGCCCAACAGGTTATGGACCCAGAGCCGTGAAAATTAGAAAAAGAAACGTAAAAGGGACCGTTCAGTGTAAAACGTTTGGACTTTGATCATCCACGTCGGGCACGAACAGCAGTCTAAACCAAAACTGTGTAACAAGACGAAAGTACTACGAGTATTTATACGCTAGAACTCAGAACTGAAGTGAATCGTTCGAAAAGTTTCGCAAGAAAATGAAAAAGACTGTAAAATTGTGACTTTTTTTGTAAGTGTCAAAAAGACATTGAACATAAATAATGGAACATGCTAATATAAATTCTACTCGATTAAAAATGCTCTCAAAAACAAATTATAATACATGGAAAATCCATGCTCAAGCTTTGCTAATCAAGAGTGATTTATGGGGATATGTCAGTGGAGACATACCCAAGCCAGCAGTTGCAAATCAAAATGCACCAATTGAGGCGTTGCAAGCAGCCATCAAAGAATGGACAAAACAGGATTTAAAGGCAAGGTGAGATATTTTATTATCAATAATTGCACCTGAGCTGAAACACACTAGAGGTTGCGCGACGTCCAAGGAATTATGGGATAAATTAGAATCGACATTTGCTTCAAAGGGACCCGCACGAATGGCGGCACTGTTGAAACAGTTATTACAAACAAAAATGTCTGAAGGAGGAGATGTTAGAGATCATATACAGGGTGTCGCAAAAGTTCCCGGAATTTTTTGAAATGTTTCGACAGTCTATAGCAGTCATATAAATCAACGAATTACCAAGTTTAAAGAATAAAACACTTCTGTTAAAGCAAGATTCAATAAATAAAAGATAAAATTACAAAAAAATGTTCAAAATTGACTTCAGCGACTTCAGTATATTTACGGAGACGCTTTAGGAAATTACTTATGATGGTCCCTCACTTTTCCACAGTAATTTCGCCTCATGCGCGCATCAACACCACTTTCAATGCTTGCACAGCATTGTAGCGTCTTCCCGAGACCTTCTGCTCCAAGATGGACCATACGGAGTAGTCCGCCGGGTTGAGATCTGGCGAGTTTGGAGGCCAAGTATCCTTGCCCCAAAATTCGGAGAACAACTCCTTGCAGACGGCGATGGTTTATTGGGTCGAATGTGCCGGCTTACTGAAGAGTAAATCCTTTTTCGCCGAAGTGCTCTACTACCCATGACTCCAGTCCACCTTGGGGAACTTGCTGCTGACAGTTGGCGGTGTTGATTCTTATGTTTCTTTTTAGTTGGGCACGTGCTGGCCCAAACCATCAAAGAAGCCGAAAAATGGCTGCGAGCCATGATATTTGTAGCTGCAGAAATGTTCTGACCCTTCTTGAGTAATTAGCGATGATTTTGGCGATTGTGGAGGAGCTCGACGGTAAAAATCTTCTCGGCGATGAAGAAGACTTTCCCCAAGCGACCAGGCCAAGCATTCGGCGAGATTTCTTCAATCGTTTCAGCTTAATCGTGTCGGAGAGGAAATGAATGCGATCAATCTTATAACTACGCATTTTAAGCTTCGTTTTGACCATCTATGAACGCTGCCTTGCTGATGCCGAACTGTTATGGTATATGGTAATATTGTTTCCTAATACGCATACACAATATTAATATTATTTCTTTCTTGTAATAGCTGTATTTTATTATAAATTTGAATACAAAAGATGCGATAATATACCAATGTATAAATTTATTTTAAAATGTACACAGATTTAATAATTCTTTTTTGCGCCCACGTTTAAAGCAATCGCACTGCAATATGTTAAGGCGACCACACATTACATGGCAAACTAGGCGAATGTCGAACGTTGGTGATGTGTACATTTTTCCATGTCAAGTGACGTTTGTCGAGTGGTCCATACAAATAATAACCTGTGAGCAACTAAAAATCAGATTAGAGTCGGCGGTGCAAAGAAAAAGTATGTCTGTTACTAACGCGGCATTAGGCTGATCTGACAGTAATCTACATTTAGTAATTCCACTATGTAAATGCAATGGATAAATTGTCGATCACAACCCACTTGACCAGGTTTTTATTTAGACGCTCGTTATTAGATTAATTAATTCTGTTAATCACAGACATATTTACATTTTCTTTGCACCGCCGACTCTAATTTGATTTTTAGTTGCTCACAGGTTATGCCGAATTACCTGACATTTGAATAGTTTGATATTCGTAGTGGGAAAAGCACACACGTTTGTACATATATTCAAAAATAATAATTAAAGTAGTGAGTGAAGATGGAGAACAGTGATGACGATATAATAATTATTGCTGCAAGTGCTTTGATAATGTGTGCTGTTATGGGTTTCAAATTCCATGTTTTGGGTTCCAAATTACGGGATATTTGTCATAAAGAGTCAAAAACTCGATAATCATATTGGATGTAAAGTGCGTTCAAAAAAAGCCGTTATCAAGTAGGCTTATGTCAAATGCATATTTTACGAAGTCACGTTGTAACTTAAACCATATGATTATAATAAACATAACCCAACTTTTTATACCTACCCATTTAATTATGATTTTCTATAAATTGAATAAGAGAATGCAATTAATGGAAACATTTATTTTATTACAAAGGGTGCTTAAAATGCCTACCACCTTCTTCTCAACATTTTAAAACTCTACGTTTAAGGGAACTCACGACTACATTTTCTAACAAGTTCGGATTTTGATTAATTTCTTCAAATTTTTGCCTTATTCGATGCTGCAGTTCTTCTAGATTGTTTATAGGGGTTGCAAATATTGAATTTTTAAGGTAAGGCCATAAAAAATAATCACATGTTAAATCGCACGACCTCGGAGGAAACGGTGTTGGGAGTGTTGCGACTTCAGTCATAATAAAACTCGTGAAGCATGACCAATGTTTCTGCTGTACAGTAGGGTGTTGCACCATCTTGTTGAAAGTAACCCCCTTCTAATTCATCACTTACAATTTCATTTCGGTATCTTGCTGCATTAAGCCTGCCTAAAAATTAACATGCGAATATAAGTTTAAAGGTTATTTTTATGATTTATTTATTTATAAACACCTTCAAAGAAAATTGGTCCAATTAATCGTGTGCCGCTTATAGCTGCCCATAAACCAATTTTTTCGGGATGCAATGGACGTTCAACAAACATATGAGGATTATCTGAATTTCAAGATCTCATATTCTATGAATTTACATATCCAGGTAAGTAGAACCACGATTCATCACTAAAGAAAGTCATCCGTAGAGTATTATCGTCATTATTTAAAAACCATTGACAAAATTCTAACCTCTGCGGTGTATCAATGTCGTTCAATTCGTGAACTGCTGTTAGTCGATAAGGATATAAATGTAAATCATTTCTTAATATTGCATGAGACGTTCCAACTGAAACTTCCATTTGTTGAGCTAATTGTCGAACAGTTGTTTTTGGGTTATTTTGCATGATTTCTCGTCCATCATCGATTACCTGTTGGCTTCGTTTAAGAGGGCGACCAGAACCTTTCTTTATTAAGACACCTCCAGTTTCACGAAATAGTGTAACACATCGATCAAGCGTAGCATTAAAATGGTTGTAGTCAAGTGCCGTTTTTCGCATTAAAGTTCAGTATACAGCAGCGCAGCTTGTTGGCGTTCTCTGGCTTAGCTGTTGTAGTAGGTTGTCCACTCCGAAGACTATCCGCGGTTCCACCAGTTTCCCTGAATCGTTTCACGGTATCGTAGACGGTAGATTTCTTAAAACCCTTTGTCCGAACAATGTCGATTGTCTTCGTTCCTGTCCTGTGCAATTTTATAATTGTAACACGTTCATTTTGATGATTCAAAGTTCGCTTAACTCAAAAGAAACAAACAATTGAAAAACACATTCTAGAGTAAAATTTCACGAAAAATTCAATACAATCATCAGTTTTCAGAAATATCCACAAAGGACATCAAAAATTGCACGTAAATAAAATTCCGGGAACTTTTGCGACACCCTGTATTTATGGCAAAATTTTTCGACAATGTAGATAAGTTATCTACGATGGACATTGACATTAATGAAAAATTACTATCTATTATGCTATTGCAAAGTTTGTCTATGAATTTTAAAGTTTTTCGCTGTGCAATAACATCACGAGATTTTGTATATCATTCAGCCCCTAAAAAGGCTGTTTGTAATGTAGAGTAAATACGGGGATAAGAATTTTTCATTCATTTTCTTTTTTACAGCTATAACGGGTTCCTTTTTCTTCGATTGATCTGTGAAAAGGATTTCTTTTACGTTTCTTTTCTTCTTTTGGTACATCAAACAATCGAACTACTGCGTAATGTGGTTATTGGAGTTAAAGATCATGGGGTTATAGGGTTATGGGGTTAGGGGATTTTAGGAATATATTCTATTTATAGAGGCCTGATAAATACCGCGATGAGAGATCAACTCAAACTACTGAGTAAAGTGGTTATTGGAGTTATCGGTTATGGGGTTATAGGATTATGGGGTTAGGGGGTTCGGCGTTAAAGCTATAGGGTTATAGGGTTAGTGTGGTTGCACAGCTCCCTTTAGAGGATCGTTGTGTGTAATAGGACTTGACAGCTTGGGTTATAGGGTTATATGGGGTTATTGGTAAAACCTGACGTGATGGAATTAAATGGATCGCGGATTCGGATTCAGCGACCCCGAAAACATGTAGTAGACATAGTCTGACCTCCAGATCTGAACAAAAATTTTTTTTTGTGAGGCTGTGTTATCCATTCACGTTCTTTTTGCATTCAGAGTAGGCCGTGTTAGGGTGACATTTTTGTTGGTACCTCCAAGTGAATATGGTCCATTTTAATTTGATGGTTATATTTTTGAAAACTGACGCCGAAAAACGTTGATGATTTTTTATTTTGACTTAGTATTACAAAGTCACAAGTAATTATTTATTTATTATTATTATTTAGGTCCGATCTTTCCACCTCCTAATAAAGTTCCCGATAACGTTATTTGGCAAATAACTTTTATGAATGGTTTCCATGGTGATTCGTAAATTTATTCGTCAAATAAATTTATCAGGAGGTGGAAAGATCGGGCCTTAATGCTATTATTTTACTTTCTTCATGCCATCGTAGAGTATAAGAAGCAATATAGTCGATGGGTCTGACATTAAAGTGTCAGAATTTAACATTTGTCACATTTTGAGTTCTATCAAAATTCATGTACGTAACTTAACGAAAAAAAAAAAAAAAAAAACATGGCCTACTAGAATGCAAAAAGAACGTGAATGGATAATAAATTTTTTTTTGTTAGAAATGTAATTTAATTTGTGTAGAAATACATATCACAATATAAATAAGTTCTATTTTTTTTTTCATATTCCCTCCTTAAAATAAATCTAGTACTATTTCGTTCTGTCTAGTACAATTTTGGTAACAGTTCTAGTACATTTGTGAAAATTAAAGTGGCAACCCTGGCCGTCACATCAACTCATCAGCTGCTGTCTGCTGAACGCGCCCAATGAGAGGATTTACTCATTTGCTTATTCAACGTTATCAAAATTTGTACAGAAAGTAGTGTTGTGAGTTTACCGGTAACATTGGAAATTTACCGTTCTATTCTTACCGATTTACAATATAGTTGTGAATCGGTAATAACAGCACGGTAAATTTCCAATATTACCGGTAAACTCACAACACTAACAGAATGATTATAACTTGTGTGTATGCTCATTTAAGTTTCAACAGAATAGACAATAGACTACAATATCTAATTTTGAACAAAATAGACACTAGGCTACAATATTATTTAATGTACTTAATCAATCTGTAGACTATGGCATCAAAACATATACATATTAGCGAACCCTAATCTGTGGTCTACTTTTATGTTGCCAATCCAGCGTCATTCACAATAAAATTATCTACTGATTTCGAAGAAAAGAATACTTACCACCCTTACACGGTGTTCTATGCGTACTATGTTGTGCCCTATAGCCTTTAATCATTTCATATTCACCATTATCTCTCTTAATCGGGAAAGCTATTTCAAGTATATGATCGCATTGTTCCATAAGAGTAAGAATACCCTTTACTTTGGCCTTGCGCTGTTCGAGAGTCAATCTCTGGCCTTTTCGATACTTTAAATCTTCCACTAATTTATCCTCAACGATCATACAAGCCCGATGGAAGAAATACTCTACCATATCGAAAAATCTCGGACTCGGATTTGTGGGCATGTCTTTGAGCCTGTCCGGTATTTGATGGTCAGCATAGGTGCGCGTTTGCAACACGGACGGCAGCATTTTTAACAACGTGCCCGTTTCAACGTAATAGTTTTTCACAGCCGGAGAAACGGCTTTTGACATAGATTTTAAGTGGAACATTGTAGAGATATAAACTACGAATACTACGCACTAAATTTTAAACAGCGACAAAGAATAAAATTCACAGCGACTGCCACGCTCGCACTGAATAAGATAATATTCGCCAGCGGTCCAAGGAGGCTCGAACTTATACGTCGCTGTACGTCATACAAGTGTAAATTTGATTACGTAATCAAAGATCAGCTGGTCTCCGAAAGTAAAATCTATAAATTCGTTGTGAAATTAGCTACTACTAAAGTGTGCATAGCACAACGAGTTAAGAATATCAGGACAGAGCCGCACTAACATTAGTTTATCGTCCAATTAGGTCACTAAATATGGCCGCGATAAATTCTGGCCAAAGATTAACAAAAAAGATAGGAATGTTAAGGTTCCTAGCTGAGACTAGTATCATTGCGCCATCTGATAAATTAGTGCAAATCATAATCAAGAATATGCGGATTCATTTTTCTTTTTTAAAATTTTGAAATATACGATCCACAACCATTCAAGAATAAATTAACGAACCGAGAATACGTAATTCTTGTAATATTAAAAACATTTAAAGTAACAATTTAAAGTAATACTTGCTAATTAAATAGGTAACTCTTTAAAAACTTGCAAACCTGTGTCGGTTTTTCAATTGCAAATTAAGTCAAAAACCTGCCTTCTTGGATAGGGAATAAAACCGTATGCCCGTTCCCCCGTTGTCAATTCAGTACGTTAAAAAAATTCTACCGTAGGTGGGTGCAATTCCTCCGGATTCCGCAAAATATAACCCCACCAGTTAGGTACCTAGTTGGCATCCAAAGGTGCAAACCGATGCGATACTTCGCCCATTAAAAAGGAAGAAAATAAGATTCTTTGCGACATGTTGCGGATGTATTGCATATCTAAGCAAAGTAATTATTAATCAATGGAAACTGGTGCTATTCAGAACATAAATTTAAGCAACTTTAACTCTTTAATTCTTTAAACTTTAAGAAAGGTAAAAAATGCTGAGTCTTTTCTACAAAGTTTTATTTAAATTCTCCAAACCGGTTTCGCCTAAAGAGGCATCTTCAGTGGACAGTTATAAAATTACATAATATACAGGGTGTTAATAAAAAAACTGTACACCGTTTGGCAGGTGATAGTAGAGGTCAAAACAAGAAAAAAATTCTAATAAACCCATATCCAATTCTCAATACAGGTGTCCACGCCATGTGTTAACGTTTCTAGAATTTTTATTTTTTACATAAAATTCGGGAGAGATAAATTAAATAAAAAGCTGAATTTACCGACATACAACTGGCCACCGTAGGACTTCCGGTTTCGCCGGAAGTGATATCAACTTTCTTATTTTAAATGGAACGCCCTGTATATTTTTACATATTTGGAATCTACAGATCATTGTAGGTCCGAATATGTATCACTTGGTAATGTATGGTGTATTTTCGTTCTAATGCGGCCAAGTAACTTGAGAAAGCAACTTCTTCGGTTGCACTTTGGTTTATTAACATTTTAACAGCATGTGAAATTTTCATTAGGTCGTATATTATTTTTTTTAATGGAACTCTTGCGTTTTTTATTTTAGCCTTGCTCAAAAACATTTTTAATGAAACGATAATAAAAAAAAACTTACATGCTTTGGTAGTTGATAGTAGACATCAACACACGAAAAATGTTCTAATAAACTCAGGTCCAATACTCAATGACTTTCAAAATATGGGATCTTGATTCAATTTTGATGAAACTATTAAAATCAAAACATCGTAAAACAAAAGTTGTCCTACTTTGTTTGGTAAATACTGACAGAGAAATTACTTATTAGCTTGCTTATTTCAAATACTACTGAATATTTAACCTGGGTTTATTACAATTTTTTTTGTTTTGTTCTCTGCTATCACGTGCTAAAGTGTGTAAAGTTTTTATATTAACACTTGTGTACCGGCGATGGCTTATTTTTTCAGTTACGCTGCAACGTGCCATCCCAAATTTCATCGCAAGAATTGATAAAGAATTTAAAAAATAACCCTCTATTTGGTATCAGCGTATTAAAAAAAAGTTCTATTAAATTATGCTAAAAAATGCAAGAAGTTCCGTTAAAAAAAAATTTACGACCTAATGAAAATTTCACATGCTGTAAAAATGTTAATAAACCAAAGTGCAACCAAAGAAGTTGCTTTCTCGAATTACTTGGTCACATTAGAACGAAAATACACCATACATAACTTTACATGCTAAAAATAAAAAATTCTTTTTTTCGTTGTCATGGAAACCAAAATTACCAAGTGATACATACTCGGACTCACAATGATCTGTAGATTCCAAATATGTAAAAATATACAGGGCGTTCCATTTAAAATAAGAAAGTTGAAAACACTTCCGGCAAAACCGGAAGTCCTACGGTGGCCAGTGGTATGTCGGAAAATTTAGCTTTTTATTTAATTTATCGCTCCCGAATTTTATGTAAAAAATAAAAATTCTAGAAGAGTGAACACATGGCGTGGACACCTGTATTGAGAATTGGATATGGGTTTATTAGAATTTCTTTCTTGTTTTGACCTCTACTACCACCTGCCAAACGGTGTACAGTTTTTTTATTAAGACCCTGTATAATAAAATCTAATATAATAGTTTTATCATTGAATATAAACCTACTCTAGAAGGGCAACGTAAATGAATGAATTGGCAACCGCATCTTTTCATTAGGAACTGCTGCCATCTCTTGATTTAAATTGTCTATTACATTTTATAGTAAGAAATCTGGAAATGTATTATTATTTATGTGGTATCCATCTATGGAGCAAAAATCAAAATAAATGCGGATTACAACCAAATTGCAAATGAAAATTAGGTAGATTTGATTTTGGAATCCTGAAAGTAGTTAACACGAGCGGCATATTAATGCTTAAACCTTCAGACGGCTGCGAACACTTTGCAGACGCGATTTTTTAAAATTTATTTCGTTCAATTTGGTTAAAAAATTTAAAGCCCGTTTAAAATACCGAATTAAAAACAACATTTTACAAAAGCAAAAATAAATTTTTATATACTATATTATAATGTGTTTGCTATTAACATATAGCGTTTTCCACTGACTCTATAATATCGTGTAATCCAAAAGTGATTTCATTAAGTCACGAAGTATTTTAACTGCTTTTCCTTTTTAATAACATATACAGGTGTCCCAACAGTGTGTTCTCGGGCCATATCTCGGTAACTACTAAACTACTACTAAAAACTACTAAAAAAAATCTAAGTGGGTGCAGCGCCTCTTATTAAAAAAAGTAGCTCATATAATTCATTCACGTTCTTTTTGCATTCAAAGTGGGCCGTGTTAGGGTGACATTTTTGTTAGTACCACAAAAAATATACTTGTCAGAAATTTGATTGACGTTCATTTTTAATTTTGTGGTTATATTTTTGAAAACTGACGCCGAGAAACATTGGTGATTTTTAGCATTTTGACTTGGTATTAAAAAGTCACAAGTAATTATTTGTTTTAATGTTATTATTTTACTTTCTTCATGCCATCATAGAGTATAAGAAGCAATATAAGCTGCGTTCCTTTTGCCACAAATCTTACCTCACATCACTTAAACGTCATTTCCGTTAGCACGAACAAGTAAGTTTAAACAGATATTTCAATCTAACAACGAATGGGAATGCTCGAGCGGCAAGGTGGGAGGTTGAAATCTCAATTCAAATTCACTTGTTCGTGATAACGGAAATGACGTTTATCTGATCTGAGATGAGATTTGTGGTAAAAGGAAAGCACCTATAGTCGATGGGACTGACGTTAAAGTGTCAGAATTTTACATCTGTCACATTTTGACTTCCTTCAAAATACATGCACGTAACCTAACGAAAAAAAAATGGCCTACTAGAATGCAAAAAAAAAACGTGAACGGAATATACACAAAGAACAAATACCTTTTATATGGATAACTATTTGATTTTTAGAAAGAGTCATTCTTTAGTGAACGTTTTTGCGTCTTTGCAAATTTTGACACTTGTTATGGTTTATACCGTGTTCGATTGACCGCACTAGTGCGCACTCAGAATATCTTCATCTCGTGTTATTACATGAGGTTAGAAGGAGATGCAAATACACTGAGTGCAACCGGTGCAAGTGAATTGAAAACGCTATTAGTCAAAAAATAGAACAATTAAAATGGCTGCTTTTTCTAATTTGTGACCAAAATTGTAACACGTATCAAAAGTTGCAAAGATGAAAAAAGTTCACTAATGAATGCCTCTATCTGAAATTTTACTACAACGATAAATTTAATTCTTATATCAAATCTTGCATGGTTACATAATAAAATGTGTTGTCATTTTATTAATTATATAATTATTTCTAATTTAATTACCCAAATGAACTCAATCATTTTCACTCATACTGTACATTCTACTCATACTAAAAAAAATAATGAACAGTGGAAATACAGGAATAGTTTTAATTAAAAGTCAAAACTAATAAATTTAAAAATATAAATTAAACTAAGTTTTAATCAATTATATTTTAAAGGTTTTTTAAAATTTGCAACTTTTGGGAAATTTTATCCGACGATTTAAATTTTTTTGCATCTGACAACCATTTACAGTGAAAATATACTTTTGTCATTACTAAATGATTTATAATAAAGTTTCTATGCTCCTGACATACAGACTCTTCTACCCAGTAAGAAGTATTGCTTCTTAGAAACTTCTCAATTGCCGCAATGATGCGTTGTTTTACTTTTTGTTTTTCCTTAATTTCATTAAAAACCTTTTCAAATATTTTTAATGAATACTTACAAACATCTGAAAATTGTTGAGAAGGATTTTTTAAAGCAATTATTGAGGAAACTTCTTCAGAACGCGAATAGTTTTTGTTAACTATAAGAAGTTCTCGAGAATCGTTTAGTTCTTCTTTTGCTGGACTTAAGAGTGATTCCATACAGAAGTTACAGTTATACTTATCTAAACATTTTTTAGTTAAATAACCTGCAAAATATGTTATGGAACATTCTTCTAATGTTGGTGTTTGTATAAACATAGGTATGGTTAATTTGCCGTTTTCAAATTTCGGTTAAAGATTTAACTGTTATCGAAATTTGCCGAAGTTGAGTTCTTGGCTGCAAATAATAGAGAAAATAGTCCTCTAGGTGAGGCAGGAAAAAAAGTTTGCCCATATTTGCCCCTAACATAAAAAAACAGGTTGAAAGGTGACCTAAGTTTAGTGTAAGTAGCTACTCGTATTTTCTGCTGGTGATATGGTGGAAAAAAAATGTATGGTTTTTGACAATAAATAAGTATTATTACCTTTTCAATGCTTGTGTTCATCTTTTGTGGTTAAAAACAAAATAGAGTAGCTACTTACAGTAAATGTAGGTCACCGTCTTTCAACCTGTTTTTTTATGTTAGGGGCAAATATGGGCAAACTTTTTTTTCTGCCTCACCTAGAGGACTATTTTCTCTATTATTTGCAGCCAGGAACTCAACTTCGGCAAATTTCGATAACAGTTAAATCTTTAAGCGAAATTTGAAAACGGCAAATTAAACATACCTATGTTTATGTTTTTTTATTAAACAAAGCAGTAAGCAATTTACATGTTTATATAGTTATTTTAAAACTAGAAGATGTGGCCTTTCCAATGATATATAATACTTCACACGTTGATTGTGTCTTATGTACGTAATCGTTCATTAAATATGAGCTTCAGAGTAGCCGCTATTTGATTCGCATCGAACTCTAAATTTTTCAACCTTTAAATTAATCGCTCTAATTTTGTATTTGACTATAACTTTTAATTCTAAAGAAGATTTTCTTATGACATTTTTATGTATCTTTTAAAATAAGGGCACTTTACTCTTAAGCAATCTTCACTTTTCGTTGTTACAACATCTATAATAAAGAAGTAAATAAAAATTTTAAAAAAGTCACATCACAGCCATAAAGCCTATAGTTTTCTTAATCTGTGTACCAAATTTCATTAACGTAAATCAGTAAATAAAAGAGTTACAGATTTTTGAGACGCGAAAGTGCTTTTGGCGCCGGTTTCCATTTAATAGGTGAATTATAAATAACTGGCACTGTTTTCTTTCTAATAATTTATATTTTTGATAAATATAAGGTTTGTTCCAACCACCGGTTTGTGAACAATCCACGAACCAGTTCATGATTGAAGTTATGATTGAAGTTTAATAAAATGTATTTACATATTTAAATATTATTTAAATAAATAAGAATTGTTAACTTACATTTTATTCGGTTATATTCTAATCCTAATTTCTTTAGGATAAAGTAAAAAAATATAAAGAAGACTAGTGCCGGGAACAGTATTTGAAAGTGGCGCCGACAAAAACTTTTGAAACCGGTGCCGGCTATGATGGCACTTCCTTTAATTAAGTTTAAAAAAACTGCCGCTTTAAAAGTAAAACTACTATTTTTTCTAAATTTTTGTAACTACCAGAATTTAAAATCCACTGTTTTTGTCGCTCCTCGTCTTTTGGAAACAAATATATATTTATTCCAGGGAATTTTCTTGCAGTTTTTCCATAATTGAAATATTCGCAACGATTTCCAGCCATAACTAATTTCGTTCATTTAGTGGCGGACAAAAAGTAGCTAATGAAAATGTAATACATCTGTTTATAGAACTAAGTAATAGTGGTGGTAATAGTGAAAGATAAATCTCATTGGCGTTATCGAATATGCAAACCACTTAAAGTCACAGTCTTTGGAAATTATCCTGCCCTCTGTGAACAACCAGATTATTTAGCGTCAACCTCCATCAGCTGACCGCGTGAACCTCCAATTTCAGGCTGCCAGTTTTAAGCATTGCGTTGCCCTTCTAGAGTAGGTTTATATTCAATGGTTTTATGATGTGTATTCTTGTAAAATCTTTTTGTAAATGATTTACAAAAACAAGCGATCGAGCGTTTGATTAATATACAATTTCCTACCTAATTGAGCACTTGATTAAGGTAAGAAATCGCACGTTAAATAAATGCTCGAACGGCTGTTCGAGTAATTTCAAAACACGGCCAAAATTTCGTCAAATTTAAATTTGAATATGGTACCAGATGGTACCTATACTGGCGGCAATAACTTTAGTTTCTTCCAAGCCATTAGAGGGTGCTGTTAATGTATTGGCTAACGGTAACACAGTGTCCTTTCTGTATCTTATATTCTGTGACCACCACACATTGTTATTTGGGATTTGTACTTCTCAGCATTTTTACAGATTTCTAAAAAACACCATGTAGTGTCATCTAGTAAATTAGTGTAGAACTAAACATGTAGACAAGGCCTTGAGATTTGAGATTCCATGCCCTGGTTCTGGCAATGGATTCTCAAATCGTCAAGGTCATGCCTGTATGTTTAGTTCTGTACTAATTTATTAGATGACACTAGATGTAATATCATTATTTTCCATATTTCTTAAAAGAGAAATAGTTAACTAATACCTGCAAAAAAGAAAAAAGAAAATCGTAAAGATTTCGTTTAGTAATTACGTAATCAACACTTGACAAATTAAGGTTCACTCGGTTCACTTGTTTATTTATTTCAGTCAAGATTTATGCGTCCTACAATTAATGGACAATAGGAGAGTTTGATACATATTTTCTTGGTTTCTTCTGTTACATATTTATTTTGAAGGTTTGTACTTTAATTGTAAATAATTTTATAGTTTTATTTTCTAACAAGATTTAAAGAAAAACGCTATTGAATATCATAATTCCGATTGAGTTATTTTCTTTGTTTTAATACAAACTAATTGGACTTGCAATACTTGTGTTCGTGTTTGTTCGTAGTGATATATAGCTTTCTAATTAGGTATTTTCCTTAGCTTTAAGGTAAGCTTAAAATGAGCTGCCAAGAAGTGCCAAGGTCTGAGCTATTTCGTTTGTTTAGGAAGAATGTCGTTATATGGGAAACTTTTTTATTATTGATTTCTCAGAAAAATTTATTCTTTATGAAAGCTCCTGTATCTCGCCAAACTCAAAATACATATACCAAAATCTGAATACCTCTTATCGTATACCGAGGAGATCAAAATATTTGAAATCGACATAAGAGTAAAGTACCTTTATTTTTCAACATACGTGAAAATATTATTTGAAAAATTTTTTTAGAATTGTTCTGAGATTCTAAATATGAAATTGTAGCTGTCTAGGATGAAAACAAATTTTTGGACAAAAAAGTGAAATTTTAGTTAGTAGTAGCGGAAAACAAATCTGAGAGTCACACCTGTACAAGCGTCCAGCTTTTAATTCACATTAATAATTAATAATAATTTTTTAATACCCATTAATTAATTATTAATAATTATCTCACTAGTGGGCATTAAAAAATTTTAAAAAAAGTTAGAAAAAACTCTATTTTGATATCTCCCCTGGCTACCCTTTTGGGCGCCTCCATACATTATGAGACACCCTGTATAACCAGTAAGGTCTTTATCAATTACTTACTAGTTCAACTTGAGAAAATTTAGTTTTTTTTAATCTGAGGTGGTTGCCCAACGGGGTCCTAAGTCATAGACTTGTCAGGACCTCAGGAGCGGGGGTGTATTTGAGTGTGTGTAAAGTGTTCCATGGGTTTGTTACTTCCAAACCTTCTCGCCGTTTAAGGGGAAGCAGTGTCGAATTTATCGAAGGGTACCTGAAGTCGATACCGACCACCCCGAGAAAAATCCGAGCGCGGCTCGAACATGGTTCGAACCGACGACCTTGCGATTGCAAGGCCGGTCCCTTACCACCTGGACCGTTTAGGCGTTTAAAGTAAAACATTTGACAATGCTATTTATTATTTCCTAGAATATTTAAAATGACCAATTTGGACCGGCGGCGGCGCGGCCTGATCGCCTGGCAGTCTGGCACTGTGGAAGTTTACCACAAGGGTCAAATTCGAACCATTTTATTGCTTGATTCATTCAGGCGATTATATCTAAATAGAACACGAGATAGCTTCATTGAAGACGTACGTACGCAAAGTATGATGCTAAAATTCAATTATAAACGTAATTAACAGTATTAATGCACCACGCATTGTTATTTGGGATTTATACTTCACAGATTTCTAAACAATACCATCTAGTGTAATCTAGTAAATTAGTGCAGTATTAACATACAGGCAGATCTAGCTTGTCGCATATATGTGAATAGTTTTCATCGCCACCGCTATCGTAATCGCCGGCGGTTGCGGTAGCGATTGCGGTGGCGATCACGGGAGCGATGGCGGTGGCGTTGCGATAGCGATTCTGGTGCACACACTGAAATCGCGATGATATTCATTTTTCTAAATACTGTAATGTGCAGTAAGTGTTAACACTTGTGGGGTAATAATACATACTTCCTCTGTCCCAATTAAAGCGGGAAACACATTGAGGCGGTTGCGCTAGCGATTGCGGTGGCGGTCACAAACGTTCACATGCGAACGATCACGGTAAAGTTACGTAAATTCATTGGCAGGTCTATCTTGTGGCATACATGTGAACGGTTTTCATCACCATCGTGAACTCTAGCGTGCAAAACGCTCGTGTAGCTTGATTCGTTCAAATCTATGTAATACATTTCGACGGATGAAACGCAACGGACAATACCTCGCGTGATATACGCTCGTGTACTTCCAGCCCAAAGCGCTTATTTTAAAAAAATATAATTTAAGGTTAAATTCAGGTTTGTTTAAGGATTTTCTCGATGCTGATGGTGGCAACACTGCCCTACTGTATTCTTGACACGGGAGTTCTATCATAAAAGTACTTGGAATAAACTTACAGTGCACTCGCGCTAACATGAACTAATTAAAACCAATTGTGTTCATGTTTGCGCGATTGTTCATGTTTCCGAGATTTAGGGGCAAATTCAGAAATACCACTCACACTCAAACTTAACCTTCGTCGTTATTTGAAATTGAAATTTGCTTTTATATTTACTCGTTTAATCAAGTTTATGGTCAGTATAGGTACTGATCATCAGTGATTTACGATAGAAAGTCAAAAAATCATTAAAAGGAAAATTAAAGCTTCTCTGAATTTCAAAAAGTGTGAGTGGAGTGCTCTCTCAACTCGAGGGACATTTCTGAATTTGGGCCGTAGTCTTCATCTCTCTTAAAAACAATTAAAAACATGATACATCACTTTCAACCTTTTCTTTATGTACGACATAAAGGGTGAACTCGGCGAAATCCGGACACTTTTGACAGTGCATATCTTAGCAATCCTTGCATTAAGGTAGCTGCTATTTAGCATCAAGATAGCCAGAATATACAAAAACAAAATCTGTCAGTACTATTGTCGCCGTGTCATTAGTTGTCAAAATGGTTTCGTTGGAATTGGAAAGAAGAAAACTAATTTTGCACGAACATATGCAAAATAAAAACGCGAGTGTTCGTCAGATCGCTAAAACTTTAAAAATTCACAAATCTACGGTTGCAGATGTCATCAAACATTTCAAAGAACGCCTGACTATCCAAAGAAAGTCTGGAAGTGGGAGTGAACATGGTCAAACTGAACATAACTTGGCCAAAAAGGTTCTTCAAGCATATACAAAGAATCCAAAGATTTCATCCCGTGAAGTTGCGGTCAAGGTAAAAAAATCCCAGACATATGTGAGAAAGTTAAAGCCAGAGCTGGGTTAAAAAGTTTTAAAGCCCAAACAGTACCTGATAGAGACGCAAAACAAAATTTAAAAGCAAAATCCCGCTGTAGAAAGCTTTATGAAAACAAATTAACGACATCCAAATGCATTGTTATGGACGATGAAACCTACTGTTTCAAAAACTTTAATTATATCGCTGGTCAGGTTTTTTATACAGCCCGCAGTCGCGAGGATGCTCCTGAAGCTTGCAAGCGTAAGATAAAAGCAAAATTTTCACAGAAGTTTCTTGTTTGGCAGGCCATCTGCATCTTGGCTTGAAAACCACCCCTTCATTACCTCTGGAACTATAAACTCAGAGATGTACCGCAAAGAATGTCTCCAAAAACGCCTGTTGCCGTTCCTTAATAAACATGACAGTAAACCATTATTTTGGCCAGATCTGGCAACGTGTCATTACTCGAATGAAACGATCCAATGGTACCTTGATAATGAAGTAGATTATGTTCCTAAAGAATTTAACCCACCCAATAGCCCAGAACTCAGGCCAATTGAAGAATTCTGCTCTATTGTGAAGACAATCTTGAAGAAGAATGCCGCAACGGTCACAACCATCGACCAGTTCCGATACAAGTGGCTTTGGGCGTCTCGAAAAGTTGATAAAGCCATCGTACAAAAACTTATGCGACGAGTGCGCCATAAAGTTCGCTCAGTAGCATATGCTACAAATTCGGAATAATTTAATGTACTATAATTTTTAGTATTGTTGAGTAGTTTAAAAATAGATATTTGCTTTTCTCAAAAATTTTGGGGTTTCTGTTTTATAGCCTTTTTTCAGTGTCCGGATTTTGCCGAGTTCACCCTTTATTATGTATTTTTGGAAAAAAATGAAGTAAGAAGTGATTGTTTGGACTTATGTTGTAAATTTCTGTAGTACATAAAGTAGCTGTTAGGGTGCACTATTCACGTTAGACAGTGGCCAATGCTAAAATTTAGATGTTCACGTTATCCAGGAATTCATGTGCTCACATGCTCACGTTAGCGCGAGTGCACTGTACTTACATCATGCTTGCTGCGCTACTGAGCATCGAAAAATTCCAAAACTAACCTAAAAGTCGTTGACTTTTTGTACTTACCTATCAATGTATCGTTCGTAGTGATGTGAGTGTTGAAAGAGTCATTTTGAACCTTTCGAAATGAGATTGAAAATTTCGAATATCAAAAATCTTTTTATAAATTTCAAACTGTTAGAAATTTCTGAAACATAAATTTCACAAATATTTCAAATTTTCCTCCTTTTTTGTTGATATGTAAAATTATAAAATTTGTCTTTTTAATTAAAAATTAAATGTTTGTTTTTTGTATTTAGTATTTATTTATTATTAATGAGTGTTAGAATTCAAACTTAATTTTTTTAGAAATTTACTACAACAGTGCAATCATAAATGTAAATGTCTTAAAAGAGTTGTATTTTACGATAGTGATCATATCTATCGTGAAATCGAGTAAAATTAGCATAACAGTGCGACAATTTATTTATACGTAGGTATAAAGTGCGATTAAAAAATCCTGCACACCTTAGATATTTCCTACATTTTTTAAACGCTTGGACATGTCGATTTTATTACTAGGCCCAGTTTTACAATCGTGGAATAAGAACGGAATAACTGTTCGCCAAATATCCTTTAATGTTCCTCCATATCTACGTCACACCTACGTCACGTTATACCAATAATAATGCTTATCCGACGATTGTAAAATCGGGCCTTAATAAGCTAATTGACGGATAACTACTATGGAAACAATTCATAAAAGTCAGTCAACTATTCATAAAAATCAAGTTATTTGCCGGATAACTTTAACGGGAAGATGGAAAGACGGGCCGTAAATCTATCATATTTTGGAGTGGTTCATTTATTTGTATAGTGGCATAAGCGTTGGCGTGCAAAAATAATTTATTTTTTTTAAAATGGAACTGCTATTTTTTATTACGAATTCTAAAAGAGCATTTTTCTTAAATGTACTCGTATATCTACATAAACATTTTATACCATTACATATTTTTTTAAATGAACGCAATTTGGAAATTCAAGAGAAAATAGTACCTAACTACGAGCTCTGCGTCAAAAGTATTCGCCTACCTCTCTTTGGTATAGAAAGGGACAGTTAATAAAATAAGTTACTCACAGTGGGAGATTATTTTTCTAGAATAATAATAAATAAATAGAAATTATTCATTTTTAAATAAATGTTTTGATATTTAAATTCTAATAATGATTTTATTTTCAAAAACAACTATACTAGCTAGGCGAATACTTTTGACGCAGGGCTGGTACCAAATATTTTAAGAAATTACTTAATTTTGTGATCTAGGAACGAATGCATTTTGGACGTTGTTAATTATTTTTCGTCCAATTATTTGTTAGCCATAGTGCACTTGCATCGTATTTATCTTTAATAATTGTATCTTATAAGAGGCAGTAGAAAATTTCTCACATCTCGTCATAAAAAGTGTTGATGTGATAAACTGCATTCATTAGGTCTGTTTGTTATCCTGAACTGGTGTACACTAATGCACACTTTTTCGCAAAATACGCTTTAATGTAACCTGAAATGTTGTGTGGTATATCAGTATGGATGTGTATGATTCGAATTGACACATTACCAAAGAATTTAGGCTTCATTAAAGCATATTTCGTAAAAGAAGTGTACACTAGTGTACATCGGTGCAGGATAACAAACAGACCTAGTATTTCTCAATTGAAATTATTTTTGTACCCCAACGGTACGCCGCAATAAAATAAATCAAGCACTCCAAAATGTGACAAATTTGTAGTAATAATCGACATGTGTTTTTTAATATACTATTTTCGCCAATTTTATTCATTAACAAGTCCAGAAATGGAAGAAATCATAAAAAATTCTTCCAATAAATTTGATAACGCCGTCTGCTTCACATTTTCAGTTTGACATGACATAAAATTACATGAAAATCCAGATTTGCAATTAAATTTTTATATTCGTTTCAAAAAATATCGTACGAAATTCTTGCGGGAATAATTTTCTCTCGCACTCGCTTCTGTGTCGCTTGTGCTTGAAAACTGCGTTGACGCGGGAAAATTGTGTTCCCGCACTTATTTCGTAAATAAATAATATTTCAAGCGAGTTGCATTACTCACATATGACTCATTTTACAGTTTTCTTCCTCAAACATATTGCTACGATATTCGTTATTAACAAATTAATTTGTTTATTTTTCAATAACGTACAGGGTGGATCAATTTCGATGTCTCTTATGGGCATCTCTGCAACTATAAGAGATAGAAAAAAACTAGTGGCCAAGTCTCGATCTCTTGTTTAGAGGTAAAGTCAATAGTGTAAACAAAAATTGGCTATCTTCTTTTGTTTTCGAGTTATAGCCAAAAATTGACATATTCGACTTTTCGTCAATCGCGCATATCTCGTTTATTTTTACAGATATTAAAAAACTGTTTTGACATTATTAGGACACTTTTTTGAATACAATTCAGTGGTGTAATTGGTTTTTTGATATTTAATAAAATTATCGAGTTATAACATAAAGTTATATTTTTTTAAATAGAAATCATAGTAGGCAATGCCACCGCTAAATAGAGATTTTTTTTCTGTTTTCAAAAATATATACTTTGTTGGGTTTATTTGTTACAATTAATAGAAAAAGACGCCTTTTTATTATTCTTGGGTGCGCTCTATTCTTAGTAGGCTGGTTTCAACAAAGGCCAACAATTTTTTCGTTTGTTTTTATTAATATCAACTCTTGTTCAAACATTTTGACAGTTGCAGCCGCATAAAGAGAAAGAAAGATAGAACGAGCATCCTCTAAGAGTCACAAAGATTATAACAATACTGATACCATATGGTTTGGGTCAAATTCGAAATTATATAACTTCATTTAATATTTAAGTTTAAAACGAATTTTTTTCGATCGAATATGCATTTCATGGGATAATGAACTAAATTATATGCATAAATTAAAAACATCTTAAAAATAAGAAATTATTGCAGAAAAAGTTAAAGAATATTGAAATGTAAGTAGACACAACTCTTGATATATCACAATAACTTAAAACCCAGAAAATAATATCAAAATTTAAACACTGCCGCATTAAAATACGCAGCCAACTCATGTTGTAACCCAACCCAGCTCTAACGGCGCTAGCTTTCTATTTCTTATGTTTATCGCAATACTTCTCACTCTTCATCAAATCTTTGTTAATATTTAATAAAAACAAAAGAAAATTGTCGGCTTTTGTTGAAACTAGCCTACTAAGAAAAGAATGCACCAAAAATAATTAAAAAGGTGTTTTTTCTATTAACTGTAAGAAATAAACCCAGCAAAGTATATATTTTTGAAAATAGAAAAAAAGTCTCTACTTAATGATGACATTGCTTACCATAACTCGAAAATTTTATTAAATATCAAAAAACCAATTACACCACTGAATTGTATTCTAAAAAGTGTCCTAATAATGTTAAAACAGTTTTTTAATATCTGCAAAAATAAACGAGATATAACTGATTGACGAAAAGTCGAAAATCTCAATTTTGGCTTATAACTCGAAAACAAAAGAAGATGGCCAATTTTTGCTCACACTGTTGACTTTATCTCTAAAAAAGAGATCGAGACTTGGCCACTAGTTTTTTCTATCTCTTATAGTTACAGAGATGCCCATAAGAGACATCGAAATTGATCCACCCTGTACATATTCGTCTATAACATGAAATTCTTTCAGATTCAGGGCGTAATCTTTTTCTTTTGTTTTAATTTAATAAAATCTATTAACGGTTTTGGGTTCCTTGCACGCTCGTAGATAATTTTTATGCTCATAATAAATTAGAATAACTCTGGTCAAATTTAAATTCTTTATTAACAATTTCTCTGAATGCAACAAAAAATGGATGTTTGTTTGTTTTAGTGGAATTTAATATAAATTGGAATGGAATTTAATATAAACTAATTTCCTGTACTGGCCATTTGTTTAAATACGTAATCACAAAATAGTTGAAAACAATTGAACACGTAATTATTATAGTTGTTTTTAAAATAAAGTACTAAATCGTTTATTATCGTTATTTCCAATAAAATAAAAAATTGTTCAATTCCTTACGGTTTTATACAGGGTGAGTTTTTTTCGATGTTTAGCATAGGGATCTCGGAAACCAGCAGAGCTAGAGAGACGGTTAAATGGGGAAAGATTTGTAGTTTTAGGAGCCCAGTTTACTGCAGCTTTTGCCTTTTTCTTAAAGTTCATGGCTGGCTAGATATTTTGAAATAACTGATTTTTTTATAAATTCGTTAAATGCATATAGCTCGGTTATTCTTGGTTTTAGAGAAAAGTTGTAATAACAAAAGTTGTACAGAATTATGCTCTTAATTAAACAGTCGAACTAAATTTTCCATATATGCTCTTATTTTTCAGTTATGACATAAACATAAGTTTTTTAAAATGGAAACCATAGTAGGCCATGAATGGAAAAAAAATGCCTTACCAACGATGTAACATTCGATATGGTTATTTAAAAAGACGACGGAAATACGGCAGTTTTTCTCTTTCGAAAATATTAATATGGTTGGCCATGGAAACAAAAGATTATTTACAAATGCAAATTATATCACTTTGACGTTTATTACCACCAATTTTCACTTAATAAGTATTAGGTTTGTCATTGAAATGAATTTTTCAAATCAAGAAAAGCGCGATATGATCGAGTGTTACATTCAGTGCCAAAAAAATGATATCAATGCTGCACAACAATATTTTGACTGCTATTTTGATCGTCGCCAGCCTTCACTGCCTACATTTAAAAGATTGTATGAAAATTTGGAAGAATATGGTTCCTTCTGTAAACCTAGGAACAGAACCAATTCAACTAATGAAACTGCTGAGATAAACGTTCTAGCGTATGTAATGGAAAATCCATCAACTTCAACCCGACAGATTGAAACGGAAGCAGGCACATCACAACGCACTGTTATGCGAATATTGCAAAAGCATAAGTTCCATCCTTACAAATTATCGATTTCGCAAACAATGCATCCAGGTGATAACGGTCGGCGTATTGAATTTTGTACGTGGTTTAGAGATAAATGTATAGGCGACGCACAAATTTAAAGTTCTTTGGACAGATGAAACCCGATTTACAAATTGTGGCATGTTTAATAGATATACAACGAGCATCTCTGGTTAAAAGAAAATCCACATCATGTTGAGCAATGAAGACCACAAATTAATATTGGATTTAATGTTTGGTGCGGTATCATTTGATCAACAATTCTCGGTCCATACATTTTTAATGATACTTTAACCGGTGACCGCTATCTTGATTTCTTACGGAATGATTTTGAAAATATGTTGGACGAATTAAATTTACAGATTCGAGGAATGCTAGAATGGTTCCAACATGATGGTGTACCGCCGCATAATCAATTAATAATGCGAAATTATTTAAATGAAACTTTTCCCAATCCATGGATTGGAAGGAATGCACCAGTTACGTGGCCACCTCGATCTCCAGATCTGTCTGTATTGCAAATGATGGTGGTCTTTCCGAACATCTTTAGAAATATTTTTAGTTTATTTTTGTTCTTGATAGTTTAGATTTTTTAAAACGGCTTCTGATTAGCAATACGAATGTCAAGTCCTACTCTTCGACCCTGGTATACTTGCAGTTGTTCATCCGGTGGAAGGTTCTTTTCAGAACCACAAGAATGATATTCCAAGGTTTCGCTGCTTTGTGCTTGTAAACTATAAAATAATTATACGTACGAATTATTGGTTTTGTATTTCAATGTGTTTCACACAGCTGTTTAATACTTAACACCATTTTGAGTTTGATGAAAATGAACCCTATCTCAACAAAAAGCGGTCACAAAGTGAGCGTTTACAAAAAAGAGTTGACATTAAATCAATGTTAAAAATTTCCAAAATTGAAGAAAACATGAAATTATAGTGAAACTGAAGTTTTCTCAACCGTAAATAAATGATATGCAGAGGTTGAAGGTTCTTCTGGGAGGCTATTGAAATAATGAACCATTGTTGGTATTAGAGTTTTGATTCTGAAACGTATGTAAAAAAGAAACTGCGAATAAAACGTCAAAGTAATAAAAAGTGAGTAAATAAAAATCAGATTAGAGTAAGGGGTGCAATGTCTCTAATTAACTGAATTAATTAATCTAATACAGTCATGGACTGTCAAATTTATTGATTTTTTATTTAATAACATACATTTTCTTTACACCACCTACTCTAATCTGATTTTTATTTGCTCACTGTTTATAATTTGCATTTGCCAATAAACTTTTGTTTCCATGGCCAACCATATTAACATTTTCAAAAGAGAAAAACTGTTTTTTTAAATAACCATATCGAGTGTTACATCGTTGAAAAGATAAAAAAGGCTTTTTTTTTCATTCATGGCCTACTATGGTTTCCATTAAAAAAAAACTGATGTTTATGTCATAATTGAAAAATAAGAGCTTATATGGAAAATTTAGTTCGACTGTTTAATTAAGAACATAATTCTGTACAACTTTTCTTTTTACAACTTTCCTCTAAAATCAAGAATAACCGAGCTATATGCATTTAATGAATTTATAAAAAATCAGTTTTTTCGAAATATCTAGCCAGCCATGAACTTTAAGAAAAAGGCAAAAGCTGCATTAAACGGCTGCTCTCTAGCTCTGCTGGTTTTCGAGATCCCTATGCTAAACATCGAAAAAAACTCACCCTGTATATCAACTAATGTTTATTCTCCACTACATATTAAAGTAATTAGTTTCACTTTTAATTGAAATTAAAGAAAATCGCGCGATGCGCTTTTTATAACAATAATATTAAAATTAGCAAACAGCAACGGACGTCGCTATTCGTTTATAAACGCTACTGCCTTTATTTAACGCAACGTGATCCAACGTTTAATCGATGCGCTTAAAAAAGTCTTCTATTAAAAAAAAAGCATAACGTTTAACTATCAATATAAAGCCGTTATTTTCATTTCTACGTCGCCATCGGATGCATCTGGAGCGTATGGTCTCATCTTTCTCACTCACGATTTTTAACCTAGTTTGTATCTCGCTCATCAGTTTAAAAAAATCTTGTCTCTATATCGTTTCCATGACAACAGGCGATATATTCTTTCTCTCTCTTATAAATAATATTGTATATTTTGCTTTTCATTTTATTCACCCTTAGCGCTACCCATGGAGCCTTTATGAATGCACTCTTAAGGCCCAGTTGTTAATTTTAAACTAAAGCTTAAACTTTTAACAACAATTGTTGAAATAATCGTTGTTAAGGGTTTAAGCTTCAGCTTAAATTTAAACTAGCATTGTACAACTGGACCTTAAAGCCCGTTCACAATGACTTAACGTAACAAAATTAAATTAAGGAAATTAGCGTTAATTTATGTGTTCACAATGAAGGAATTTTTTGTTCTTTGCTTGGGCAAGTATTTGTATAATTGTTAGTGGTTGTCTAGGTTATTAAAGGATAAAATTCTTTTGGTCAACTCCAAGACTCAAAGACTACACTCACTATACAGTGTGTCCCAGATTGAGTAGGCTACCATGGGTAACTTTCTTATTAGTGAAGATAGAGATTTGGTTAAATGGGCAATATTTTGCAGTTTTATGTGCTGATTCAGATTCCGTTGAGAAAATTTGAAAATTCCGAATAGTTCAGATATTATCGCAGAAAAACTGAAAATCGCTATTTTCTTTAATGTCCAATAACTTCGCAATTATAAAAATATGAAAAAATGTTTCATATAAAAGTTACTATGTTTGATAAAATACAGCTGAAAATACAGTCAAAATAAAATTCAAGATGGCGGCTGTCAAGATATTGATAGCAACTTTCTTACTTTACTGGACTGTTAATGGACGCCATATTGAATTTTTGTACGATTAAATAGCATTTTTTTTTCTCGTTTCAACCCTGTATCACAACCCATATCTAAAAAAAAAAATTATTTAAAAAGTTTAATATTTTTTTTTTAAATCAAGTAAGCGGGTTGCCTTTACTTATTACTAATCAAGTAAGCGGGTTGCCTTTACTTGATTACTAAATCAAAAGGCAACCCGCTTACTTGATTAGTAATAAGTAAAGGCAACCCGCTTACTTGATTAAAAAAAAATTAAATAATTTTTTTTTTAGATATGGGTTGTGATACACGGTTGAAACGAGAAAAAAAAATGCTATTTAATCGTACAAAAATTCAATATGGCGTCCATTTAAAATAATAAAGTTGCTATCAATATCTTGACAGCCGCCATCTTGAATTTTATTTTGACTGTATTTTCAGCTGTATTTTATCAAACATAGTAACTTTTATATGAAACATTTTTTCATATTTTTATAATTGCGAAGTTATTGGACATTAAAGAAAATAGCGATTTTCAGTTTTTCTGCGATAATATCTGAACTATTCGGAATTTTCAAATTTTCTCAACGGAATCTGAATCAGCACATAAAACTGCAAAATATTGCCCATTTAACCAAATCTCTATCTTCACTAATAAGAAAGTTACCCATGGTAGCCTACTCAATCTGGGACACACTGTATTGTTTTAGAACGCTGTTGATTGAATGTACTTAACAGAGTTAACCTAAAAATGGAAGTTGTCAACTTAAGAAAAGTAAATTAATAGAATTAGCCAGTTAGTACGCTTACATTTCTAAGCGTGTTTCCAACTTTTATTAAGTGATTAATTTTGTTACGTTAAGTCATTGTGAACGGGGTTTAAGGCCCGATTTTACAATCGTCGGATAAGCATTATTCTTAGAATAACGTGACGTAGATATAGAGATCTCTTATGGAGTAACATTAAAGGACATTCGGCGAACAGTTATTCCGTACTCATTCCACGATTGTAAAACTCGGCCTTGATGAAATTTATTTTTTCATTCGTCTATGAGTCATAAAGAAAACCAAAATAAAAATTTTGAAATATATTCATTTTTTGGCGATGCAGCGTTTTCATTGACAATTTCGAAGTAATTTAGACAAGGAGGTCATCAAATTTGTGTTCCCAAAAATAGCCTCTTTTAATCTTTTGATAGTTATACAATGCCATTACAGTAAAGGTTTTATCACTTTAACAGTGGCTTGTACCGCCTAAAATTAACTTTTGGATTAACTAATCCTCAGTTATATTTAATTAGTAGTTAAATAAGTTTATCATTGCACCGAATAATATTAACTATTAATTAGTCAACTACTGCCCGTATTCTTAGTGCTTCCTCGAGGAGTTCCTCGTTCAAAGTGTGGTTCACAAACATAGATTAATATACATATAGATACGAATGTCCCATATTAAACTTTTGTACATTGTACGCGCCCTCTGTGGTTTGGTAAGCAAAATAAATTCGAAAGGCGCAATATTCGAATACGTTTACAAATTTCTAATATCTTAAGGCTGTTTTACATTATACTTTTTTCGTCTAGAAACTTGAACAAGTTTGAATACTAGAATCTAGTATCTAAATTCAAGGTTGTTTTAAATATTAGTTCATAAACCGATCGTTGGCGTCGCAGTGGGGAAAATTTAAACGTGCCAACATATAAAATTAAAAAGAAGTTAAATGCTCAAAAATGAATTTTTATAAAAAAAAACCAAACCAGATTTCAGAAAATTTCAAAAATTCTGCATATTTATTATTTGCAAAAACAAAATACGAAACCTAGAATTTGGCGTCAGGACTGGTTATTGCGGAGGTACTTCGAGGTTATATTTTCAATCACAGTTATGTTTATCTTTTAGGACGTTGGTAATACTGCGACGTGTACTTTATGCGCAAATCTAGTTTGTAAACTTTGACGAAAAATAGGTTGAGAACTAGTTTGGAAATAAGTTTCTAGACTTTTCTAGTATGAAAACTTGGATGACTTTTTCGGATTTACATTATTCAAGTTAGTTCTAGTATTGAACTTGTCAAAGTTTCTAGACGAAAAAAGTATAATGTAAAACAGCCTTTATACAGGCATTTATGATGAATATAATTGACCACTTGGCCAAGTTATTCAATTTACCTTCTCAGCAATACTACACTCTTGACGTCAGTATTAAAAGAAGTGAAAATTGAATTTAACCACTAGCCAAGTAATCAATTATTTAGTCAAAAATGCCAGATTAATTCAAATTTCATCGCTTAACTAAAGAAAATAATAACAAATCGTGTAATGTTAAGGAGCTATCAAAATTAGTTCCGTATTAAAGTAAAAAATAAAATAAAAGATGTTATGATATGAAAAATAAAATTTATTAGTTATATGAAATGAATGTACATGTACGATACAAAGATGAAATGCAAAAATACATACAGTGAGAATTTTTTAACGAAGAACATACATAACTGCTATTGAACTTTTAAAAATCGAACATAGGCCGAAAAGTACGTGATAACCATGGATAGGGTTAACATTAATTGTCATTATTTTCCTTTCACACATTTGACAATGCAATATGACATATATTCAACGAATGAAAGGACACAAATCTACAACTGGTATCGAGCAGGATTAGTTTAAGGCAATTAACAATTTTTATGACCGTTTAGGCTATGTTCTCAAACTTCCAGAAAACTGATTAATGATTATTTTTATTTATTTCGGAAAAAGAGTTTCAGTGCTAGACAAACAAGTACGAATGGTTTCCATAGTAACGAAGCCCACATACATATTAAGCCTATGTTCGATTTTAAAAAATTCACCTTCAATATTGTAGCAAGGATGCATATGTTCTACGCTAAAAAATTCTCACTGTATACAAAGAAAGCTGAAATTTAAAGTCCATACTTTCGCTTCAATAACTCCAACTCATCGATGATCCTCATTGCCAATAACATAAACAGGGTATACCGCGATACTACTCCTGCTAGAACATTGCCTTCTTAGGGCAATACTCTGCAGCCACCCTCTAGGTCACACATCCCGTCAGCTCGACGCGTAACACACGCGCTTTACCGACCGTTCTCAGTCTGCATCACGAGAAGAACTGTCCTGCCTCTCGTCTTAATATTTTACGTTCCCTCGGCTAGGCTTATCGTCAAAACATAAACAAACATCCCCTGATATACAGATATTTATTAAGCATTTTAAATTACAAGCTAACTCATTCCTTAAAAATAATTTCGGCTACGACAATTTATTATTTGAAAGAAAAGTAAGGAATGAATAATAAGATATAAATTAGCAAAAGTTTTACGTGTCAATCAAACATAACAGTGTTTATTTCTACAAACCAAGCTTCAACAAAACATGTGCTGTTAATGTCAATTATGGAATGTCATGATTTAAATCCCGAAACAAGAAATATATACTATCGATATCGTAAATAACTAGGGCAACTTTTAAATCCAGTAGCCATGCGTTTCCATTATTTTATTATATTGAATCTTACTGTTGTCAAGTCAGTAACTGTATTTTTGTTAACGCTGAAATCTGCTGAAATTCTGAGCAATTTGTCTAACTGTAACACCCTTTTCTATGCAAGCAGCTATCCTAGCTTTTTAAACAATATTTACTGTAGGTATGATTGACAATGAGTGACCATTTCAAATAATTTTAAATTTATGGTCGGTAGCAGTTTTACACAGCTTAAAAGGTCTTGTCCTAGTTTTTTATGATAACAATAGTACTTTGTAAATATTTGAGGTTATATATTTCATTTGATAATTGCTTAACACATTGTTTAAAACGTGAAGGAGGACATTTCGAACATTTATTATAATGTTTTTGTTAACAAAATAAATCTTAATTACTTTACTGGAACTCGTTCTGTTTCCTCTTAGCACGCGAATTTCTAGCCGCTCATGTTGGCAACATAATGAGGAAGCCTTGAACCGTTGATCCACACCACAAATCACTTATATCTATAGATGCTTAACGCACATAGTAGGCGGCTGGATTTGTTACTCTGGTGCTTGGAATATAGCGAATATCGTCCTGTTTCCGATGATCCGGAGCATTGCAGGGGGTATATTGCCACCAGTATACGGCACCATGTGTGACTTGCCGCAGTGGTCAGCACCACTGATGAAGTGCATGGTGTCGGCGAAACAGTCATCTGGTATTCCATATTCATTGTGAATGGGAATTCAGTTGGTTGTATTCCTGACCTGCTGAAGCATTGTGCTCCAGAATGGTCTAACATGACATGATGTTGCACTGGATCGGAAACGGAGTGTGCTGACACTTACGCGATCAGTGGCATCAACTGATCCTAAGAACGTAAGCTTAGGAGGCAAGGTATGCTAATATCCATCGGGGGGTTGGGTTTCCGAATTACAGGTGAATGTGGGGTTAATGCATGCGAAGATAAGAAGTCAACGTCCAAGGATAACTTCCGTAGTGTCCATTATCAATGTGAGGGAATGGTTGCTACTAGATGCACCGTTGGATTTCCGCGGGGGCACGCAGGCCCCCCGGTGAGTAGTACTTGATGTATTTTCGGACATCCGATGTAAATCGCATTGTTTGTTGCATGTGTATCCGTTTCTCACGATGCATCGTATGCGCGATAAGCGAGATGGAGAGAGGGAGAGAAAGCTAGAAGGGACCAACCAGCGAACGAGAGTTTATCAGAACGAGGTATGCTCTGTTTAACGTTATTACTATTTTGACCCACATATAAAAAAAAAAAACGCTCCGACATCAGGTCTTTTTTTTTCTACTAAGCTGTCAAGTTATGAAAAACATACAACATTTTAATGAAAACAATTTATTTGATGGGAATACATACATTTTAACAATGTCTCATAATATAAACTGTCTACGAAATTCAATGCCAACATTGTCATGAACATTACATTGATAACTTCTGTACCGTCTTCCACTTCTTCATCGCCCGTTACATCATCATTTACACTCCGGTCTACGTTGTGCAGAACAGCATAAGCACAAATTACGGCTTGTGATGTTTTGTATTTAATTAGCGAGATAAGCATAGAAACTCATTGCTAAACCTTCTTTTTATATATAAAATTTACTTGAAACATGAAATAATTTTTATTAATAACTAAATTTGTTAATTCTAAAATTTCACTTGAGATTAAAAGATTTATGTCCGGTTGCACCAACTTTTTAAGCAGAGCTTAAATTTAAGTGTTGTTTAGACTATGACATTATTTATAGATTTAACAAAATGTTAGTCACAATCAAATTGATACATAAGTTGAAGTTTAAATGTCAATCAGAATGTATTTGACATTATACTGACCATACGCAAATGTCCCATTCTAAACACAACTTAAATTTAAGCTCTGCTTAAAAAGTTGATGCAAATGGGCATTATTCTTTGGCGTATATAAACTTAAATGTAGTGATTGTAAAGGTGTCTACATAGGTCAGACTGGGAGAAATTTTGCCACACGCATTCAAGAACACATTCGGTCTTTTAATCTACAAAAAACCGACTCAAATTTTGCCAACCATTTATGCCGCGTTTCCACGAGGCCAGTAAGCAGGCCAGTAGCTGAAGTCCAGTAGCTGGCCTTGCCAGTCCAGTGAATTTCCATTTCAACGTGGTCAAGTCACTGGCATCCAGTGGTGTTTACTGGTTTTTACACAAAGCCTGTCACTGGACTACTGGAGTCCAGTCACAGGACTCCAGTAGTCCAGTGACAGGCTTTGTGTAAAAAGTCCAGTCACAGGACTCCAGCTAGTGGCCTGTTTACTGGCCTCGTGGAAACGCGGCATTTTAATCGCAGAAAAACATTCTTTCACTTCGGACAATACACAAATTTTACATGACGCAGAAAAAAGCCTTAAATTAAGCCTACTGGAGTCACTAGAATCGTAAAGCGGCGAGTAATTCCGGAGAAATTTTATTGAACGACCAAACTGACCTAATGTATTCAACCTTCTTCGAAGCTTGTAATTAAAAAATCCCTCCAGATGTTACGCAGTTATTGTCAATAGTTTAGAAGTTAGTTTTCTCGGTGTATACAGTGTTCGCCAAAAAGTAGGCATCAAATGGGAAAAATTTTTATTTTTGATTTTTGGGAAAAACTTTTTACGGCAATAATTTGTGCTTGTCTGAAAACCTATTTTGCCCCAATTAGATGTACCGAGTGTTTTTTACTTAGTTAGAAAATAGAAAGCTTTTCGAAATTGCTAAAATCCTAAAATTGTTATTTCTTGGAAATTAATCAAGATTTCAACGAAATTTTTTTAATGTGTATTAATTTTAGCTTACTGAACAATCTCAAGGCCAGAAAATAACGTCTTTTTCTTTAACTTACGCAAAAATTGAATTTTTCAATTTTTGAACTTTTCGCAAAATCTCACATATCAAAACTTCATTTTAAATTTCTAATAATTTTAGATGAAAACTTCAAAGATTTGTAATTGCACAGAAAAATAGAGAAAGATATTTATTGCTTTAGATATTTTATTATTTACCGAAAAGTGATATTTGTACCTAATCGCAACGTTTTTGATGCAATATGCTTTTGAGGAGAAATATTTTTTAATGATAATAATTAACAAATGTTAGAATGTCTTCTAAAAACTCTAATTTACTCCGGTTAATAAACTCCTGTCACAAAAACCCCCTAAACATTCTTTTACAACGACCTAAATGAGAAGAGTTTATTCGAACTATCTTTTCTACAGAAATTTTAAAACTGCTTCGGTCTATCAATTATTATGTGTACAGGGTGTTAAGTCTTGCGAAAGATAATTTTTCTCAAAATTTTCAAATGGAACACCCAGTATATCTAGACTCTCGTGAAACACTGTTTTAATAAGCTTTCATAAAGCGCCAAATGTATTTGCCTAAACTAAAGAAATCGTGAGACAAAAATTAATAATTTTTCTTTCTTTCAATATTGACGTTATTTAGCCTTTCTGTTCGGTTCTTCTGTTTTTATTTGCTGATAAATCAATGAATATGTTTTATTTTTTGTTCAAAGTAATTTAATAAGTTCCTGTTAAAATAATTCCTATTTTTCTTTACTATCTAAATGACGTTATAATAATAATTTTAAGAACTAAAATTTAGAATCACGTTGCCGTTTGACAGAACAATTATTCAATTAGTATATAACACTACTTTCACAGTTTTGTATTTTTTTATGATAACAAAATGCATTTTAATAATCAAGAGTTACGTGACATGATATACCTACTAGGAAAAGGCACCAAAACTGTCTTTTGACATAAAGATTATATTCGCAGCATTATCCTATGAGAAGACACCCGGATTATAGAGTTTTTCAAAGATTGAAAGAAAGATTCTAAACGCCAGGAAACATTAAATACAGTGTTATTACATTGTTATTACATTACAGTGTTACAAATGTTATTAAAATAACGTTATGTAAATATTTTCAAAACCGTATTCGCGGGATTTTCCTGACGTTATGCGAAGGAATCGAGAAAAACACCTCGGCCATCCGACGGGATTCTGGGATACGCAACTTTCTTGCTGGACGGATTTTTAAATTTCCCCCCCGTTTTCATACGCCCCCGAAATTACACCTCCTCAGGGCCTTTTTAAGTGTTTTCTGGATGTTGCGGTCGAAAGAAATTTTTCTATAGAAATCCGTATATATGACTTCTAGATGGATCCTTCGGATGATTTTTCGGGGCAGTCGCAAAGCGACCGACCGTCGCTGTGGACAACTAGAGGGCCGAACGTCCCTTGATATCTTTTTGTAAAGTAATTTTGGGATTTTTTTTCGACCCTCGAACGCGATCTAATCGAGGCGAGACTTTCGCGACGACCCCGGTTTTACACCGAGGCCGTCGTTAACAAACGATTTAAAAAATTCGCCATTCGAAACATATCAACAGTATCTGCGGCGGTTTCGGAGAAATAAATTTTTTTTTCGGAACGTCGCCTTACCGAATTTTAAAAAAATCGCGAGTCTTTCGAGGCCCCGCATATTCATTGATTTATCAGCAAATCAAAACAGAAGAACCGGTCGGAAAGACTAAATAACGTCAATATTGAAAGAGAGAAAAATTATTAATTTTTGTCGCACGACTTCTTCAGTTTAGACAAATACATTTGGCTTTTATGAAAGCTTATTAAAACAGTGTTTCAGGAGAGTCTAGATATACTGGGAGTCCCATTTGAAAATTTTGAGAAAAATTGTCTTTCGCAAAACTCAATACCCTGTACACATGATAACTGATAGACCGAAGCTGTTTTAAAATTTCTGTAGAAAAGATATTGTATTGAGTACTTACAAAAATTCAAGACGAAATGTAAATAAATAACAAAAATATAAGCACTCATATTATGGCAAATTTTTACACTTAAACATCAATATCTTACAAACTCTTAAGTAAAACTTCCTAAATTTTTGGTTATTACCTACTCGTTATGGGTACTTTCGAAATATGTAAAAATATACTGGGTGTTCCATTTAAAAAAATATAACTTTGGTATCTCTTTGGCTCTCAGTTACTGAACACTCTGTATAGCCAAAAATAATTTTATGACGTAGAGCTGACTGAGTTACATCTTAGCTCATTTGAATTTTTTTTCTATATTATATACTATAGACGGTAGAGAAGACCGCGGCACTCGGTGGACACTCTGTGTAGACTAGGTTTCGTCTTAAATTATCAGTTTGAAAATGACATGGTAATGTTGAAACTGTGTGACAAATAAATGTGATATTAACAAAGTAATTATCAGTGTTTTTGTTTTTGAAATAATTTTTTTTATTAAATTAATTATTTTATATGAAGAAGTGTGTTTAATTTATATTTTTGTTTACAATTTAACATCCATTATGAACAAGAGCATTGGGCTTACTTCAATAATAAATAAATGTCAAGGAATCTACAAATTTGATTAATAAAGGCATATAATTACTTTTCAAGTCTCCGTGTATTTAAATTTGCGGTTAGAAAATTACAAATGCAGTTTATTACAACATAAATATCTTTTGTTAGTGACCTATAAATTTCAGACATACTCATTCTTGCATACCTTGGCAATGAAGCCACGTAAAGAATTACCTATTATAACAAGAAAATATTTACGCCACTGATCAGCAAACGTTCGCAGCCCGCCGGTCAGAAATCGATGAGTCACCATGTACTTTTAAAAGTTTTCGATTCAGTTGCACTGGTTGCACTCAGTGTATTTGCATCTTCTTCTAACCTCATGTAAGGCTGCGTTTAGTTCATGGGCGACGTCGTCGATTTCGTTTAGTCCGTAGTTATTTTACGTTGTCTGACTAATCAGCTGAGTGGTCACGGTGATCGTGATTTGAGATGCGACCATTAGGCAACCACGGTGGGTATGATTTCCGTTTAGAAAACAGTCCGCCCGAGCTCGTTAAACTTTGACGGTTCGTCTATCAACTAAACGCAGCCTAATAATACGAAATTCATCAAAAAATTATTGACTCTGGCATCGATTTTCAAGGTGGCCGAACAACATTATGGAAAACACTTAAAACTATAGGATTTTCGTATGTATTGCTGTGTGATGGAGGAGTTGGAAGAGTTGAGAATTTGTTGGAGAAGCCAAAAATTGTTGTTGTGTTTTCCGGGTTATTCTCAGTTTTTCTTTTTAGCAACAATTTACTTTACCTTTTCTAGCTCAGTTTTTCTGGTTCTGCTCTTTTTGTCAAGGCTTGGGTTCATATCTTGGGCAACGCAATGACTAATGAATTTTTGTTTTGTTTTAAACGCGGTGAATTTTTCTTTGTAAAGTAAATAAACTCTCACAACTCTATATAATTCTACAACTAAAAGGCGAAAAGAACTCAAAACAAATCACGACGTTCTCTGCTCCAGTAATATTTCTTTCTTGTAATTCAATTTAAAAGCTAACAGAGACATGGCTTTTTTATTTACAGCAATGGTATTGTACAAAGTTGATGCTGCATAAGAAAGTGATCTTTTAAATAAAGTAGAAGTGTGATGAGGTATAGTTAAATTGGTAGTATTGCGCAATTCACGATCATGTATCTGAAATCTTGGTATTAAAAGATCAGTTAAGTAGGATGGAGATCCCTTTATCAAGATTTTATGAGTTAAACAAGCCAAATTAAGCCGACGTCTATTTCGCATATTTAACCAATTTAAATTACATAAAGCAGGGGAAACATGATCTTACTTACGCAAACCCTGGATGTATCGCACACAAGAATTTTGTAATTTTTTGTATTCTAGATTCAGTCATATGATCAATACATGGGCCATAGATGACGTCACAATAATTAAAAAGAGAAAGAATTAAACTATCACATAGCATGGTTTTCAATCGCATATTTAAAAAATATTTGCCATTATACAAGCAACGTAAAATGCCATATCATCAAATGTGACACCCAAACTTTTTACTTCCTTTACAAAATTTATTTTAAAAGTGTTAACTTAGATCCTAATGTCATCTATGGCCCTTTGGCGGTCTTTAGAGAAACCGAAGACTATTGCCAAAGATTTCAATGGGTTAATTGCTAAGCAGTGCGACTTAGAAAAAGATATTAGATTGGACAAATCCTCGTTTATTCGAGTCTCAAATATATGTCGGTTAGACAATTTAAAACTTGCATACAGCTGAGTGTCATCCGCATAAAAGTGCGCCTTACATGTGATTAAATTTTTCTGAAAGTCGGAGGTATAAAAAAGGTCCCAGGATGGCCCCTGAGGAACTCCTGCGGTCACATTACCTATTAATGAAGATATCCCATCAAACATCACCCTCTGAGTTCTACCTGTCAAAACGTTTCAATTAATTTTAAAGTTTCAGGTTGTAGTCCGTAGTATTTTAACTTTATTAATTTATTTTTTTATATGATTGCTTTTGATTTGTTTCCAAACTTGCTTTCAAACTTTCAAACTTCCTACAAAAGTAGGATATCTCAAAAATAGGACTTGTATGTACAGACTTTATGTATATATTTAGAATAATACCTACGTGCTTTATTATTTGATACAAAAAAAGAAGTTAAATACAAACGTTTTATGGATTTATCTGAACCATCAGAATTTACTAAAAAAAGACACAAATGACGATCGGAAAGATAATAAATGAGCACCAACTTCGTTATGGAACCCCCAGTATATTTCCTCGAATTATAAGATATTTTTTTTCTGATTTTAAAAATATATAGTTTGTCTATATTTTCTTCAATATTTTAGTTAGAAATCTAAAAAATATAATTTTAGTGTAGTTAGTTTTTGATTAATAAAATATTTGACAATATTTTATGTATTTTTTCTTTGGGTTAATATTGTCTTTGAAAATATTTTTATTTTATTTGGTTGTTGAACCTAAAAATAACATATTTTAATTTGAATTAGGTAGCTGTTGGTAATTGTCCTAAAAAAATAATAGGTAACAGGTTTTTATTTAACTTTTTAATATAAACACATCAAAAGAATCTAAAGGCGCGTTTAGACTTGAGCACGCACGCACTGATCCACCGCGAATGCTCAAGTGTAAACGGTTATGCGCGCACGCTCACTATGTGTTTTTCTATGCGCGAACAGCAGCGAGCGCGATCCGCTTGGTGTCGGTCTCGGGTACACGCTCAAAAGAATTAATTGGTTCGTGAATGCTCAATTTGTACAATACTGAATTTGCGGCGTATGTTCGAGGTAACTTGTATCTTTTTTGATAATCTTTGGTGCTATCAAGCTGAGCAAATATTCGAAATCGGTTTTAGTCATTCTCGTAAAGTCTCTGAATTGGTCATAACGACACTCTGACACTAAATTGTTTAATAAATTATTTTTTCTGTTACAAAAAATTGGCGTTTGCCACCAACGACGTCTACGTTTTCGAATTTCTTTTTTTTTATATTAAATATTATATTATATAAATATTATAATAAGCGCGGCTGCTGCTATTTTGTCGCTCATTTTCAACGCACGTTTGCGAACAACTGGATCAGCCCATGCGTTGGAAAATGAATTTTAATTTAAACGCTCTTCGCGAGCGCGAACGAATACCGTGCGCGTATGCTCAGTGCGTGCGTGCTCAAGTCTAAATGCACCTTAAGGGACAAGTAGAAAAATGATATATGTCCGCAAAAAAAATAACAAAATAGCTCAATATTGTAGATTTATGACTACGCACGTGTTTATCAACATGTGGCTTCAATTTTGTGTGAAAAATTATCATAAAAAAAGGAAAAAATCGTTTTCTTGTAGAATCCACAAAAACTTATCTGACATTGTATTGTTTCTGTTGTTGAGTTTTGTAAATTTTATGCAGTCTTTAATCGATTCGAGATGGAAAGACATCATTTAGATCGCGATACACAATTACGTGCCATTGGCATTGCGCAACTCAAAGGGTAGTTGCCGAAGCACTTAACACTAATAAAAGTGTTATTAATCGTTTGTGGCTCAGGTATCAGCAAACTGGTAATGTGAGTGAATAGCATACAGGACGTACACTGATGTCGAAAAGTTTTAAGACGAAAAGCAACACCCCTGGCCTTACAAATATCCGTGCTTTGCAATTATGAACCTTAACAACATTTAGCCGGCTACCTGCTTTTATGATACGGTCGGCGGCAAGTTAAATAAATAGAAACGTTTAAAATATTGGTTACGGTTTCCAGTATAATTTTATTAATATTTGGTCATAATACATTATAAATTATGCAGTTCCCATTACCAGGAATTTCCGTACTTAATTTTTATTGTATTTCCGTGCAAGAGCCAGTATCAATCATTTAACATTTATTATTAAGAATTTATTTTTCTTTATTTATTATTTATGTAATATAAATTAGCAAAGAAAATCAATAAGTAAATTGTTTACCAACATGTTAATATTGAATTTTTTTGAATAATAAATATTAATTTTTACTTTTAATATAGTGCGCATGAAGTAAATAAAATAGAATAGAATTTGCATGACAACATAAATGTTCAGAAATTAACAGATTACCTGCTCTCGCGAATGAATTTTACGACCCTGCTCAACCACTCGTCGAGAGAGAGAGAAACGGGGAGGTTCAAATGCAGAAGGTTCTAAATTCAGACGGGCTGTTTCAATAAGGCTGAAATTCTAACTAATTTACTGCTTTTCGTCTTAAAACTTTTCGACACCAGTGTACAAGGGCAACTACTGCAGTTCAGGATAGATTTTTACGGCTTCAAGCCCTCAGAAACCGCAGCATAACTGCTTCAGAATTGGTCATTCACTTGCATAACACGCATAATGTGTTAGTGAGTGATCAAACTGTGCGCAGTAGACTCCATGAAGCTGGTCTCAATGCTCAACGTCCCTTGAGGGTCCCCGTTTTATCACGTGGAAATCGCGGACGGCGGTTACAGTGGGCACAAGAACACCTGAACTGGCAACGCCAAGAATGGGTCCCTGTCTTGTTCACAGATGAATCTCGCTTTGGTTTACAACCGGACACGAGAAGAACAAGAGTATGGAGACGATCTGGGTAAGGCAGAACGTGTGTCAACCGCACAAGAAATACACAGCCACAACGGAGGGACAGTCATGGTTTGGGGAGGTATTAGTATCGGCGAAAGGACGCAGCTCATTTCTGTGGAAGGCAATTTGACCGGTGCCACCTATCGTGATAATATTCTCCAACCTGTTGTCTTGCCGTATGCACAAGAAATCGGAGAAAACTTATGCATGATAATGCTCGTCCACATACGGCTAGGTTAGTGCGTGTATTTCTTGAGCAAAATTAAATCAACACTTTGCCGTGGCCTGCACAATCACCCGATTGAACACCTGTGGGATATACTAGACAGACGTGTTTTGCGCCAAAATGTTTTATTGCAAACAAGGCAACAACTCATTGAATGAGAACAGTGGAATACCCTACAGCAGCAAGAAATAGACAATTTGATTATGAGTCTGCCAAACAGGTGTAGAGCAGTAATCAATAATCGTGGAGGGCCTACATTGTACTGAGGACTTGTCTTTTCTTTATTTCACACAAAATAAGAAACCATACAGTACACAATTTTTGTTTTTTTCGGAATTTAGGATTTTTTGCTTGTTAATTTTTATTTCAGAATAAAGACTTTTATGTTATTTATCAATTTCTTACATACGTTCATAAAACGGACGCTTTTTCGCAGCTAAATGATTTAGTGCTTGTCGCCTAGATTATTTTGATGTGTGTATGAAAGTTTCTATTTCCAATGATAGTCAGGTATGATGTACATTTATAATTATGAATGGCGGAAATTCAAAAACTCAAGAAGAATTGTATTCAAATCTTGTACGCTGAGCCTGCGCATTTCCGTGTGGCTCATTAGCGCCATCAAATTTCAAATTTTTTTTCCGCGGTGGAACTATTTGACATTGTGCTTCCTATTTGAAAAAATTTCAAAAATTATTGCGTGTTTATTCTCTTTAAAGTGAACTTCATTTAAATATGGCGTCTGTGTCTAATGGTAAGTATATTTATTATCTACAATTAATTCAAAACATAAGCAAATACTTATACAGTTGCTTTCATAAAAAACGAGAACTGTCAAACGAAAAGATAATAAAAAATTGGCTATTCTGGCCATATCTACTTCGTTTAAATGCAGCATGTAAAAGTAAATATTTAAAACAGAAATAAATATCTGACAAAAGCACAAATCCCACATTATAAAAAGAAATCAATTTCCGTTTTTATTTAAATCAACTGTATCTATATAGTAAAATGTTTCCATTCTTCATATTTATTGACAGCTTATATGCTATCAAAAACTTTAAATCCTTTACAGTTGCAATTTTGTTAAATAATTTACGTGAAATGAGTTTTTCGGAATTATAAAAATAAAATGCATACAAAAAAAGCCTACTTGATAACAGTTTTTTTTACGCACCTTATATGGTGAGATCCATAAGTAACGAATAAATTATTTTTTTACGAAATGAACGATTTATATGTAAAATCCTGGAACACGTCAATTTTTAATTATAAAATGGCACTGAAATGGGTTGAGGTTTAATGCATATTTCTTTCTTTTTAGACATCGATGTTGGTGAAATAATTTTAACCACAAAATTTCTTTACGATCAAATGAGATCGTCAGGCCACCACAAAATGAAAGATCAAATTAATTTTTTAAAAGAATTTCGTAAAGAGAGAACACATTGTCCAATGTCGAATATTTCTGATTTAAATAAGAAAGTCTTCTTTTTGTTAAAGAATTTAAGAATAAGTGGTTGCGGGCTAATAGACACAATGATAGATTCCTCGTACATAACCAGCCTTGGTTGGAATCTTCGATAAAATTCTCAAACTTTTCATTAAAAAAGAAAAATATCGGCAGACCCACAATTTGTTTTTCCCAGGTTGCTGAAAGAACGAAACGCCAGAAAACGAAAGACTTACGTTCGCAATATACAGCAGACGAATTGTCTTACGCAGCACAAATGAATTTGAGAGCTTCCGGTCAAGTCGATGCTTCCAAATTAGTAAAAGAATTAACTTCTTCTTCTCCTACGCGTGCAGCTCAGTATAGAAATGCTTTTAAGAAATTTAATACTGAAAAATGTGCTCTTTCTTCAACACAAGCTTTATCTATATAATGTTATTAGGGCTAATGACAAATCAAGATTCCCTTCATATAAAAAAATTCAATTTGCTAAAAAAGAATGTTATCTCCATAAGTCAAATATTACAGTAACCGATATTATTGCCGAAGTTCAACTTCAAGCACTTCTCGACATCACAGTTTCACGTTTATTGAAGGTTTAGCAAGAAGTCATTGACAGCCAAAAGCATTTGAAAAATTTGTTGTTGGTTTATAAATTGGGTTTTGATGGCGAATCAGGGCAATCTGAATATAAACAGAAATTTAATAATAGCGACGAAAATGACGCAAGCGTTTTTTTAACATCTTTAGTACCATTAACACTAAAATCTGATGATTCTGAAAATCATATTATATGGAACAACCCAAGGAGTTCGTCAACGCGGTACTGTAGACCAATCCGTTTTCAATTTGCTCATGAAACTCCTCAACTAGCTGCTAAATAGAAAGAATATATGAAAATCAAATTAAGACTTTAATACCCACTGAAATTAATATTAATGATCGCATGATACAAGTTAGACATAAATTATTACTGACCATGATTGATGAAAAATTTGCAATTCATTGACGGAAACAAGTTCAACACAAAAATGTTATCTTTGCGGTTTAACTTCTAAGGATTTTAATAACATACCAAAAGTTTTAAAAGTTGACTTGAATGACACATCTAGATTTTGGAATGTCTGTTCTACACGCCTGGATACGCTCATTTGAATGTCTTTTGCATGTTGCGTATAAATTACCTTTACAGCAATGGCAAGCAAAGAGGTGATGAAAATAAAAAAATTGTTACGAAGACGAAGAAAATTATCCAGAAAGAATTTAAAGTACATTTAGGTCTTATTGTAGATAAACCGAAACCTGGTTACGGCAATACCAACGATGGGAATACTGTCAAACGCTTCTTCAAAACTGCAGAAATTTCTTCGGCTATCACAAAAATAGATGTGGAAATTATTATAAGATTTAGAATAATATTAAAAGTATTATCAAGCAGTTATAACATCAATATAGAGGCATATCACACATACGCTATAGAGACTGCACAAAATTTACGTCAGTAAATACCCCTGGTATCCTATGCCTCCTACGGTCCGCAAAATTCTTATTCACGGAGCAGTGATTATTAAAAAAGCTTTACTTTCGATTGGACAGTTAACTGAAGAAGCTCAGAAGGCAATAAATAAAGAATTTAAAAGATATCGAAAGGGATTTACGCGTAAATTTTCTCGACAAAAGACCAATGAAGATATATTGAATTTGTTATTAGTAGCGTCAGATCCTGTAATAACAAGTATGCAGAAAGCGTAAGATAGACAGAACAATTTTGCAGTTCTTGGAGGCACCTTTGCCTAGGTCTAGAGGAATATGCAACATAGATACGAGTTCTTCTGAAGGTGACAATTCAAGTAACAGTGATTCGTCTTAGCAAGTAAATTGAAATTTTGTGTTTTATTGAATTTCTATGTATTCTACTTTAGGAACAATTTCACAAATTTCCATAAATATTCTACTCTTTCTCTCTTCCTCCTTCGATTGTATTACAATGTATCTTGATTTTGAAGACCATCAAATATTAATTTAAATGCACCCAACACATTAAAAAAATGCATTTAGTTTGATTTAAAATTAGGCCTTAAGTTATTATTAAATTAGTTTTGCAACATGTATCTTCACAAAGAGTTTTTATGTGCTTTCCTGAATCAAATCTTGAATTTACTCATTTGAATTATTTTAATGTTAATTTAGAATCCTATATAATTTGAATTACTATTTCCCTCGCACATATAAGTCAATCAAATCTCTTAAATTTTTAAAAACCACCCAATCAGGTCGTATGAGAGGGATAATTTTGGACATGTGCAAATTTTATCAATAGTTTGCTTGAATGAAATTGAAGCATGTAACTTCTAAATGGTCTAAGTGCCGCAAAAATTCAACTTCAAGATTTTTGTACTAAAGGGGTCGATGTGCTAAATCCAACCCTTTTGGTACAAAAATTTTGAAATTGAATTTTGTGGCACCTAGACCATTTAGAAGTTACATGCTTCAATTATGTTGCTATTTGCCATTGAAAGCAGAGGTACTGGATACGGCATGGTAATTTGATTAAAATCAGAGGTCAAATATTTTTTATTTTTGGCTTACATTTTCAAGAAAATAACACTTGATTACTTACTTTAATTCATTATTTATTATTGTGAAACAAATAACTTGGGAAATAGTTCTCCGAATACCCCTCATGTATAATTTAGCATACACTCGAAATATTATTTATGAATATTACTGTAGAGTTTAAGTGCGTTTAATCTAATTTAATTATTTAATTCTTTAGTTTTTAGTTTCTTTAATACGTGTTATTAAAGCGTTTTCTCACTATCTCTATCTTGAAATAATTTGTTGTTCATATGTTAAAGTATCTCATATACACACTCTTGTTTTCCGGTACTTTTCTTTTGTTTATTTTTTTTCTAACACTATTCAAATCTTGCACATCACAGCGTTTGAAATAAATATTATCATTATTATTTAGCAACGGCTCAATGTCCACACAAGATTGCTAACAGGCAAATACAGAAATTTGATAAATGAAGCAAATTACTTATACTTAAATATGTATTTTTCCGCTAAATTTATCATTATACAAAAAAAGTTTTCAAAATTTTTTCATCCAAAAGTTATTTGTATTTTTAATTCTCATACGATTTAAGGTAGTAAATAATTTCTGCCAACTTTTGCTATCATCGGCCCCACTGTGCGCCGGTCAGAAATCGATGAGTACCATGTACTTTTAAAAGTGAATCTAGTCTAATTAGTCTATTAGTTGTGCCACATACGCAGATATACGTTTTCGACATCATATTTTTCCATGGCATGCTAGAGAAGTTTTTTATTTGAGAACCCCTTACTAAAATGTTTTGAAATAATTTAGGGCTAATAAATACCTTAAATGTATGTCAAATTATAACTTTTAAATATTTTTAAAAATTCTTTTTTGTCTTTTAATTCAGTACCAGAGGAAGTTAGAAGAAAATAAATAAAAGAATTAACTTTTAATTTTAATTCTATATAACTTCTATCTTAACTATTTTTCCGTATAATTATCAGGAGAAAATAATTCAGATTTCTTAATTTTACATGTCTCGGAAGACAATTCTGTATCATTATTTAACAAACTGATATTTTTTCCATTTATTGGTCTAAAAAACTTCAGTCATATTAATATTTGGTTCTACTACGGTCGCCTCTCATTTCTTCTTTTTCTTCAGTTGTTGATTCTTTCTCCAACGATCGTATAATCAAGTTCCAAAGTTTATAAACTAAAACAAAAAAAGGTGCTGATAGATTACATTTCACTGTAGTTAGAATACATAATTTTTGTAATAAACAAAACAAATACGATTTCCATTTGTTACAGAGTGAACAAAACTTCAGTAGTAAATTCAGCCGAATCACACCTGCCAACGATAAGCGATACCTACAAATAAGTACTTCCAGTGGAGAAACGACCAATCTCTCACTTCCATGTTTCTTTAGACAAATCGCCAAACAGATGGAAATCATCATTTGTTAGGGTTAACATAACATCTTTGTATTTGTTATACCCAAAATTTTGCAGAACCTCTTCCTCCGATGAATAAATAATAAATACCTCTAAACAAAGCAAACTGTAGTTTAACAACTTGGAAACCATCTTAAGCCTTCTGTAAGACACTGAGTTTTCCCAATTCTGCCAACATAAGTGTGCCTAGGATTAACAAGTAAAAAGGTGAAATTAAAACTGCAAATTAAAAATAAATCCCTCTGTTGAACTGGTGGAGAAAGTTGACTTTACTGTAGTTTAACAACTTGGAAACCATCTTAAGCCTGCTGTAAGACACCGAGTTTTCTCAATTCTGCCAACATAAGTGTGCCTAGGATTAACAAGTTAAAAAGGTGAAATTAAAACTGCAAATCAAAAATAAATCCCTGTGTTGAACTAGTGGAGAAAGTTGACTTTCTTCACAATTAAACCAAAACTGAACAATATCAACAAAATATACTGCATCTGTAGGAAACTTACCGACAAACAAAATTAACAAAACACCTCCGCAAAAGTAAAAACATCTTACGGGTAGAAATCTGAATCCTAGAATTTTAATTAAACTAACGGGTTTAAATAAGTATGGAAGTGGTACATAAGCTAATGATATTAATTTATTGAAAACTAAACACATTTTTGACACATATGAACCACATAGTCATGATCATAAAATTTTCTGTCTCAGTTAATAATACTGACTAAAACTTGGAATTAACTTCGAGAAAAAAAACACGACATAGAAATAGTAGCATTCCTAATTTAACCAAACTGCAATTAGCGAATTATGAGTCTAATAATAGAAACGAACATCAATTGTACGACCATCGATTCTGGCCCGGTCCATGTTTTCTGTTAGATAATTAAGGAAATTTATTCAAAATTATCACAAGACGGCTAATTCATGCTCAGATTAAATATTTTTAAATGGGAAAAAAGATCAACACTGCTTTTAAACAATGAAAAAAAAAAAAAAATCAAAAGGATACTAATAGCGCTTTCTGCATCCCATTCATTAGCAAACGAAACGAGTACAGATCCGTTGCCTTTGTCATCTACGCGTTGTACTTCACCAAATTCAAGACATTTATCCCTCAGCATCTGATAGCTCGCTGTTGGTGGAAGCTGTAATTAGTTTATTCGTGGAATAAAACAAAATAAGGTCACAGGTATTACTGAAAAACTTACATTGGAAATCAGTATTTTATTGGAGAATCCTGAGTTTTTGTTAGTTCCGGTCGTCGATCGAATCAGTTGGTTTCCGGATCCACTCCCACCGCCGCTGTTCGCGTTGTAACTAGAACGACCATCACGATCGCCTCCGCCGAAACCAAAATTACCACCGCCTTTCGATGAGTCATAATTTGACTGAAAACTTCTCCCTGTTCCAAAACTGGCACCACCACCACCACCAGTGGTATTGCTTTGAAAGTTGGAATTTTGACCGCCCAGATACGAATTATCTGAACGATTGAAATTTGAAGCACTATTTAGAGTTGAAGAATTTGTGAGACTAGCCAACGATTGATTTTGAACAAGAGGGTTGTTAACAAGATTAGCAGCTGCTAAACTTAAATCTCCGCCACCAAGGCTGCTGGCAAGTAAATTGTTTGGCAAATTTGCTAAATTCGCTGCCTGTAGTACAGCGGAAGTAGTATTTAAATTGCCGAGGGCTGAATTGACAGTGTTAAGATTACTCAATGCTGCCGCAGTATTAATACCCATCAAACTAGGTACCGCACCCAAAATACCAGGGCCGGTATTGCCTGTTGTATTTGCGTTGTTACAGTTTCCGCCTCCAGATGGTAAATTATGCGCAACATCCTTGAGAGGTTCTCCGTTTACTCCAAGCCCCATGCCGATAGATTTGAGTCCTTCTGGTAACTTTTCTCTGTCGGGAATGCGATCCATACGAACTGTCATTGGACGATCAAATAATTGTTGATTATGAAACATAGAAATTGCTTGAACAGATTCAACGGGATGTTCATACTCAATGACAGCAAAACCACGACAACGACCCTCTTTATCTAAAGGCATATCAATCCACACAACTTTGCCAGCCAATCTGAATACCTCTTTAAGTTTCTTCTTTTCGATCGTATATTCCAACTGCAAGATAAATCCTTAGCTGTAGCCTAATGTGTACAACATTTTTGAGAAAGGAGTATCAAAACCAATCTAAATAAACAACAGAATCACATATTACATTCCGTGAAAACATTAAAAATTATACACACATACGATACTTTATTTCCCCTCGTTTATTATCAGAGTGGAATTACCTGCAATACGATGCAAGTCCAATTTGCAAAAACTGAAATGTACTGAACCAATGGAAAGCTAATTAAAAATAACCAACTGTCTAAGTTGAAACTAAGTTACTAAACAAGAACATGGAACGAATAAACCTTGTAATTGTAACACTAGTTTCATATGTTGTTCTTCCTCGTCTTTAATAAAACAAAGAGTTGAGAGTTGAGTCTGCCAATTAGACCCAGTTTCACAATCAAATTTAAAGAAGACTTTAAATAATGTAAAGTCACTTTCAGATGTCACCTGAACGTGACTTTAATTTTAAAGTCTCCTTTAAATTCCATTATGAAACTGGGGGTTACGGCCGGTATTGGTATTACCAACGTTTTAAGGAGACCTTAAATTAATTCATGTTTAGAATGTGACTGATGTTGTACAAACTAAGCAGAAATGTCACAATCTAAACACGACTTAACTTTAAAGTCTCCTTAAAACGTTGGTAATACCGGCCGTAAGAGTTATAAAGCTACGGATTTTGTGTAGTGCTTTTAACAATTTTATTTGAAGAATCAACTTAACTGAATTATATGCCATATTCAGCAATTATTAAAAATAATTGTTTGTTTCAAAAACAAAACATTAAAAGTCCTGCATCATTAATTTCATATTTTCTAAATATAAAAATGTAGTGCCGAGGACTAAACCAATAATTACAAAGAAAATAATTAGGAAGAGTTCTTGAGCTTTTAGAATGCCGTAAAAATATTAAATGATAAGCCTGCATTGAAATACGTGATTTTACCTCAATTGCGAAAAATCATGCCCATTCCCCAGACTTTTGTTATTAAAAATTATCAGTGAATGTGAAAGACATTCTACTGGACCTCTTCGTTTAATTAATCGCTTCGGTAGATTTCTAAAGTTAAGCCCTTAAAAGTAAACAGAAGTTTTTTAAATAATAGACTTAATGAGGAATAAAATCAAGTAAGAGGTATTAATTACAAATTAGTACTGCTTACTTATTAAGAATAGTTGCAAGTGCATATTCGACGATATCCAGTATCCGGCCGGATACTGGTTATTAATATCCGGCCACGTAGGAGATTTAACGGGGGATATGATAATGGAAAAATTAAAGCTCAATAATAAATAAGAAGTTTTATTTCAATCTTTTATTATTGAATAAAATATATAGTTTAAGTTAACAGTGTGTCGATCAAAAATTAGTAGGTACACTTTTTTAATTTACTCAGCTTTTGCTAATATTTAATAGCTTTATCAGAACACTACAAAATACTGGTTACAATTTTAAGTTAAGTTAAGGGCTAAAATAAAGCAAAAATATGGAGATATTTTGGTAGAATGACGAAAATAAATCTTTGCAAGGCCAATAAATAATTATACGTAATCAATACAGGCTTTAGCATTTACACTGATGATGGGAAGTTAGCAATACATTCCCAGCAATAAAAATCGTAAACTTTACCACCGGACAACATGGATGTAAACGGCGCATAGTGGTCATTTTTACTCATTCTAGGAAATAATAATACCAAAAATCTACAATCACCAATATCATTATTTTTCATATTTCTTAAAAGAGAAATAGTTAAATAATACCTGCAAAAAAAGAAAATCGTAAAGATTTCGTTTAGTAATTACGTAATCAACACTTGACAAATTAAGATTCACTTGTATATTTATTTCAGTCAAGATTTATGCGTCCTACAATTAACGGTTAATAGTGTTTGAAACATATTTTCTTGGTTTTATCTGTTACACATTTATTTTGAAGGTTTGCACTTTAATTGTAAATACTTACTAGTTTTATTTTCTAACAAGATTTAAAGAAAAACGCTATTGAATATCATAATTCCGATTGAGTTATTTTCTTTGTTTTAATACAAACTAATTGGACTTGCAATACTTATATCCGTGTTTGTTCGTAGTGATATATGGTTTTCTAATTAGGTATTTTCCTCAGCTTTAAGGTAAGGTTAAAATTAGCTGCCAAGAAGTGCCAAGGACTGAGCTATTTCGTTTGTTTAGGAAGAATGTCGGTATATGGGAAACTTTTTTATTATTGATTTCTCAGAAAAATTAATTGTCTATGAAAGCTCCTGCATCTTTCCAAACTCAAAATGCACATACCAAAATGTGAATACCTCTTATCATATACCGAGGAGATCAAAATATTTGAAATCGACATAAGAGTAAAGTACCTTTATTTTTCAAAATATGCGAAAGTATTATTTGGAAAAATTGTTTAGAATTGTTCTGAGATCCCGAATATGAAATCATGGCTGTCTAGGTTGAAAAAAAAATTTTGGACAAAAAAAGTGAAATTTTAGTTGGTAGTAGGAAAAGCAAATCTCAGACTCACACTTGAAGAAGCGTGTAGCTTTTAATTCACATTAATAATTAATTAATATAATTTATAATGCCCATTAGTTAATTATTAATGTGTATTAAAACATTTAAAAAAAGTAAGAAAAAAAAAACATTATTTTGATCTCCCCTAGCTACCCTTTTGGGCGCCTCCATACATTATGAGACACCCTGTCTAACCAATAAGGTCTCTATCTTAAATTAGTTACTAGTTTAAATTGAGAAAAATCAGTTTAAAGTAAAATATTTGACAGTGCTATTCATTATTTCTTAGAATAATTAAAATGACCACTGTGGGGCGGACTGAGATTATTCAATAAATTTAAGCAGTTATTTCTTCATATGTTTATGTATTCATAAAAAAGTAGAATCTCTTATGCACTTTTTCCAAAAATTACATTAAAATAATTACAGAATTTACTCAGATTCAACGTTGCTGGAAACTCTGGACGTGAAAACTCTTTGGGAATTTCTTCAGAACATTAATTCCCAATGGTGTTTACACAACATATAAAAAAATGCGATGTAACCCCTAATAATTTATTTTTTTATAAAATCATAAACCTGAGCGTGCACAAACTAAATAGCGGTCTGGCATGAAAAATATTATAGCTGGGTACTTGACGTGAAAATTCTTAGGAAATTTCTTCAGGATGGTTTTTACACAACATATAAATAAAAAACGATGTAACGATGTAGCATACAAGGAAGGCAAGTATACGATCAGCTGATTAAATCTTGTACATATTACCGAACGCATTTGTGGAACTAGATATAACCACAAAATAAAATTGCCAACATGAACCTCAGAATTGTAATCTTCTGACTTTATGAAGAGGTTTGAAGGCATTGAATACGTAAATAAAAATATTTACACTCAGAAATTGTTACAATTTGTTGCAATTATACAGCAGATGCTAAATGTAAAGTTTATAATTTTTATTATATTGCATTGCATACGTGTAAAGTGACTTTTACGAATACTAAATACTATTTCCGGAAATACATCCGCAACTGAAATATGTTTACCGAAATATTATTTCGTTACCGGTAAAACCGAAATATTATTTCGGTATGTGAATTACGGAACCGAAATTATTATTTCGGTTTGAGATTTACGTTACCGAAATATTATTTAGGTATAAACATAAAGGTATTTAACAGTAACGGTTTGAGAATGTGTAACAGATACCGAAATGGAAACTAATTTCGGTTGAATACTATGCACCTTTACCGTTTACGATAATTTTGTTACCCGGGTACCCGCTATTGGTACCCGGGTATTACCCGTTACCCGATAAGTACCCGGGTACCAGATAACTATCTGTATATCCGATAAGTATTGAATAACAATTTGAAAATCTTTCGTAGTAATATGCCAAGTAATTAATGCTGTAAATAAATTATTCTTCATAGTAAAAAAAAAAAAAAAAACAAGAATAACGCTCCAAACAGTTGTTTTATGGTCATTTAAATTTAAATGAAGGTTCTTGGTTATCGGGCAATTACCGAGTATCGCGTAATTACTAGGGTGGGTCAAAAAACCAAACTTTGAGATAATCTTACCTAATAGCAAAATTATTTTGTCTTTTAGTGATATTATGACACCTACGAAATATTTTTGAATTTAATTAATATTTAGAGGGTGCGCCTTACGTTTGAATTTTTGAAATTATACAAGAAGTAATAATAATAACAGAGTTATCATCAAAACCGTATACTAAAAGGGCAAGAGAAGGTGGATAAAATTAAAATTCGAATGTCGCAGCAATCCCTAAATTCGATAGCAAGAAAGATTTCAATATTGAATGATTTTCATTAATTTTTCTGTTGTATCATTTTTTTAATTATTAATAAATGATTATTTTATTCTAAAAACCCTATTTTCCTTGAGACATTTATGTTATATGACTACCAGAATATATTCAAGTTATTCGTATTTCCAAGGCAAAGTGCAACCTGAAGATGAGGTGCTATTTACTTTAAATTCTAGCATTACACTATTTTCATGTAAAGGCAACATAATTTTGCTATTAAAAATCAAAAGCACAATATTCGTTTTTTTCCATACAAAAATGACCCACCCTAGTAATTACCGGGTATCCAGATACTTATCGGGAAACGGGTATTCATAAAAGGGAACCGGTTCCATTTAAATAAACGGGTACCCGTATCCCTAGTTGTAACGAGAACTCTGATACAGCGAGGAAATTGAAAAGCTCCGTTTGTCGATATGGTAAATTACATACATAAATATTTGTTTAAAACGAGCATGTTTATTACAAGAACTTGCTTATAAAGGCCAATTTTCTACAGGTGTAGAGTTGTTATTTTGGTGCTCATAGTATATGTCATATACGCAGATATTTTTTTCATTTATAACGAGCACTTGCATATAACGAGTAATAAGTGTGGTCCCTTGAGCCCTTGTTATATCCGAGTTTTACTGTATCTCAAAAACAAAAAAGTGATTTAAGAAAGTTTTTACACAACTCAAAAATTTTTATAAACAAAAGATTTACGATGCTTTTTAGAAAATGCAGAATTTTGAAAAACTCCTTGTAGCTCCGAAACGGTACAAGATATCAAAATGGGGTCTTCACCATTAATTTTGTAATAAAAATCAAGTTCCAGGCACCAAGGTCAGTATTTATCTAAATCCTCTAGAAATAGCAGTTTCCCATTAAAATTGTCAAATTTGGCCCACCTTGTTCATAAAAGGGCTAATTTTGCAGCAACAGTTTACGTTGGATCTGAGTAAATTCTGTAATTATATTTTAATGTAATTTTTGGAAAAGTTCCTAAGAGACTCTACTTTTGTGTTAATGTGAAGAAATAACTGCTGAAATTCGGGTGATAAAATTTACGATATTTATTGCTGGGAATCTACTGCTAAATTCACATTGATAGCATTTATTCATATTGTTTACTTGAAAATTAAAAAGAAAAGACAAGAAACTTACATTGGCCACGAAAATTCTGTTTGTCAGAGGCGAATGAATTCCCAACGATTCCAAAAACTGTGGACTTAATCCGTAAGTGTTACCCCATTTATTTTCACCATCTTGGATTCGTGGTCCATTATCGAATCCACGTCTATCATCTCTGAATCGAATTTCTCCCCTGTTGTCATCTCGATCTCTGTTCCGTTTCTGTCCTGCACCGACCAAGTTGCCATACTTATCTCGTGCATTGCCAAAGTCCTCCTTGATTACAATCTTGCGCCCCTTCAACTCAAACCGGTGCATAACTTCCAGACATTTCTTTACCGAGTTTGGATCAGAAAATTCAACTATACCGCATCCTCTGGGTTTATCATTTTCATCGACGAATAATTCCACAAAAGCAACTTCCCCTACTTGGCTTCGGAACAAATCTTTTAAGTCCTGCCACCGGTACTCATACGGAATATTCGATACATATACCCTGCAATTTGAGGATTTCATGCCCCCTCGTTCCTTGCCCCGGTCACCACTACGATCTCTGCTCGGCTCAGAAAATCTGCTCGGTCTGTCTCTTCTCGACCTTTCGCGGTCACGAGAGCGATCCTTTTCTTCATCGGCCATGGCTAAAATATTTATCAATAAACTTTACGTATTTTACTCCACTAATATTGGATTAACTTACCTTAATGTTTAGAATTTATGAGAAAATTCACGATCACAAATCTCACTGTACGCTCACACAAAAGACAAAGTACAAAATGGCTGACGCTTGGCGTCGGTTCGAGCTCAATGACGTAATAAGTAGTTAGACTCGCAGTAGACAAAGAGGAGCTGACACAGACTTAAGAGTGAGAGGGTACACACACGTAATACCGAGTGACTTTTAATGATTGAAGCAAATTAGTATGTTGGGAACACTGAGGAATTGGCATTACTTGAAAGTTCGTTAATTTTGCGGGAATGCGTAGCTATAGGTTAGAGTTGATGTTTACATTGATGATGAAAACTGTTTAACAGATTATTATTATTATTCAAGACCTGGAAATGTTAGCCCCCTTTGCGTAAGCAGCACCGAATCCTTTGAGATAAGTTATTGAAGACATTATTAACGTTTTAGGTTGTCTGATATTTGCAATTGCCTCTTCAATTGCCAGCTGCACAATTCATCCAAATTGTTTAATACGTATTCTGAACATCAACATTAAGTGGATGTAGTGCCTTTACATCAATCACATTAAAGGGTTATGTTCCGACCAAGTCCTGAAATTTTGTGAATTGATAAACCCAGAGAGATGAAACCAGGCTTTATCAGCAAAGAAAGTTGTATCTTGTTGGTCACTATTATTTAGCAGATTATTGTTATACCACTGACAAAACTGAATTTATTGAAGAAAATCGAGTGGGTGAAGTTGTCGAACCATTGAAAATTTGTATGATTGGAAATGAAGGTGTTTTTTCAAGATCTTCCGAGTGGATTCGTATAGGAAACATGAGGATTCTGTTATGCAGTATCATTAACATTTTGTACAATATCGAGTGTTATTATAGTAGGGCGATCAGTGAATTTTCCTTTTTTTACATTACCGGTTTGCAAGAAACGTTCATTTATTAACCGATTTTGAACTGAACTGACTTTAAAGTGAATGATGTTTTGGAACTAAAATTAACATAACCTCAAAATACGTATGAAATCACATGAAACTGATAACTGATTTAGAAAACCAGCTTGATCAGTACGGTGTGCGGGAGGGGAAATTCAATCACTTCCTTATCACTGGTCGCCAACTGAATAACTAAATGGAATGCAATCAATGATTTTTAAGTGAATTTGAATCGATTCGTGTTTGTTGTAAATGGAGGACGGCTATTCTAAAACAGTGTTGTGAAAAAAGACTAAACTCAATTTGTTGTTCAGGGTATATTTCAATGAAATCGTCATAGGCATGCTGCTGTGAATAAATTCAATTACTATTGGGCTGATTCAGCAGAACATATCAGTAACAGTTCCTGATCCAACAGTTGAGACCGAACACTTATTTCTGCTGAATGAAGTTCACTCATCATAACATGTTCCAGTCAGGTAGCGGAGAAGTTACGCTACAAAAAATGGCGAACCCTCCAACTCATCAACCTCATGAGGTCGCATTCAGCAGAAATTTGTTCAACAGTTACACAACTTTCGGGTCTGCTGAATGTGCCCATTTTCATTTTGTACTCCGCTTCGAAAATAAGCCATTACTAAAAATGTATTTT